>JANRFK010001158.1:12831848-12842159 GCA_030068395.1 Apalone spinifera
CTGGTGCCGGCCACTGTCGGCAGACAGAATACTGGGCTAGATGGACCTTTGGTCAGACCCAGTATGGCCGTTCTTATGTTATGTTCTTATGTTCTAACATGTATACTTTTTAAAATAATAGGCTTAGTTCTGTTCCCTTCATTGGGAATGTTGCCATTGATATAATTGACAACTGGATTGGGCCTATTATACTAATGCCTCTGAGGAAAATGTATGCGATGCATCATAAAATGGATATTTTTTCACTTTAGGAGAAAGAAGAGAGATATTTCATGTTGTTTGCCAATGTTCTGCTAATGTTGTCTGCAAGCCCTCGGATGACTGGTTTTATCTATCAGGTAGGCACTTTTGATTTGAAGTTGCAAGTATTTGGGCGTAAAGAAGGAAACCAAATGTCTGTAATCAGATTAAATTCCTCTGCTTTCTAAAACTCCTCTGTTGTGGTGCTAACACCAGGAAACAGAGAACTCTAGCTTACCATACATGCCAACATGGGGAGTCGTTAGTCAGTTTCCACAAGCGTGAGTGCCCTTGAATTAAAATATCTCACTTTCTTATACTCAGAGTTCTGAGCAATTACTTGGTGCATGTACAATAAATTGCTGACATAGCTTTACCATTCTGAACCCAAATAGAAACTACAAACTAGGTGTCGGTAGCATGTACCCATCTCAGTAATACCTGGTTAAAAGCTTTCATGCTGATCTTTTTTTTTAACCATAGGCTGATAATTTCCATTTTACATAATGCGATGCCCGAGGCAATGCATTTTTAGACACTTACTACACTACTGAATACCGCGAGTCATTCTATTTTGGCTTTATTCCCCACACCCTAGTGATGGCACGAAAAAATTCCCATGAAAAGAACAACCTCATGCTAATTTCTCACACTCATGCATGCACGGACAAGAGAAGTCATGACGATAGGAAGGAATCATTATGGGTATTCTTTGATTTTGATTTTAGATTGACAGCTCAGTCGTGCAATATGACTTTCCCTAAGAGAGTCTTATGGAAGTTAGTGAGGATGACGTCCTTTCTAAAGCTTTTTGAGATCTGTGGGTAAGCAGTACTATGTAAGAACTAGGTACTATAAATTATTATAATTAAGTTAGCATGGGAATTTTTGTAATGGCCTTGACCTTGTGTTTGGCGTATTAAGGACAGGGAACTCTAGATCCACAGACTTAAGAGGAATCTTTTATGCTTTTCTGAGGCCTTCAGTGATTTCTGGCGGTGCCTTCTGAAATGGGCAGATGGGCTGAAAAATGACAGATGTGGACTCTGAATCATTCTTGATTTTTTTTTAATAGGGAAAACTGCCGTTAACAGGAATGATGCTGACAAAATTAGAAGAAACAGAAGGGAATGAGCATGCTTTTGAAATTACAGGTCACTATGCTTTTTGCATTTCCTCTCCAGTGGAAGCAGCATCTACTCTGTAGTTAGTTCCCAACATAAGCAGAGAGGCTTTACACTTTTGCTGCTATGATATGTTATTCAGTTGTCTTTGTTCTTATGCTACTGGGAGATCTGTATTCTGTGTGTCCAGCCCCCTTGATGGGCATGAAAGGAGTCTGCTTTTGACCTGCCATGACTGGGTTTGAGCTGCTTCAGACTCCATTATGGGTTACTGGTAGCACATGTGCTGAGGAAAGAGGGAGTGTAGGATACAGCCAATGTCTGCTTAAATTAGTACAGTCTTCTGAAAATCAGGGCCGGCCCAGAACATTTTGGCACCTGAGGCAGGGAGCTCAAATGACGCCCCCGTAGTCCCTCGCTTGGGCCAAAACTTTGAAAGGTCTGTTCTGCCTTCTTCCTGTTCTACTCCTCTCATGGCACTCCACCATCTCTGTGCATCTAGAGCAGAGAGAATACATATGCATCAGCAGTAGACACAATTTTCTACACTCTGGGTCCTAGTGGCACCCCCCCACAGTCTGGCACCTGAGGTGACCACCTCAGTTTGCTTCGTGGTAAGGCCAGCCCTGCTGAAAATATTGGGAACCACTTCTTAATCTATGGCTAGTATATTCACAGCCCACTCCTTCTGCACACTGACGGTATGTCTACACACCTCAAAATAAGCTACTTAACTTGAGCTATGCAAATTACGTAGCTTATTTTGACATTTGACATTTGGCACTGTCTACACAGCGCTAATTTTAAAATAAATCGCTATTCTGGCATCTTCCTTAATCTTTGTACAACGAGGTTTACAGGAAGCCAGAATAAAAAGCCCCTTATTTTGAATGTATTTCAAAATAACAGGCATGCTGTTAAGACATGCAGAACGCTATTTCAGGATAATGGATATTATCCCAAAGTAGCACCGCTGTGTAGACATACCCAGAGTCAGAGTATCATCAGAGCTAGAAGTGGAAAAAGGTTTGGATCATCCAGTCTACCTCTGGCCAATGCAGTAGAGTTCTCTGAGCCACATTTCTTAATTTCTTGTTCATTCTAGTTATAAATGTCTCATGCTTTGGAGTACCATGACTGATCATTCCACAGTCCAAAACTTTCCACTGTTAGGATGCTTTCCCTAATATTCAGTCTGAATTTTCCCTTTCATAATTTTATCCCATACTCCTTCTTAGACCAACCTTGTGGCATGCTCAGTACTTTGCCTCCATCATTAGCATTTGAACCCTGTAAATATTTGTGACTGTTATCACGGCCCCCATTAGTTACTGCTTAGTGAAGCTACACTTAAATTTTAATAATTCCTCACAAATTTATCCCTCCAGTACCCTGCTCATTTCTGCTGATCTCCTCTGACCTCCCTCCAGTGTGTCAGTATCTTTCTGGCAATGAGGCACACTGACTTGAGCATAGTGTTCCAGATACAGTCAGACTAGACTCACAGAGAGGGATAGCTCTGTGGTTTGAGTATTGGCCTAGTAAACCCAAGGTTGTGAGCTCAGTCCTTGAGGGAGCCCTTTAGGCATCTGGGGCAAATCTGTCAGGGATGCTACTTGGTCCTGCTGTGAGGGCAGGGGAGTGGACTTGATAACCTCTCAAGGTCCTTCCCAGCTCTATGAGATAGGTATATCCCCGAAGCCCACTGATGTTAGAAGAAAAGCTTCCAAAGGCTGTGGAACAGACCTATATGGAGGGATCTCCTTCCTCCTGTGGGCTGTGTGGCTTTCTCTGCAGCTATATTGTCTGGCAAATACAAGAGGTGTTTCTTGGCAGCATGGGTTGGGTTGAATTTCTCTGATGGCTTGTGGCCATTTTGTAAATAATTCAGCTGGCTCCTGTATTGCAGGGCACATGATAGAACGGATCACGGTGTTCTGTAACAGCACCCAGGATTTGCACGAATGGCTCGACCATTTGCAAAGGCTGACCAAAGGGACATGCAGCACAATATCAAAAACGCAATCGTGGAGTACTCATTCTGTAAGTATGTTGTACTATTTCACCCCTTTCTGAATTGTATTGGCTCTTAGTATTGACCAGGCTTTCTTCTTACCTAATGTGACAAAGCAGATGGCTTTGTATCTAGCCAGTTTTAATGAATCATAGAATGTTGGTCTGGGATGGACCTTGAAAAGTCATCAAGTCCAGCTCTCTCTGCTGTAGCACAACCAAATATACCTAGATCATCCCTGACAGGTATTTGTCCAACTTGTTTTTAAAGCTTCCAACGATGTGATAGGGACTCATTGACCTCCCTCTGAAGCCTATTCCAGAGCTTAGCTATCCTTGTAGTTAGAAAGCTTTTCCTAATATCTAACAAAATCTCCTTGCTGCAGATTAAGCACATTACTTCTTGTCCTACCTTCAGCGGAGATGGATAATAATTGATCACCTTCCTTTTTATAACCTACCTTAACGTATTGGATGACTCTTATCAGGTCCATATCAGTCTTTTTTTCTCAAGACTAAATGGTTTTCTAAACCTTTCATCCTTTTTGTTGCTTTCCTCTGGACTCTCCAATGTGTCTACACTTTTCCTAAATTGTGTGGCCCAGGATTGGACACAGAACTCCAGCCTCACCAGTGCTGAGCGGAGCAGCACAATAACCTTCTGTGTTTTACATACAGCTCTGTGTTATTACACCCCACAATCATATTAGCCTTTTTTGTAGCTGCATCATATGAGCCACTCATATTGTTTGTGGGCCACTATCACCCCCAGATCCTTTTTGGTAGTACCACCATCTAGACAGTTACTCCCCCTTTTGTAGTTGCACATTTGATTTTTCCTTCCTCAGTAAAGTATTTTGCACTTGGTTTTTATTTAATTTCATCTTGTTGACTTCAGACCAACTTATACAGCTATAGGATTTTTCACACTGAGGTCATGGCTCCAGACCCTCCTCATGCCTGCGGCTGTAGAATTCACACCTAACACTGTAGCAAGTCCCTTGCTATCTTTGTGGTAAGCCATGTCCTTACAGTAGTTCAGACAGAGAAAGGTCTTTTTTTTTCTATCACATATTAATAGTTTCAGAGGGCTAACCGTGTTAGTCTGTGGCTTTAAAAACAATGAGTAGTCCTGTGACACCTTAGAGACTAACAAAAATATATACTGTATCATGAACTAGCTCATCTGAAGAAGTGGGTTTTGCTATATACAGGGCTCGACAAATAATGCAATCTACTGGCTCGTGGTGAGTAGATTACAACCCAGAAGAGCCGGACAGCGCAGCTGGCGAGCGGGGCTTGCCGTGGTTTGGCGAGTCCTGGCTATATATATATATATATATATTTGTTATTACTATATATTTTTGTTAGTCTCTAAAGGCTATGTCTACAGTGCCATTTTTTTTCGGCAGAAGATATGTAAATCGCATTCTCATTTGCATATCTTCTGCCGATCCTTTTTGTGGAAGAGGTTTTGCTGCTAAAAAGCTCCATGTAGACAGGGCCATTTGTCGGGAAAAAAACCCTTTTTCGCAAGATCCCTTATTCCTCAAAAAATGAGGTTTACAGGATCTGGCGAAAAAGGTTTTTTTTTCTGACAAAAGCCCCGTCTACATGGGGCTTTTTAGCGGCAAAACTCTTCCACAAAAAAGATTGGCAGAAGATATGCAAATGAGAGCATGATTTGCATATCTTCTGCTGAAAAAAACCGGCATAGACATAGCCTAAGATGCCACAGGACTACTCATTGATATTAATAGTATCTCATCAGGTATTTTTTCAGACTTTTAGTTCTCCTGGACAGCTTCGCGGACCACTGGAACCACCCAAAATCCTTAAACCCTGGACCTTAAGTTGTCTCCGACCTGCTCCTCCACTCAGACCATCAGCAGCTCTAGGTTACAAAGAGGTAATCTTGGAGACATACGTGTTGTGCCTTTCATAGAAATGTTTAATGTTTGTGCAGAGTTTTGCATGATGGTAACAGAAAGGCGTAGGTTTAATAACTTTTAACAGAGATAGGTGTTAGATTAAAGGACTGCACAAAATAAAGCCCTAATCCTGCAAATACTTATGGGTATGTTTAACTTGAAGTATGTAAATCCCACCACGTCAATGGAATTAGTTTTGTGCTTTAAGTTAAATGTTTGCATATTTGCAGGATTGGAGACTTAATATTTTCTCTACTTCCAATGAGTCCAGTCCTAGAGTCTTTAATCAAAACTTCCATTTTAGAGGTTTATGAACATGAGAACTTTAGAATTGGCTTAATCCAGAAAGTTGTGGAAAGGAAATCACCATTTATTTTGATGATATTTCTCCACCTTTTATTTTTGCTGCTAGATCACAGATCTCCTGTCCGTGTTATCCCCCTGGGGAAACTAAGTTTCCAGGTCTTAGGTGACACATGGGAAGTCTGTGGGGAAATCCATAATGGAACCCAGATCTGATTCTTAGTCCCTTGTTTTAACCACAGGACCATCCTTCCCTCCCTTAAAAATAAACTGAGTAATTAAAAACGTTTGTACTTGTCTGATGTTCTCGTTAGCAATAGATGACTAAACAGCTGAATCACCAATCATCCTGGTTACAATAAAGGTGGGAACATTACTGTCTCATGCTCCTACACCCGTCCTAGGCTTGTGTCAGCCTCCCCCTTATGTTACAGCTGCTAATTTTCAGGGCCTCCAGTCTTCTGAAACTTGATAGGCCAGGGGTCTGCGGGCTGCAGGTGTGAATGAGTAAGGAGGAGGACTTAGTGATAGAAATGTAGCCATGTTAGTCTGGTCTAGCTGAAACAAAAAACAGAATTATGTAGCACTTTGAAGACTAACACGATGGTTTATTAGGTGATGAGCTTTCGTGGGCCAGACCCACTTCCTCAGATCAAATAGTGAAAGAAAATTGGCACAACCATATATACCAAAGGATACAATCAAAAAAATGAACTCATATGAAAAGGACAAATCAAATTTCAGAACAGAGGGGGGAAGAAGGGGGAGGTAAATGTCTGTGAGCTGATGATATTAGAGGTGATAATTGGGGAAGCTATCTATGTAATGGGTAAGATAATTAGCGTCTTTGTTGAGACCTAGGTGTAAAGTGTCAAATTTAAGCATGAATGACAGTTCAGAGGATTCTCTTTCAAGACTTGCCAATTTTCTTCCACTATTTGATCTGAGGAAGTGGGTCTGTCCCACAAAAGTTAATCACCTAATAAACCATCTTGTTAGTCTTTAAAGTGCTACATAGTTCTGTTTTTTGAGGAGGACTTAGACCTCACTGTAGCAGTTGAAATGATTTTTTTTACTTAACAAAATTCAGAAAATGTATTTTGAAAACTAAATTGGACTGCAAAACCCCTTAGTCTTTGCATGCTCTGAGTCCCTATGGTTAAGTAAGCAGTTTTATACTTGCATGACAAATTGTTGCCCACTTACTACATTTTCATCTAATGATGAATCCTTGCTCTGCAAAACAATAAATGGCTTTATTTTAAAATAAGCCAAAAATGTGACTGATGGACCAATGTAATTGACACCACATCTCATTGAATCTCACTCACAGGTTATTACTGAGTTATTGCAACACAGATCACAAGTTATATTATATGTCTAGAAAATAGGTTAAGATTTCTCTGGAAGAGAATTGATTAATGATAATTCCAGAGCAACTGCTGTGTGATAAGAGCATGACCATGTGACTTAGAGTCACACCCTGGTGCGGGACGCCTGCAGTACAGTGAAAAAAACCTCTGCTGAGCGTGGGGGCAGGATGTGATGATTCCACACACGAAGTGGATATCAGCAATGCCCTGTGTGCTAAGAGGCAAGATTCTGGTGGCAGCCCCTGGCCCTCCACCACATAAACCTGGATTAAAATTTGAAAGTGAAGCTAGTGTTCATGGAAAGGTGCCAGGTTGACAATTAAAAGCCAGTTATTTAACGTTTACAGTTCAGACACAATATGAGTAGTTGGTGTATCTTCCACTGTCCTATTAGCATGCCTCACATGCATTCTGGCAGGACTGGATCTAGGGGCTTGTCTTCACTACATGGAAGATTGCCACTGCCGCAATCGATATTCCGGAGTTCAGTTTAGTGAGTCTAGTTAAGACTCACTAAATCAAACTCAGAGGGCACCCCTGCTGGCATCCTGTACTCCTGCTCTTGCCAGGAGTAAGGGAAACTGACATGAATATTTGTTCTCTTCAGTCTCCCACTGTGGGGACGCTACCAAACTTAACTTAAAGTAAGCCGACTCCAGCTATGTATTCTACATAGCTGGAGTTGCGTACCTTAAGCCGAGCTGCCGGGTCTAGTGTAGACTTGACCTAGGAATGAGACATTCAGGAAACCTCATTTTATTGAGGCTACTGTCAGGGAACCAATTAGCACCAATTGTGAAGAGAGGTGTTTGGAAGTGAATCTCATCTGCTAGGATCTGCATGTGGACCCTCCCCTGCACCATTTTGTAGCTTTTAAAAACGCTTTTCAGAGCTGTTTCTGTTTTGCAAATCAGAACCCCAATTTCAAGCAGAACCGGACCTCACATGACTCTAATCTGGATGGGCACTAATTGATTGGGCCACTAGGAACAGAAAGGGAAACAAGTAAATTTTAAAACAAACAAGGCAACATTTTGATCTTGGTGTTACACCTATGTAAGTTCAGATGAACTCCAACTAGAGCTGTGCTCTTTCACCAGAAGCCAGAATTCAGTTCTGTTTTTATAGGCATAACAATTCTGTTCACACACTAAATAACTCAAAGGACTTTAACACACTGCATATGGTTCTTAATTTGTACCTTCTCCAAATACCTGGCAGACAGTAATGGCTTTGAATGAGTCCTTTTAAAATTTAGGCTGAACCTCATGGACACAATGCTGCAATGGGGATGAGAAATCAGATCAGGTTAGGTTCCTGATGTGAGATATATAAAATGATTTAAAAAATCTATTTCTATAAAGAGAATTCAGAGCTTTAATTAAAAGAAATTAATTATTGTCTATGTAAGGGGGTGGAGTTAGGTGGAAAGATAGGAAATGTTTAGACATCCACTGAGATTTCAATTGGCTTCTTGTTTGTAGGGCAGGATTTCAGAAGTTTGTGTGCTTTTTCTCGTAGCTGGCTGCATTCAGGAAACCCCAGAAGCCTGCTTACGCACTGTCAGTGTTGCCATTTCCATTCAAACTGGGTCATTTTTCCTGTTCTGTTTCTAGTCATAATTTGAAATTACAGAGCAGGTGCCCACCAGTAAATTCTTACATGCGGATTTGGGGTAATGAGGTGTGACACACTTTCCTAGCTTGAAAAATTACCTGCCTTTCATGACTTACGAGGTTTCTTACAGCAGCACATTTCTATGCAAACACCAACTTCTGTTGGGTCACTGGTCACGAGGTGTGTGCACGTACAGGAGAAATCTTGTCTTAAAACCCGTATCATATGGTTTCTCTGGGTCTTTCCCAGAGAATCCTCAGAACCGTGTGTAGTAATACCTGCTTGTAGGAACAAATCTGGCATTCAGTACTTGTGCTGTGAAACTTGTCTGACTGCTGGGGGACCTCTGATAGCAAGTTATCAGGCCATGGAGTTACTTTGCTAATCCATCTTAAAGAGTGGAATTGTTTCTGTGGCCTTTGCAACACAATCTAGGGAAGGAAAGACTAGACGCTCGGTCACCTACTGTCTACCCCATGCTGTCCTCAGAGCAGGTGGTTAATGCAGGAGCCCAGGAAGCTGGTCTATACTGAATGCAACATGTGTGGGCACCTCCCTGGGCTCCTGCATAAAACTCCAGGTATCTTTCTGTCCTCTTCTGCAGCAGATTCACAGGGAGATCACAGCATATTGGGAGCCTGGTGTGCCTGCCGAGGAGAGGGCTGGGTTGGGGTCTTATTGGCAATGATTATAGGAGAAATTTCTAGTGAAGTAGGAGGAAAATCCTTGTGTGTTTTGGTGCTTTGCACTGCAGCACTCGCTCATTTAGGGGGATGTTGATTGGGGCAAAATATAATTTAACTAGGAGAGAGTCCCATTCTACTTTAGAAAACGCAGTTCCCAGCATGCCAGCCAAGGCTGTCCTTAGGGCCCCTTAAATGCGATGCAGTACTATTAAAACTGGTGCCCCATGCCTGTTGGCAGCTGGAGGGGGGGAAGGGCAATTTTTTTAGAGATGTGATTTTATAATTTTCAGCTGCACATGAATGAAATATTTTTAAGGCAGATTTTAGACTAAGTTCCTGTCGACTCTCAGTAAATTCCTAAACCGGCAGGCTATACTTGGAGTTGGCAAATGCCTGTTCAATGGCTTCATTACCACTTGAGTGGCTCTTTCACAGTTTCCGCTAATAGCTCTGGCAGGCTTTTTCACTTTTAAGTTAACTAGATCCTCTCTGAAGGAAGCAGAGCCACAGAACAGGGATAGGAAGGAGCGGGTGGGTGGGTGGACATGAAGACCCAGTGATAACTGAAATTTTTGGGTGCTCTACATGGCGGTGTATTCTGCGTATGGATATGGATGGCCCTGATACCAGCAAGTGTTGCCAACATGTCACCAAATGTTCCCTCCCCTCCATTGACTTGAAGAAATGATTACTGTTCTTGAAACAAATCCGCATAGAGCAACACCCCTTAGCATGATCCTACAGTGTCAGGGCTGTTTCCCACTCTGGCACTCCAAGTGCAGACAATGGAGGCCCGCAAAGAGCTCAAAAGAAAAAAAAACCCTTTGCCTCTACCGGCACTGGTTACAATATAACTTCCTCCCAGAATCAAAATACACAGATTTTGGGGGATCGCTACCACCATCAAGTGATTTTTATCCCTAAAAAAACAGGGGTGAACACTTTAACCCATCCTCCAGAGGCACCCCATGCTCTTTTGCCCTAAAAGAGTTTTAAAAAAGAAAAGAGAAAAACAAGCTGCAGT
>JANRFK010001158.1:12842259-12854783 GCA_030068395.1 Apalone spinifera
CCTCACTCTTCGCTTCTGCAGACTAAATAGACTCAACTCCCTCAGCCTCTCCTCGTAGATCATATGCTCCAGCCCCCTTATCATTTTGGTTGCCCTCCACTGGACCCTCTCCAATACATCCACATCCTTCCTGTAATTGGGGGCCTAGAACTGGACACAATACTAT
This sequence comes from Apalone spinifera, assembly GCA_030068395.1. Lineage (NCBI taxonomy): Eukaryota > Metazoa > Chordata > Testudines > Trionychidae > Apalone > Apalone spinifera. The sequence continues at coordinate 12,842,426 of JANRFK010001158.1, forward strand.
AGATGTGGCCTCACTAGAGCCGAGTAAAGAGGAATAATCTAGTTTACTAGTTTGCATATAGAGGTTCAATTTTTCATGGTTTATCTCATTTCTAAGACGTATTGTTATAAATAGAAAATATTTACTGACAGCCTACCACTGTTCATTGAAGCATGAGTCCTTTTTTTTTGCTATTTTAGGATTATGTTAATGCCTGCTTACCATGTATTTCATATATAATTTGTTTTTCAGCATTCCTAATTTTGCATGAAACCATGCTCTTTTTGGTTCTTTTGCATGCTGATATTGAGGGAGTGACAATCCTTGTAGCACATTAATTGCAACACTAACATTTAAATGTTGTTTTAGAATGATTAAGTAAATGGACTTGGTCAATAAAATCATCGACCACTCACACTCATCTTCTCTTTCTTTACATATTCATTTTAGAGGATGTCTTATATCTTAAAGGTAAGGGTTAGATACATCTCTTTGGCTTATTGTAACATAGAATGTTTGTGCTATGACCTTTATTAAGCAGATCTTTCCTCTCCTGTTTGTTTTTCCCTATTTGTGCCTGCTTTTAATAATTTACGGTATGGTTAAATTTCTGAATGGTAAATACATTTTGAACAGGCTCACCAAAAATATTTTGGGCTATGACACAAAGGCTGAATTGCATGAAAAACATGACACCCCTGATTTTTGTTTAGTTATTATATCTTTTACCTTTGATATTTACCTAGCCGTTTTTCCGAAAAAACTTCACTTACGTCCACACTGCAATTGCATTCTTTAAAAAAAAAATTTTGAAAGAACAGAGGGGTTTTTCCAACATTGGTAAACCTCTTTCTATGAGAGAGAATCCTTTTCCTGAAAGAGCTCTTTCAGAAAAAGACATGTGTGGATGGGGAAGAGAGAGTTCTTTCGAAAGAAGAGGAAAGAGGAAAAAGCACAGGTGCCCTGGTGGCCACTCTGTCCATAGTAATCACAGCTTACTTGCAAGATAGTGTCCATTCAGTGTGGACGCTATCTTTTGAAAAAGCAAATTGCTTTTTTAATGTGCTTTTGCTGTGTAGACGCTCTCTTTTGGAAGAAGTTTTTTTGGAAGACCTCTTCTGGAAAAGCTTCTTCTGAAAGAAGCCTGCAGTCTAGACAGCCATATGCAAATGCTTTCAGAACCAATAAGAATGATTGTGGCTCAACAAAAGAACAATAAGCTTGTTTCTTATCTTTACAATCTTACCAGACTCTAACTCTGTGTGTATATGCCTCTATTTCATATATATGTGTGTGGGAAGGTATTTATAATTATACCCACACAGAGATATAGTGTATGTATAAATAAACAAACAATATATCATTTATATGTTCATATTATACACAAAAATGAAATCCAGGAATTAACATGTATTTGTTTAGAGAATTTTATAACTGACCACAGAAAAATTGATCATGTTTGATATTTCCAGTGAAGTTATATGAGTCACTTACCAAAAGATTATATTTCAATGGACTGTGTTTTATTCCCCTGTCTTGCCCCTTAGACACATGCACAGTTTCTGTTGTTTTTACTGGGAGTTGTGCACATGGATCTAATGCAGGGAATAGTCCTCAGTGCTAGGATGTTTCCTTAACTTTATAATTGCGTGCAAAGAAGTTTAGTGCATAATGCAATGAATGACATTCAGTCTGCTGTTTTAGCTACCTTTGACTCTTATTTAGAAGGAAAGTCTGTTTGCCTATAGGATTCCAGCAAGAGTCCAAAGACAATGAAGAAATTTCTCCCTAAAAGGAAAACCGAGAGAAAACCATCCGATGAGGAATTTGTTATTAGAAAAAGTAAGTGTTTTCTTTTCTGCAGAGGAGCTCTGGTTGCAAAGTAATTGACATGAGATTTGAATGAAAACAGAGCCATTAGTTTAATGCATCATATGTGTCGCATGAATAACTAAAGGTACTTTGTTTTGGGGATTTTTTTGAAAGCAATCATCATACTCATAGCTTCCCACAATGCCAAGCCCAGATGCTATGTATCTTATTTTTGTGAGACCCTTTTGGGAATGAGTTAAGCATCACAAAATCACAATGAGGTAGATGGGGGAAGTTATTATTCTCACCATGCAGATAGGGAAACAGGGACCAAAAGGATAATCTTCAAAGCAGTTAATGGGTTAAATTGAATTTCCGTCTATGAACCATCACACCAGCCATGCTCTTCTGGGACAATGCAGATCCCAGAGCCTAAGCAGAAGCCTGTCAGGGCTGGTGACAAAACATTCTTTGTTGAGGGGGATCCAGCTATGAGACTGAGTCCCCAAGGAGATTAGGCCAGACCAGTGTCTAAGCAAATCCACTCCCGCTGCCCTTAGGGAACACTGCAAAACCGACCTCTTCAAAAAGAACAATATTCCTTCTGCAGGCTTCTTCTAACTCTCCTTCCCACCCAAAATGGTTTTTACCCCATTAAGAGAAGCTTGCTTAAAACTGGTTGAGGTCCACATGGGACATATCTTTTGATCTGTACACGGAAGGGGATCAGATATTGTGGTGAAGAGTAACAGTATAAAACCCTAAAATAAAGAAGTCACTTACCCAAGGTCACTCCAGGATCCTTGGTGACAGCAGTACTCTGAAACCCCTGCACCATAGCTCTCTCCAGGATCCTTGCAGGGGGGTTTTAAGCCTGTAGCGTCTTAGCAAGTTCACTTATTTCCCCTGCAAAACCCCTTACAAGGGGTAGCTACTACTTGGCTCTTCACAGCACTTGCTATCCAGTATCCCCATCCTTCCTGTTGTCAGACCTCCGCCAAAGGTAGGCACCAGTCTGCTAAATTGGCCTTCGTGTGAAATATGAAGCTCTCCATCCCTTTGAATTAAGAACATCACTGCTCTACTCCCAGAGACAATACCATTGGTCAAACAATCAAAGCTGTCTCTCCCCTCATGAGTTTGTTGCGAGGGTTTTCAGAGGGGAAAGAAAGAAGCCAAAATATATTGGGTTTAGCCAATATTTGCAATGTTTTGCAGGTACTGCTGCATTAGAAGAGGATGCCCAGATTCTGAAGGTTATTGAGGCCTATTGCACTGGTGCAGGTTTTCAGCAAACTCTCAGTTCAGGTAGACACACAACTATATTACATAATTCACAATGTATCTAACATGATGATCGCCTCTTAGGAAAAAAACAGCATTGCAACATACAGCAATCAAGCTCATGCAAAGACATATCTTATCAAGATAAGAACATTTCATATATCTAGTGGTTTATTTGCCATTGTTTTTCTTCTGACACAGAGTGTGAGCAAGTAGGAGATAACATGGCAGATGCTCTGGGTTGTAGTACACAGCTACTTCACTAGCACTTGTTAGGAATTAAACAAATGTCATTTGTGCCTGTGGCTGTGAGCAAGAGAAACTGATGCTAATCTCAGGTTGGTAGGTAGCTTCTGAAAGGAAGTTTGACTATTATCTCTTGATCAGCCGCATATTTAAGAAGAAGCTGCTTCTTGAGAACCTAAGTATCTAACATCTTCGGAAACTCTGGAACGACACCTATTTTATCAGTGCTGGTGAGAGATCAAATTTAATCAGTGAACTATTTGGAGGAGGGGACACTTTTAAATTGGGACCCACGAAACATTTGTCTTCTAATGGTTCCTAACCCTAAACAAACCCTTCAGTTTATAAGCAATCAAATAGTTATAGCTTCAGCGAGTGTCTCCAACAGCTTGCCATTTGCAGCTTTAGTCCCAGTTAACTTAAGCACATCCTGCAAAAAAGCACTTAAGCACTTGGCAAAGTCCCATTGAAATCAATCGGATTTAGACCCATGGGTGTTTTTAAGCATGTAATTTGGTGCTTTGCTGAATCAGGCTTTTTTCCATTATGTACCTTTTTTTCTGTATGTAAGTGGCCATAGCTATCATGCGGATCACTCAAAAACCAAGTTTTTAAGGGTACTGACTCCATTTGGGTACTAAATATACTGCCATGGAGGCATTGTGAAATGCACTGGTGTTGGAGAGAATGGAGCTCTAGTGGAGTCCTTTCTGCTTTCAGAACTAGCGGGCGTCTCCTGTCTGGCTCTGCACATGGCTGTTGAAAGTTCTAGTCCTGGATGCATGATGCTGGTACAGAAACTAGAGCGTTCTCAAGGGTTAAGTGGCAAGCTAGCTCCAGGGAGGACTATTGAGCATGGCATTTGAGGAAACCCTCGAGGGCAAGGGACATTCATACACAACAGAGACCCCATCCTGACCAGAGCTTCTGGATGCTTTTGACATATAAATATTGAATGCTAGCAGGCAACACAAGGACTTATACTTGCTCTAAATAGGGGACCAAGTTCTACCTCCACCAGTTTCACAGTGAACCATCCTCATTGACCTGAGTGAAGGTGTTCCTAATAGAGGCCAGGGTGAGCCAGTTCACAGTTAGGCCTGTTATTTCTAAATGGTGTCAGATATTGGGGAGGGTTTCTGTTTTAATTTTTGTTTGGCAACTCTTGTTCCTAGGCTCCCGTAAAGACTCCATACCGCAAGTCCTGCTGCCCGAGGAAGAAAAAATCATCGTAGAGGAAACCAGAAGCAATGGACAGACTGTTACAGAGGAAAAGTATGTGAGGCTAGTCAGCTGCTTACAGGCTTCCCTAATTTGTGTGGGCATGCTTTAAACTTGATAATAAATTCCAGTGGATTTGGGGTAATCCCTTGAAAACCCAGGCCTCGTCTTCTCTGCGTAGGTGTCATTGGAAAGATATAAGTACTCAGAAGGTCAAGAAGATACACTGTGCTTACTTACAAACCATGGCCCTTGACATTCACTGGGAGTTTCAGATAGCAAGAAATAAAGATTGATTCCAATTTGTATTTAACTCCTTTTATTTTTAAAATTGGAGGCCAGAGCCTCTGTTGGTTTAAATCTGCATCATTCCTTTGGAGGCTTTGCCAGTTTACACTAGCTCAGGGTCTGCTAAGGTTAATCCTTTTTATGGGTTATTTATTTGTAAAGCCATTACTGCTCCTGCGAGCCCCTACAGATTCATTCTCCTGGCCATTCATGCATATTCCATGCATATTCCATATTCGATGTAAACACCTTGTGCATTTTGCTGTGCAGACCAAGATAAACACGCTCTGGTAACTGTTCATAACCCAGGCAGTGAATCCTTTGTTCCCAGTTAAAGACAGTATAAAACTGTCTTTTGAGAAGAGACCCAGATTTTGGTGGCTGAGACCTTTAAATCGGGGTGGGGAACCATTTTTGGGTCGAGGGCCACTGACCCACAGAAAAATCAGTGAGGGGCTGCACACAAGTGAGAAACAAACAGAACAAAAATAAAACACAAACAAAACCTTCATTGACGTGGACCCTGACTGAGAAGGAGAAAGACACTCCCCACATTCCTCTCCCACACAAGAGTCTAAGGAGGCTCAGACTAGTAGATTTTGTGTGCTCCAGCCCCACGGTGAGGCAGCAGGGGGGCTGGAGCACCAGCGCAGGTTCCTCAATGTTGGGGGGAGCCCTGAGCCTCAGGGTCTGAATCCAGGCAAGCCGGAGCTGCATCTGGCGCCCAGGGCTGAGATTCCCCACCTCTGCTTTAAATGCTCCTCTGCTGAGATCCAGAACAAAGTCTTATGGATGGGCCCTTAGCACTGAAGGGCTGTCACATACTTAGCTCATGAAATGTTGATAGCCCTCCTGGAACAAGCAACCTAAGACACAGTGCAAACTAGGGATGTAAGAGAGTAGCCTAGGATTATTGGGTAGTCAAGTCAAATACTTGCATTTTGCGCCCAACCCCTTGCTGCCTCTATATCAGAGGGAGGATGGAGGGAGGAAGTGTGAGCCGGCTTAAAAGCCAGTTCCCTCAGTACTGTCTCTGCTCCCCCGCCTCCCACTGCTGGATCTAACAGCTCCTGTCCGCAGGAGGTCCCAGCAGAGAGCTGGGACCCCTTCCCTTCCCCCACACCGTGTAAAGGGGATGCTACCAGCTGGGCTTGCACTGGGATCAAATCCCACAGTGGCTCTGCAATTTAAAGAGTAGTAGGATCCAGGCCAGCCTGCCCCCACCCCTCCCTTGGCTCCTACTGCATTTTAAATTGCAGAGCTACAGTGGGATTTGGTCCTAGTGCGAGCCGGCACTGAGCCGGGCTGCCTTCCCTTATTGAGTAATCGAGTAATGGATAAAAATTCGATCGACTACTCGATTACTAAAATAGCCTATTTTTAACACCCTTAATACAAACTGCCAACACCTCCGACTAACTCTTCATTTGTATGAACACTCCAATGCTGATTTACTAGACCTCAGCCCTCATGTCTTACTTTTCTGCTTATTTTCTAGAAGCCTGGTAGACACTGTTTATGCACTGAAAGACGAGGTCAAAGAATTAAAGCAGGTAATTAGAGCATTTCTGCCTGCGTGTCAGTAAGTGGCAGTAATGAAACAGTACCTTGCTCCGCCAACGTTCTATCTTTCGCTGAAGCCTGGTGCCTTTCCAAACGATGGGTCTGATCCTGTAGCTGCCTGTGGCTGCAGGACCACAGAGGGGCTGTGTACTTTGTGTCTGTCTGTGAAGAGTATAGAGCAGGGGTTAGCCTCCTACAACTGTATATTGGCTTTTTAACTATCCTGCCTTGTAATCTCTGTGGACCTTAGTGTTCCTTTTATAGGAATATGATAAACAGATGTAAAAATTAATCCCCACTGGGGCAGGAGAGGGGAGCATCTCTCCTTCTTCTCCCCTGCACCCTGTTTCTGGATCTTCTTGACATCACTCCATCCACTACCCAAGGGCCCTAAAGTCCTGGTCCTGGAATGAGATTCCTTTAGGTGCAGGCTTATGACCTTTGGAAGTCCCAATAACTCCAGTGTGGTCCTGTACAGCAGCACAGCTGTGGCTAAGTGGTTCTGCTAGCAGGACCAGGTCCTTACTTTGTTCCAAATCACAGTAACCCTGTCTGTGAATCTTTGGAAACTAGCACTAAGCTCTGTCAAATGTCCATGTTTGGGGTGTTTTTGTGGGGGGCTTTTCCCCACCCACTTTTCTGGAATGATTAAGGCCATACTGCAGCAGAACACTTAAGTGCATGCTTAAGTCTGTTGCTTTTAAGCAAAGCACGTAAGCATGCACTTAATGTCAACCACTTCTTCAAATGCTTTGCTCGTTGGGGACCAATAAGGTTTTTGAGCTATTATACTTGTAAATATTAGTGGGCTTTTTTCTTCAACTCACAGGAGAGTAAAAAGATAAAACAATGTTTGGAAGAAGAGGTGAAGTCAAGAAAAGATTTAGAGAAGTTAGTCAGAAGGCTACTGAAGCAAACTGACGAATGTGCCAGGGACGAGACTGGACGCAAGTCCTCGGTTATTCCTTGAATTCCGGACGAAGCTGCTGGCAGTTGCGTGTGACCTCAGGCGTTCTTGGGAAGCAGAACTGGATGCTTTTGCCCTTTTCTTGCTCCTTATTTTATTTTGTTTTGGCGCTTTTTTTTGTTACAAAAACAAAGTGGTAGCAAAAAATAGTTTGTTTCTATTCCACAAGGATATGGCACACCCTGCAAACAAGGAAATAGTCAACAGCTAAAATGGTCAGCAAGGGGCCTACGATTCACAGTTCATCTGCAGCAACTAATACCTCATTGTACCTGCTACTGGAAGCAAATAAGTCTGCAAATGACTGCCAGTCACTCAGAAGAGGGCTTGGCAGTGGTTTCCTATAGAGGAAATGTAAGCACTTTTTATGCTTTCCTTTTTATTCTTTTTAGCGTTCCTGGTTCTTAATTTATTGAATGGAAATGTTATTGGTTTGGAGTCAGGTAAAAACCAAAAAGCCTCTAGCACTTGTTTTCAGAAAATCAAGAATAGAAAATAACCCCTCCACATATCCCTCCCATCGTTAGTTGTCTGTAGCAAGCTAGTTGCCCTGCAATACTGTCGTTCCTATGTGGCCTTTATACAGATGAAAATGTGCAATTAACATTTTAGGACATTTTTAATTTAACTCGTTGGAGCAGTATGGTCTTTTGAAATTAGCACATCAGGAAGTCACATTGAATGAAACTGCCTCTTAGCAGCTAATGGTTTACACAATAGTTAATTTCTGTTTTGCCCACAGTCATGTTGCTAATGCATGATCTCTAATACATATTTCCTGTTCCATGTTCACTTTCTAAACATCCATGTATATTTTTCTAATGCTTTTACCTTGCCATGTGTGTTCCCCTTTTTATGGACTGAATACTTGACTTGATGAGTGATTGCTAAATAGGGGTTTTCGCTCTACTTAAAATATTTGCAATTCCTTCACTGTGGTTGTGAAAAAAGACAATGACCCCTAATTACTCTGTCCACCCCAAAAGGGCTTTATTAATAGGAAAAAGCTTCCTATTTTTGCATTAGGCAAAATATTTACATTTATGCTTTGACAAGATGGTCAATATCCCTTCTATATAAGAATTTATATAGTTTTTACAAATTGCTGGCAGAAGTACCAGCTAAATCAAAGAATACATACAGTGTGTATATATAGATTGTCGGTATGTTGCATTTCCATCTGAGTCTGGATTCCCCTTGATTTGTTATTGCTGCTTTTCAATCTTCTTAGCAATATATCATTCATTTTAGCAGAAGGTCTGGAGCATTTTGATGGTTAAAAATGAATATTAAGGGGCAGCGTGGGCCAAAGAAGTGCAGACCCTTAGCATAGCTCATTACTCTTTAAGTTCTTCATGAAGGAAATATTACAGGGGGCTATTTATACCCCTCATATTGCAATTAAAGTTCAATTGGATTGGGGGAAATGGCATTCAGGGATGAGAAAAAATTAGGCTGAAAAGCTGGATTCTAAAAACTGCAGAGCATTTTAAAAGGGGGTTTCATTTTATTGTGAGCTTGTGTGGGGTGGTTTTATATTTATTTGTTTGATTTTTTTTTTTTTAACTTGGGCCTTCATTCCTCTGGCCAATATTCACCATTCCTGTCCTCACATCTCAGAGGTTGACGGCCCCTGACGTGACCAGCTCTCTGACTCCCTGCCCATCAGTAATGTGTGAAGCTGAGTTGTACTAAAGCTGACCGCTGGTCATGGCAATCCGTCCACGCCCCCTTGCACAGGCACTGGGCTTTAGCATGAATTCACTTACGAAGGGCAGAAGTGTGAGATTTTGGAGTGTGGTGCGTGTCATGAAGCTGCTTCTCCCATTTCTGTAGTAACATCCCTGTGCTGCTTTTGTCAAAGTAACTTTTCCACTGATTGTTGCGGAGCCAGGATAGGAGATGCAGTAATCAGCCCCCCGGCTCCAGCAGCATCCCAGCTGCGTCTGCTGTCTCTCTGGCATGCATCACTGCATGCACCCAAGCAACATTTCACTTCAGTAAGTGAACCAAACCAGACTGTGACTTACAGTCCTGTGCAAAAGGTATAAATATATCCATATAGTTAACAGCCTATTTGAACCCATGCTGTGTACATATGCATGTTTATAAGACTTTTAACATGTTGGAAGATGTGCTGGTACGTTTTTGGAGCAGATGCATGTACTGAGCATAACAAGCCAAAAATAAAATAAAATTAAAAAAAATAAAGGAAAGGAAGCCATGTTGAACAGTTAGCAGTGTTGCCATAGAGACTTTGTTTACAGTACTTTGTAAATAGGTTCTGATTAGTCTGTCTTGATATGGATGCTCTGTCAGCTGCCTTCCACTAGATCTTTTGTCATGTAGGTTTATTTACTGTTTTGACTTATGCAAGTTCAATTTTCTAATGTTTTTATTTTGGACTATTTTTAAGTGACATTTTCAACAAATAAATAAGGATGAAAATTGCTTCTTTGCTACTACACCTGTTGATTTCTTTGTGTCCAGCCCCCCACCTCCCCAGGATTGAATTAGCGAAATACAGTACCTATTCAGTTAGCCTTTTAGACTACATCTACACTGCAGGCTTTTGCTGGCAGAGAGTATGCTAATGAAGCGCTCGTTTGCATCTGTTTTGCACAAAAAATATCTTTTTGCGCAAGATCCCTTATGCCTCAAAAAAGGAGGTATACAGGATCTTGCTCAAAAGGAGTTTTTTGCACAAAACGGACCCATCTACACTGCTTGTTTTTGCGCAAAAACCTCTTGTGCAAAAAGCATTGGCAGAGATATACAAATGACAGCACAACAAATACTAATGAGTGCTTCATTAGCATACTCTCTGCCAGCAAAAGCCTGTAGTGTAGACAAAGCCTTAGTGTCTGTGTCACTGGGTAGCTGGTCTCCATGGACAGACTGAGCCCAGTGCCCCTGGACTGGAGCAGGGGACCCTAATCCAGCTGAGAGGAACAGGGCTACACCTGGGCCTATAAAGTGTTGCTAGTTGGCAGCTAGTAGGGCAGGATTGAGACAGGCCAAGCCCTGATCAGCAGGGGTTGTACCACCAGTAAGGCGGCACGTTTCAGTACGCTGTACCACCCACCTATTTTTATCTGGTACAACGTACCAGGGTAAAACAGGAGGAGCCAGCTGCCCCCTCACCTCCTCTCAGGCTCTTTGGCATGTCCCCTATCCTGCTAGGGAGCTGCTGTGCCTATGTACAGGGCTGCAGGTGCAGGGCTGGGAGTTTTGCTCCTTTCCCTGGTGGGAGGGACAGCTGGAAAAGGAGAACTCCCCGCCCATCCCCAGCCTGTCCATGGAGTTCTGTCTCTGTGCACAGGGCTGGGGGAGGGGGAAGGGCCAGCAGTTCTGTTCCTGTCCCCACTACTCCCAGCAGAGAAGGGGGTTCTGCTCCTTTCCCCTCCAGCTTTTGTTCCGCACCTCCCCTCCCCGCCCAAGTAACATGGGAGAAGAGGAGAAGAAGCGGGCGTCCTGGGATGGGGTGAGGGTGGAGTCACATGGGGGTCATGTGGGGAGGTTATGTGCCCCCTCAGCTGGTGGGCCCCCCCTCCTCCTATACCAGCATAAACTTTTGTTTACTTGCACCACTGAGCAGAGCCCACGCGGGAGTGGAGCTGGCTCCTGTGGTGGGTCCCGCAACTCCAAGGCAGGAGCACAACTGGAGAAGACAATGGTGCTGGAGAGCCAGAGACCCCTGGCAGGGGAGGCCCAGCAGCCTGAGGACCAGATATGGGCATAAGACTGTCTTGTTTGTTTAACCTTTGTTATAAGAGAATAGACCTGGGCTGGTCCTGGCAGCATGTGTTTGGCGATAGGGCAGTGGTGCCCCCGCCCACAATTGACTGTCCGGCATACAGCCCAAAGGCTACCCCAAGAATGAGCTGCTAAGGCAATACAGAAGTCCATGTGAGGCTAGAGTTTTCAGGCTCTGGGTCTTAACTGATCTAAGACAGTGTTTCTCAGCCAGTGGAACGAGTATCCTTAGGGGTACTCGAGAGAAGTCGGGGGGAAGGGAGGGGTACGTCAACACAACTGAAATTTGGAGAAAACTGAATTTTTGTTTTAAGTTTGACAGCACTTAATTATTTTTGTACTTTTTACACCCAAAAATTGAATCGCCCACCCGGCTGCCATTAAGTTGTTTAAATGTGTTACAACGGTAGAAAAACAATTTGTGTGTCTGAAAGCTAGGTAGTGAGAGTACTTAAAAAAAAAATTTTTTTTAAAGGGGTACTTTATAAAAAAAAGGTTGAAAACACTGATCTAAGATACAGGTTCACTGATCTAAGATACAGGTTGTTTACAGGTTCTGGCGTGAAGGATTTTACTGAAACGCCTGCCTGGGTGAAAGCCGGAGGTGTCCAAAATACTGCCCCCAGTCAACCAGATGTATATGGAGGAGGTGACTGCAGACTGGATTCTCTTCTCCCTCCTCGGCAGCACTGGGAAGAATGGTGGATTGGGCTGTTGGGAAGCTGCCAGCTCCCCAAGTCTTTGCTTGACTCCAGTCCTATGTTAGAACAGCAGCTCAAACCTAGGTGGGCCATCCGCCCCCCTAGTGTCAAGCTGCCTGTGCTGGGACTACAGGGATAAGGGTGGAAATGCCTGCTCAGCCAGTGATGTATCCACTGGGCACAGGGCCATCCCTAAGCATATGCAAAATATGTGCCTACATAGGGCACCTGAAAATTTGGGGCCCCTACACAGCTGGGTGTCTTTGTGTGCTTGGCCTCTCCCCGTGGGTGCTGCTGGGCTTCTCCCTGTTCCCTCCCCAACATGCTCACAGCCAGCTACTGTGGGCTCCCTGCTACCAGACTGGGGGCAGAGAGAAGACCCCAGCCTCAGCAGCTCAACTCTGGTCCCAGGCTATGTCTAGACTGTGGGCTTCTTTCGGAAGACGCTTTTCCGGAAGAGATCTTCGGAAAAAACTTCTTCCGAAAGAGAGCGTCTACACAGAGAAAGCGCATCGCGAAAGTGATCTGCTTTTTCAAAAGA
>JANRFK010001158.1:12870298-12884282 GCA_030068395.1 Apalone spinifera
GAGGAAATCTCAGCAAGGCCATCCCCTTATTACTCTTTGTTCCCACATGGAAAAAATCTCTGGGGCTTATCCATAGAGATCCAGTCCCTCTGCCCCAGTGATGCTAGTGGAGCTGCTCTACCATGACATACTCCGGCTGTGGTAGCCCCAAGAGGCCGTGGAAGTCCCTCCCCAATAGATAATATAGCTTGGAGCTGATCAAATAGGACTAGACAGGGGCTCTTGCTCAGCCCAGCTTTCTGCCTTCCCAGTGTGGAACAAGGATCCACAGAGGAGGGTTGTCCAGGGTGAGGAGAGAAGGGGTAGCGATGTAGGTGGGTGCTCGAGGCCCCCTTCCACATGGCTGTGGGTTGTTCCATGAGCAGAATGTCCCCTCCATTCACAATTCTATACAGGACAGTCTAGGCTTGTGAATGAAATTCATTCTGGGATACTGGGTTATGTATAGCTCGCTGAAGCCTTGTTCTGAGGACACGAAGGGCACACGCGCCTTGTCCAAGCCCTGTTGCTCCGGGGTGAATTTCACCCAGTGTGAACAAGCCTCAGCAAATATCACATGATCATAAAAGATCCAAGGCTCTGCTGATTGCATATTGTACTTGTACAGAGATGAAAAAAAGGGAAGTGTCAGGTGAAATGTACAATTTAAATGGCAAGCATGTATCATTGGCAGTTACCATTTACCGGCAGAAATTTGCTGATGGCTTTTTTTTCCTAGAGAAGACATTTCTGAACTTTTTAAAAAAAATTTCCATTGTTATTTTATAAGCAGATTGAAAAAGAGGCATGCATTATCTATCTGGCTGGAGTCCCTCATGTTGTTTGGAAAGAAACACTCATATTATGTTCTACTAAATGAGCACAATCCACCCTTTTGGATGTGATGGCACAGGGCATGGAAGGCTTAAATACATATGATACAGATGTGTACAGACATTCCACAGTGAAAAGGTGAGAACAAAGTACACCCAGGAACAGCTCCAAACGTTCTGTTTCTGTTCTCAGGATAGGTTCTGCCCTCTTTAATAAATAATAAAATATACAGAACTAGATACAAGAAAACAAAAGATGCAGAGGGACATAAATATTGAAAACCAGGAGAAGTCACTTTGTTTAACAAAGTTGGGATTGGACCTCCTGCAGCTCCGTCCTTCATGGCAGGTCACTTCTCAATAGAGTTTAAACATACCAAAGTATGTGTTTCCATTATCATAGTTCACTTGAGTCGAATCTGTCACATTAACAAACACCATGTCGCCTTGCCGGAGCTCAAACACTCCTCCCAAGTGAGTGGATTGGAGGGCACAGTAAACACCGGATGTGCTGTGTGTATCCTGTCCCTTTAATAAGAGCCGATCGAATTCCGATGGGAGGTTCAAATAAATAAACACGGTAAATGGTGCCCCGGGTGCTGGTTTGCTGCAGAAGCTGACCTGGGCGTAGATGTAGTAGAGTCCTGCTTCTTTCACCTTCAATTTCCCTCCTTTGTAGGATATCAGGTTACTCATAGGGGCATAGCCCGTTTTCTCCCAGTGCAGCACTGTGGAGGGGAAAAAACATCACATTTGAGTGGAATGAGCCAGAAACCACATTCCCAGAACAAAATACCATGTGAAAGGTTGGTATGAATGGGATCAGTCCCACCTCGTCTCTCTGGTGTATATAGACTGTAAGCTCATTGTGGTAGGAACTGTCTCTCACTAAGACTGTGTCTACACAGGCGCGATCTTGCACCAAAGTGGCCGCTCTTGTGCAAAAACTTGCTGCCTGGCTACACTGGCCGTGTGTTCTTGTGCAAGAACACTGACGTTCTACTGTATAAAGTCAGGGCTTCTTGCACAAGAACTATGATGCTCCCGCTCAGGAATAAGCCCTCTTGAGCAACTGTTCTTGTGCAAGAGGCCAGTGTAGACAGGCAACATGAATTTCTTGCGCAAGAAAGCCCTATGGTTAAAATGGCCATCGGAGCTTTCTTGCACAAGAGAGCATCTACATGGATGCTCTTGCGCAAAGGCACATGCCAGTGTAGACACTCTCTTCTGGAAGAGTTTTTGCACAAGAACTCTTCTGAAAAAGAGTTCTCGCTCAAGAAGCTGCCAGTGTAGATGTAGCCTAAGCACATCTACATGCTCCCCGATACAACTTCCCAATCTTCGTCTAGAGTGCAGGGGAGAAATGGCTGACCTCCTGTCCTGCCCACACACTCCTCCTCTGGGCTGAGTGCTGTCCACAGCATAGCCTCCCTCTTTCTGTGCTCCCTCTTCCTGCCCTGGGAGAAAGGGGCTTGATTCTTGACAAGTAGTTGTATCAGTTGCATGGGCTTCAGATGAAGGCCCAGTTGGGGAAGGCAAGCTCCAGCCCCATCTCTTCTGCCCAGGCCCTCCCCTGGAGCCAAGCCCCACCCACCCCAGTCCCATCCTTCCTAGCCACCTGGAGGGCCAGGTGCTGCAGCCCTAGTCCTGGCCCCAGCCCTCCCTGGTGGCCAGGGCATGTAGGCAATTTTGGGAAAGCTGTACCTTCCCTTGCCTATGTAACCACCACCAGGTGGATTTGAACCTGGGACCTCTGACACAGAGTATAGGAGCCTCTACCCTCTGAGCTAAAAATCAGCTGGCTCCCAGCCAGTGCCATAGAGGTCTCTTGGCCTTAACTGTTGCTGTGGTTGAGGTGCCACTGCATGGTAACCACAATAGGTGTGTGGGTTACACCTACACTACCGGACACCCATTTCACATCGTGAAGTGGACCAATGCTGAAGGGCATGATCAGAGCTGGGCTGTGAGCTCTCGCGGGATATTCTATCCCTCCCTTCTGCACTCTGATGGGATCCCAGCCCTAGATGGCCACACTTTGGCTCTGCTGTGTTATTTATACCCAGGAAGGAAGTTGGGGTTTTTTGGTTTTTAAGCTACACTGTCCCCTCTAATTGACCTGGTATGTGGCTTAGCATTTGGCCGCCTTCATGCAGCAAGAAACAGTCATGGTTAGAGTATGTTTTGCTACAAATAAAGACAAAGAGCCAGAGTCTCAGCTGGTGTAAATGGGCATAGCTCCACTAAAGTCAGTGCAACCTCCCAGTGCTCAGACATTGCCTTTGAGAGGAGCTGACGTAACCCACACACCTGCTAGGTGTGGGTCGCTGTCCCACGCAGAAGCACTGAGATCACTTACAGAGAGAGAGAGAATGAGTCTGCTCTACAGCCTTAGCTGAGAGCCAGCTGACTTTTAGCTCAAGCAGTAGAGGCTCATGCACTAAACTCCAGAGGTCCCAGGTTGGGTTCTGTGTGTCAGCATTACACTGACTCCGCCACGAAGGTATCAGGTGTTCAACAGGTGCTGACATTCGTTTTTGACCCCGTGTACTCTATTTAGGTTCCTCCTTCCATCACCCTCTTCCAGCTACTGAAGAGGGCGAGGATCAGACAAGGAAGTATAAAAATAAACTTGCTAGAGGTTTAATTCTCCAGTTGCCGTGGGTGCCTCGGAGCCTATCAACCAACACACCATAAATGGTCTTGTGGCAAAACACAAATCTCCACCAACAGCATCTGCATTATGGTCTGTGCTGCACGCTCAGCTGGGCCAGTGTGTACGTGCCAGCTGTAATAGCTAGTGGGGGCGGGGGCGTGGAGGTGTTCTGCCCAAGACACTTTGGGAGTACATCCTTATGCAGGTAAAATGCCCATTAGAGTAAAAAACAGCTGTGTATAAGAATGCAGGTGCGACCTTTGCTTGGCTGACTTGTAGACCGATATTGAGCACTGCTGTTGATTCGAGGGATTTTATTTAGCAAGCCCTGCAATGATGTTTTTCTTAGGAGCATATATAGGTGTGTGCGTCTGAGAGAGAGCGCATGTGTGTATGTTAAAGAGTGGGGTCATGGATGTGTGCATGTGTCTTAAAGAGTAACACCATTCAATTTCAGTAGCACAACTGGGATCAGACTGTTACCTCCTCTATCTACTTGGCACGCTTCTACATGATTTCTCCTTTTAAAGCGGGGTGAGGAACCCATTTGGGGTCAGGGGCAACTGACCCACAGAAAAATCAGAATGAGAAGCAAAACAAAATAAATAAATAAATAAATAAATATTTTTTTAAAATCCCCACACCACAGTCTGGGGGTGCCTAGGCTAGTGTATTTTGTGTGTTCCAGCCCTGTGGGGGCTTGGCCAGGGGACTGAAGCACCAGCATGGGCTCCCAATGATGGGGGATGAACCCCGAGCCTCGGGGACCGGATCTGGGCATGCTGGGGGCTACATCCAGCCCCCGAGCCTTAGTTTCCGCACCCCTGTTATAAAGACATTCTTGAAAATGTGTTTGGCCCCTTTTGGGAGGGCACAGCAAAGAAATGAAACCCAATTCGGACACTTTGTTTTGATCTTCAGAAACAAAAAAGCCTCTCTCCTGTAGAACATGAAATACGACAAGCAATTAGAGTCCATCTGCCTAGCCGGCTGCAGCGTCCCTCAGGCCCCCAGGCTACAGACTTTGCCTAAAAACAGCTGTGGAGATGTTGCAACTTCAGCTCTGAAGCCCACCCTGCTCCTTCAGCCTCCTGCCTAAGTGCCAGCCAGACCCATTAGGACATGTTGACCAGCAAACAGACGGTTGCGGCTGGACCGCACCAGGATGCAGGGCTGCTCCATTGTTGTGAAGATTCTGGACACAGGCTGGAAGCTGGGCTGTGGGGCCCTGTGAGCTGGGAGGGCCCTAGAGCTCAGATTCCAGCCTGGGCCTGGAAGTCTAAACAGCCTCAAAACAGCATGAGTCCTGCGAGGCAAAGTTGGTTTAGTTGCTGTTTAGACATCCCAATGGAGAGCTTTTTTCTCCGAGGGCCTGGTCCTGTGCCCACTGACGTCAATTACAAAGTTCCCCTTGAGTTCTGCAGTGCAGAATCAAATCCTATTGAAGTTCACTGAGCAAATATGCATTTCCAACCAGGCATTAAAAAAAAGTCTTAAGCATGATAATCAGATAAGGAAGTACACAGTCACTCTCTAAAGAGGAGTACACAACATCTACATTAACAGGGAAGGTCGATTTAAGATACGTAACTCCAGCTATATTAATTACACAGCTGGAATGGGCATATCTGAAAACACCGTCCACACAGCAGGAGGAGCAGGAGTACCGGTGTCAACAAGGTCACCCTCTCAGTTTGAATTAGCAGGTCTTCACTAGACCCACTAAATCGAACCTTGGAAGACTGACCCCGGCAGTGTCGATCTTCCATATAGCATAGATATGGCCTAAGGGTTTGGGAAGTTTGGTAGGCCTGATGGAGTCCTGAGAGTGGCATTACTGCACAGAATAGCATTTAAACACCTCAGGCTGATCTCGATTTAGGGTACAAAATCAATCCTACTGAAGGATCAGACTCTATGATTGTTCCAGAGCAAGCTATGGGTTGAGTGACCTACTATAATCCAGGAAAGAGAAGAGAATGAACTCCAGCTTTGGACGTGAATATGAAAATAATAGCCAGTATCGCTGTTTCTAACCACCGCACACAGAACCCCACCCTTCATAAACAGAAAGACCATTCACTGCAGTGGGTGCAGAATGAGTATCTTGTCCTTTGATAGGAAGTTCTGTTAGTGAAGGAATAATCCAGCAATGAGATCTATACATGTGCAAGTTACTGTCTAGTTCACTCGTTCCCTGATGGCTGAGTCTAAGCAAGAGTCCCAACCAAACTAGTTCATTTTTGGGCTACTTTACATTAGAAGATCAGTAGGA
The DNA here is from genome assembly GCA_030068395.1 of Apalone spinifera. Lineage (NCBI taxonomy): Eukaryota > Metazoa > Chordata > Testudines > Trionychidae > Apalone > Apalone spinifera. The sequence continues at coordinate 12,876,042 of JANRFK010001158.1, forward strand.
TCCCAGGGAGTTTTTTAATGTAGTAGTGTCTTCTATGATTTTTTTCCCTGTTACTAAGTTTTCCCCACAGCTCTGGGTTGAGCAAATGGAATAATGGCTACATGAGCTGTAGAGTCACAGATGGAAAGAGTAATTGGTGCTTACTGGTAGTTACTACAGAAAAAACTGAAACGTGCTTAGGGTTACAGATTTTTACCAGATTATAGGCTTGATCTCACAAACTCTTACTCATCCACCATTGCTCTTGCAGGATGTGCCCTTGGTTAGAGCCACACTAGGAAACGTACCTCTTCTTAGCGTAGCCAAACCAGTGCTGAACAGGATATAAGTGCAAGTGTACCCAGGACGACAATGTCTTTGGCACAGTTTCAGAAAACTGCTCTAGGTAAACATAATTGAGATGGTGCAGAACAAGGCTCAGGTGTGTTTATACTTTCATTATAGGCAGTCAGGGTATGTCTACACTGCAGTTAGATACCGTGGGGCTGACCTGTGCCAGCTGGCCCAGGCTCATGGGGCACGGGCTTAGGGGCTGTTTTGTTGTAATAATTCTGGGACTTTCCCACTCGCCAGGGCCCTAAAGCCTGAGCCCAAACATCTTCAAGTTGTGTGGGTTTTAATTGTGGTGTAGCCAGACCCTGGAAAGCCAGTGGCCATTAATGCCTTATCTAAGGAATGCTCTCTCTGTTGATATCAATGGTGGAAAAGTGTAAAGACAGCCCTGGGAAAAGTGAGATGCATTGTGTGATTACAGACTGCACTCATGACCAAGGGTTTGCAGGAATAGGCCTTGTTTGGAACTTACAGTTTAGCAAGGGGTATTAATTCTGCATACCATGAACTTAGTCTTCACTTAAAAAGCTCTAACTCTCTCCACTCACAGTCCCCTGAGATGAGGCTATTCTTCATTTAGCAGGCTTTCTTGTAAAAATGACCACCAGAAATAACCTTAGGAAAAGTGCATGCACCTATTCTACCCCTGTCTACACTACACACACACACACACACACACACACACACACACACACACTCCTATTCTACCCAATTCTGCCCCCCTTCGTCATGCGTGACATGCCGACAAGATCAAATGTATTTTAACCAGGCTTCAGCAGGAGGGTGATTCCGTCTGCAAACAATGACATTATTTCCTTTTCTCCAAGAACATCCATTATTTATGTTTAAGAAACATGATTTTAAAAATAGAAAACAACCAGTAATGAAGCAAAAGGGAAAATGTTCATTGGGAGGTTAAAGATATGCTGGAAGTATTGTCTTCTCATTTATTATAGCCCTTCTATTACGCGTCCCACAGGACTGAATCCAGCCCACCTTACTCCAGTGCATTGGCACATGGGAATTCAGGATAAGGCAAGCAGGAGTTAGCCTACATGCAATACCATCATAATCAAGAACAATGCTCTACATAGTTTGACCCCCTGAGAGTAAAACCCCACACAGGAAAATGTGTGCCCAGCGGTTAGAGCAGAGGGCTGGGACTCAGGAGATGGGAATGCTATTCCTGGCTCTGCCTTTGGCCAGCTAGATGACCTTAGGCAAGTCATATCAACTCTCCATGCCTCAGTTTCCCCCTCTGTAAAATGGGAATAATGCTCTTCTCCTACTTTATAAAGCGTTTTGAGCTCTACAGAAAAAGGCACGATAAAAGAGTGAAATATTGTCATGGACTCACAGAAATGGAGGGCTTGAGGGGGCCTCAAGAAATCTCCTAGTCCAATCCCATATGCTGAGCCCGACTAAGTAAACCTAGATCATCCCTGTCTGGTGTTTGTCCAACCTCTTCTTAAAAACCTCCAATGATAGAGATTCCATAACATTCCTCGGAACCTGTCCTGAACTTAACTAGTTCTATAGTTAGGAAGTTGTCCTAATATCTAACCTAAGTCTTCCTTGCTGCAGATTAAGTTCATTATTTGTTATCCTACAGTCAGTGGACATGGAAAACAATTGATCGCAGTTCTCTTTACAACAGCCCTTAACATATTTAAAGGCTGTTCTCAGGTCCCCTCAGTCTTCTTTTCTCAAGACTATCCTTGCTTAGGTTTTTTAAACCTTTCCCCATAGGTTGGATTACCTAAACCTTTTATCAGTTTTGTTGTTCTCCTCTGGACTAAGTTTATCCACATCTTTCCTAAAGCATGGCACCAAAAAAATTGGACATGCTACTCAAGTTTATAAAAGCTGGACAATTACCTCCCAAATCCTATACACAGCACGCCTGTTAATATGTACCGGAATAATTAGCCTTTTTCGTAACGGCATCATATTGTTGACTCATATTCAAGTTGTGACCTACTGTAACCCCAAGATCCTTTTCAGGACTTGGATACTACATCTGCCTGGTCAATTATTCCCCATTTTCTAGTTGCGCATTTAATTTGTCCTTCCAAAGTGAAGTAGTTTGCATTTGTCTTTATTGAATCTCACCTTGTTGATTTCAGACCAATTCTCTAATTTGTCAAGATTAGTTTAAATTCTAACCCTGATCTCCAAAGTGCTTGCAACTTCACCCAGCTTGCCATCATCAGAAATTTTATTTGCATACCAGCCGTTCCATTATCTAAGGCAATGGTTCTCAAATGTTTTGGCCCACAGCCCACCTCACTCAACACAGACCTTTCTGCAGACCACCAGCTAACCACTTATGATGACAAAATGGGTGCAGGAGGGGGTGGGGTCTATCCAGGAGGTAGGATGCAGGAGCAGGCTATGTGGGGAGAGTCTGGGAGGGAGGAAGGTGCAGGAAGGGGTTGGGGGCAAAGGGTCTGGGCATGAGGGGCACATGTCTGGCTCCATGCCTCCCACCATTCCCAGGCACTGCCCCCCATGGTCCCATTGGCCATGATTCCAGCCAATGGGAGCAGCGGGGGAAATTTCCAGGTGAGCAATTTCCTGTGCTGCCATTTCCCCTGCTGTGGGGTGGGAGAGAGACGCCAGCAGCAGAACCACTTCCTTCCCCCGCAGCTGGATCTGGCCTGCAAGGCTCCCTCCCCCCCCCCCCCCCCCCCCCCCCCCCCCCAGCCCCGCATCAGGAATCCTGCGCTGGAGCTTCAACCTCATGAGAGAAGATGGGGGGGGGGGAATAGGGCTGGAGTGTCAGCACAGGCTTCCCGCTGTGGGGGTCGCAGACCACACTTCGAGAACCACTGATCTAAGGCATTAATGCAAATACTGACTAGTATTGGACCCAGGACTCCATTAGACATCCCATTTTGATTATTTCACCACTCCTGCCTCCTGCCCCACCCTCCCCAGTTTGCGAATAGGGTCTGGCAAAGCTGGGTTTCTTACCTGACAGAGACTTGGTGCCATTCTTGAACCCCCTCAGGTGAGCTGAAACTGGTTGGTGCCTGTCATCTACAATTAAACAAAGCCAGCAATTTATTCATGTATTTATCCTTATTTGTTATCATAGACAGTACAGCTACTCCCCTGGACGCACCTCCGTGCTGTGTAATCATATTCAAGTACCCCAGAGCCAGAATCATCAGAACTGATTTTAAAAAGGCCCATTGCTCACACAAAACGTGCCTGTCCAAGAGAGTCCAAGTCCCCAATCCTGCAGTGAGCCCCATAGAAACAGACCCTAGTGCCCATGCTGAGTCCTTCAAGACCAAAGCATAAATTAATATTCAGTCAAGCTCCTGACCACACAAAACATGCAGGAGTTCCCATGTGTAATGCAATTCAAGCTCTGACGGGCACAGGGAGGTGGAGATGTATATACCAAGTACGGGCGGCTGAGACATTGCAACAAGTATCACATGTAAGGCAAATGAGGGGACAGATGATATGTTAATTAGCCAACCCCCAGACTCTAGCACACGGAATGGATGATAAATTGCCAGTAGGTTGCACAGCATAGAGGCGCGCCCAGAAGCCAGAGGTGGGATGCTGTGATCTGCAGTGATTAACCACTTCAATAAGCCTTTTCATGCCCACCACAAGCAGCGTCTGTCAGGGCATGTCATCACTACAGAGGGTGGCCCAGGCTCTGACTCCGATGTTGTCCCTAACTCCTCACCCAGCCACACACAAAAACCCCCTCATCCAGGCGTGGTGCTTTCATCCCAGGTTAATAGTCCTCCAGTGCCTTCCCATCATTCCTCATGTGGCCAGGACAGACACATCTTCCGACAATTTAACAGAGTGGCTCAATTTATTGCAGCACCACACATTATGGGATGCACCTCAGAAGCCCTGGTGACACTCTTGGGTGAGGATGCAATAATACAGGCATAGCCTTGCCACGTGGCTGCTCACACCTGAGCTTGCCTATCTTGGATGCTCGGACTCTGGCGTTAATCCCTTGGGCTCCCTCTGCAGAGAAGACATTCCCTTCCAGCCAAGGGATCTGAGAGATGCACTAGCAGAAACCCACCAGGCAGGACTATAAAACGCAACCACCAATAAGTATTTACATGCACTCTTGAATACATTGTATTTCAATCCTCCTTTGGTCACAGGTGCAGAGTCTCATTGACTTCCAAAGGGCTGGCTTTAACTCACTGGCTCTAATTAGCAGCAGGATCTCATTAACTTGTCTGCTACAAATGCTGGCCTTGCAGAGATGATGGGCAGACAATACATAGTAAATAGCTTGGAAAATATTTTCTGCCTGTGTAAACTAAAGGTTTAGCAGCATTGGGGCACTAGCAAAACAGTGCTTCCTTACTGGCTTATATACCAGCAGATTTAGCAAATGAGCATTTGTGGTAGTTTTCCTGGCAAGCACTTTCATGGCATCTTACTTCTTCTAGAGACATTCTCCTGCCTATGCTACCGTGGTAGAACAGCACTGAAAGACCCAAATGCAGAGCAAAGGAAACTTCAAATTTTTCCCCAGAATGGCACAGTAAAGCTAAAGGATTGTCATAAATATTAAGACTCCAGACCTTCTGGAACATCATGAGGTACAATGGGAGCGCTGCCATTGACTGCTCTGGAGCAAGATCAGGCTCCAAGCACAGTGCAGACTGTTGCCAGACTTCCTATGTTAGCTACGGTGTTTTCAATGCGGCAAAGAAAATTGTCTCATGACAGACCTTGTTTCCACTTTATTTTCCCAGAATATCAAGAAATGTACCTTTTTGCATTTCAAAGACTGCACCAGGCTTGCTGACTTCTGCATCCTAAAACCAGAACATTAAAAAAGTTTATTAATAGATTCAGAGATCGAAAATCATATTTAATTAGTGTTCAAAACGTAGCGCATCTCATCCTACAATGTGTGTGTCATAACCAGAGCCCTAACAAATTTGCAGTCTGTTTTGGTCAATTTCACAGGTATAGGATTTTAGAAATCATTAGTGTCATGATTTTGAAAACAATGCATACTCTGTGGCACCTTCAAAACTAACAAAAAAATATATATACGATCATGAGCTTTCATGGGTAAAACCCACTTCATCAGGCGAACATGGCTACCCCTCTGAGACCTTCTGTCATAATTTCAGTTATTTAAATCTGAAATTTCACAGTATTGTGATTGTAGGGATCCTGATCCAAAAAGCGTTGTGGAGGGTCACCAGATTATTATAGGGTGGTATACAGAGGTTATTATAGGGGTTGTGGCACACCTACCCTTACTTCTGCCCCTCAGCTCGCAGCAGCACTGTCTTCAGAGCTGGACAACTGAAGAGCAGTGGCTGCTGGCCGGGAGCTTTCCTCAGAAGCAAAGATGGCAGGTATGATATTACCACCCTTGCTTCTGTGCTGCTACCTTCAGAGCTGGGCACTCGCTCAGTAGCTGCTGCTCTCCACCTGCCCAGCTCTGAAGGCAGCAACCCATGAGTAAGTGTGGCACCGGCTGACATTGCCACCCTAACTTCTGGCCTTCTGCTGTCAGGGTGCCTACGTTGGAGATGGGCACCTAGCCAACAGCCACTGCTCTCCAGCTGCCCAGCTCTGAAAGCAGCATAGAAGTAATGGTAGCAATGGTGCAACCTTTTGGTCCAGGACCCCCAATTTGAGTAACGCTGTCTCCCCTGTGTTGTATAGGGTAAAAACACACAAAAGACCAGACTTCATGGGGAGGAGACCAGATTTCACAATCTGTGATGCATTTTTCAAGAACATGAATTTGGTAGGATCCTCGTGATAGAATCATCCCCTTGGAGTTCTCTGTGACCATATAATGATATTCTAGTAAAGAGCCACCGGCGCAACTGAGAACAGAGTTTGACCCATAATATTTTAGATTTACATGAAACTTTTCATCCTAGCATCGCAGGGGCATACAAAGGAAATGTAGCCAACTTGGGGAGCCAGAATGTAGGACAGCTACCCATAGGTGAACAACATACTACATACTGGATGATGCTTGGTCCTGCCATGAGTGCAGGAGACTGGATGACCTCTCGAGGTCCCTTCCAGTTCTATGAGTCTATGATAATAGTGGCAGGGTGGAGAAACTGAATCTTTACTCTTTTGTAAATCTCCATACAAAGCAAAACAGTTTGATCACCCTGAATGCTAATGCATATTAAACTGCACATTATGCCTTTTATCTGGTGGGAGGATGAAGAGCTACTTGCATTAGATGTTTAGAACACTACGGCATGCCCTACCTGCGAGCCTCATTAAACAACAACATTCCCACAGATGGAAAAGATTGGAGAATAGATCCCCCAATTTTTGTTCTTCCGGCAAACCACCCTGACTTTGCATTAGCAGAATCGATGCTAGTACATAAGCAAAGCAGAGCACACTTAAGGATGTTAAACAGTGTCCCCGCAAAACAGACACTCTCCCAGTGACATTGGTTATCACTGTTTGGCAAGGTATGAATAAAATAAATTAACAACTCATCAAAGAGAAAAAATATATGAGAAAGCAAAAAAAAAAAAAATTCCACGAAGTTCCCATTTTAGGTTTTATAGCATTAAAATGCTACAATGGGAAAGGTGTATTTGAAAACACTTCAAACGACTGCACAGGGCAATTCAGAAAGTGCAAGGCTTTCCTAGGAGGCTGTCACACACAGCTGTAATGCTGGACTCCTCCAAGCCATGCCTACTAGGGGGGTATTGACGAGACTAGTCAGCTTCAGGCATGATTTGCATTATTAACTAGAGGTTGATTGAAAACCTTCTGAAGGATTCCCATTTGACTTGGATGGGTTTTATAGTCCCCTGATGTGCATACCACCAGAATCCACTTAACGCTGATAGGAAATGCCAATTTAGTATATCTACTGAACAGAATAAACACTAACTAATTTTTCCAAGGGATAGGCAGTTAGAGGTCACCTTCCTCTAATCTGATGCTAATAGAGAGCTGGTTCTTGTCACCTACTCCATTCATTAGGAAATGCCAGAAGGAACTTACTGACTATACAAAATGGTTAGTGCCTCATGAATGAGCTCATTGTTATAAAAAAATACTTGATGCTATGTGTCCATGTGGCTGACCTCAAAACTCTGGAGCCACGTGCTTTTTTAGATCTATGCATGGCATTCTCATTATCATTAATGGCACTGCACTTCCACGTGCAAACCAAGGACTGTGCAACATCAAGAATCCACCAGGTCAGCATTTTGCATCTAGCATGATTCTCATGCATCTCGAATAACCTACTGCCTTGCTTCTTCAAGACCTTTTTCCTGCCATGTGTTATATGTGTTGCACCTCAGCCCCAGTCACCAAAAGGAGCATAGAGTCTGAGCTCAGTTCTCAAGCACAATGCAACATGTGTAGTCATCAACACCTGTAAGCGTGGGTGTAAAAATGCGACCAAATTTCACACGGGTAGCATCATTTTACGCCCACCTTCCAAAAATGTTAGTACTGCACAAGGTGCAAGACGGTGGAGAATCAGCTTTCTTGTGTACTGTTTAGTATATAGGGTCAGATCTTACCAACAACCCTGTACAGTTCTGCATGAAAGCTGACAGCAGAGCAATATCCATAAATAATAGAATTATAGGACTGGAAGGGAACTTGACAACTTATTTAGTCCAGTCCCCTGCACTCATGGCAGGACTGAGTATTGCTAAAACCAGCTCTGACAAGTGTTTGTCTAAGCTAGTCTTAAATATCTCCAGTGTCTGGAGATTCAAAAACCTCCCTAGGCAATTTATTCCAGTGTTTAACCACCCTGACACTTAGGAAGTTTTTCCTAATGTCCAACCTAAACTTCCCTCTCTGCAATTTAAGCTCATCACTTCTTGTCCTACTCTTAGGCTACGTCTAGACTGGCATGATTTTCCGCAAATGCTTTTA
>JANRFK010001158.1:12884382-12923202 GCA_030068395.1 Apalone spinifera
CGGCCAGTGTAGACAGCTGGCAAGTTTTTCCGCAAAAGCAGCTGCCAGTCTAGATGCAGCCTTAGAGTTTAAGGAGAACCTTTTTCCTTGGATACAATCTGAGATCAAGTTTCAGGGCATCAGCTTCGTCACTCCCATTAAGCAGATGAGACTGAGTTAGGGTGTCAAGGTCCTGAATGCTCTACTGAAAGCACAACCTCTTGTGTACACTTTTGATTGTAAAAAAGAGCAAGTAGTGTGAAGGGCTTAGTCTCCCAGCATTTAGTCATCTATATTTTTTCATGGTTAGTGCATTGTAAATATTGTTATGGATATTTTGTTACTCCTGTGTAATAATGATGTTAAGTGCCACTGGCATACTGTGCACCAGGGTGCTGGAACTAGTGGGGTAGGGCAGTGGTGGGGAACTTAAGGCCCAGGGGCTGGATTCGGCCCTCAAGGCTCAGGGTTCCAGCATTGGGGAGACTGTTCTGGCACCGCTCCAGCTCCCCCACCATCTCCGCGTGAGGCTGGAGCACATAACGTCTACTAGCCTGGGTCCCGCTAGGCTCTGGTGTGGGGATTTTTTTTTTCTTCTTGCTTGTGTGCAGCCCCTGACTGATTTTTCTGTGGGCCAGTAGGCCCCGACCCAAAGAGGGTTCCCCACCTGCGGCACCACACCCTGGCATGAAGTGGTTTCCATCCTATGAAGGATTTACAGTTCTGTTTGATGGCTCTCAGCATCCCCACTAAAAAAAAATTGTTCCAACGCCATTGCCAGGCACTCTATTTAACATGGAAGAGCCATGAGCTGGAGCTTATACACTAAACAGACACAATAACTGAACTCTAATATAAATGAGCCTTTCCTATACCTTTGTCTTCAGTACATGATAAATAGTTGCACTCCATTTTATCCTACGTCTGTCAAAAGTTTCATTCCATGCAAATGATGCTCAAACTTTCTTAGACAAACATTCCATTGTCAACTGGGGCAGAATGTGTCAATAAAATTACCAACATGTATTTGTGCTTGTACGATCCACCTCTATAATGATCGCTTTGGAGGGCCAGATTCTGTTCACACTTCCATTAGAAGAATTCCATTTCCTTCTATGGAGTTATTCTGAATTTAACTCCAGTGTAAATGGGATTGGAATCTGGTCCAATGTGTGGAAAGGTACAAATATTACTTTCTAAATACAGCTTTGCAATTGTTCATGCGTGCGTGCCTGCATGTGCATGCGTGCGTGCGTGTTTGTGTGTGCATATGTGGCAATGCAAATCTTTACCAGCAACTTTATTTATTTAACAACCTCTTACCTTGATTAGCAGATCCTGGAATCTGTTTATGATCTCCTTACAGTCCAATAATGATGAATCTGCACCTTCTGGTTTCCGACATTTTTGCATTCTTCTGAGGAACAAATAATCTTCGTGTAAGCTCAACTCCTGTTCCATCTGTCCGTGAGATAATAGAGAGGGTAAACAGAATGCTAGCGGACAAGTGTCAAAAGAAAATAAGCTCATCATGTTCTGAAATGGTATCTCCCAAAATGGTAAGTATCTACACCATCCCTCAAGGGCCCAATCCTGAAGTCCACACTCAAGCAAAACTCCCACTAATTTCAATGGGAATTTTGTCTAAGAAATGGATGCGGGAATGGACCCCCACATCAGATTTCTGCATAGAATAAATAACAGCAATTGAAACTTGCTCTCAGAATTTTTGTGTTTAAAATACATTTTTCCCCTTTTCAAAAGGCAGAAGAAGATGAGACTTGCTACCGATGTCTGGGTGCAAATCTTGATGAAGAGCTTGATTCTGACACCCTTACTCCTGTGGAGTAGGACCTTGAATCGCTAATAAGTCCCATTGAAATCACTGCGGTTATACTGGGATGGAAAAGCACAGACTCTGGCGCCAATCCACATTCCAGTGAACCAAATAGATTTCTGCATAGTCTGTGCTAGTGGATCAAATGCAAGGTCAGAGTCTTAGGACCAGCAATGAATGTAACTTAAAATTTCTTACAGGCACTGTCCTATTGCAACCCAGATCCCTGCCAGCTCCTTAAATAGCTCCCTGCTGGCTTTTGCCACAGCTCAGTCAACTCTTGCTGGAGCCGTGCAGCAGGGTGCACCCACTTACTTTTACCCTTGCTTAGGACCTTCTCATCATGAGTAGAGGTGGCAGATTCAGACTCTTTCTATTGTGTACATTCAGTCTTTTAGACCAAATCAGTCAATGGCATAACTCAGAGAAGAAACATTCTGTTGCAATAACTAGTCATTACATTCATCGAGACTGACTGTGATGCCTTGTTTCTCTTGAGTAGTACCATACTACACAAATCATTCCACTCCAATCAGTGGGATGACTTGCACAGTAAGGTGAGTAAAGTATTTACAAACTGATCCACCATATGCAAATATAAACCATTCTTAGCTTTCATACTATTTTGCCTCTTATAGTTTAACATTAACATCCCTGTTCCTCAGTCCGTTAATAGCGATCAGTATTAACTCATTTACATCTAAATTATAAATATGCAAACATGTATATTTTAAATTTTAACGAAAAAATATTATGTGTGCGCCTTTTAAGGACAATACATTTTATTCTAAACTGAACTAGGTAATTTCACTTGATTTATAAAACACAGGTAGTTCACTTACGGTATAGCTTTTCACTTACGGTATAGCTTTTCTTTTTTTTTTTTTACTACAAATTAGCAAGCATAGGGTAGTCTGGCCATAGTCTGAATAAGAGCAAACTTGAAAACAGCTTTGAAATGTTGAATTCTTTAACAAATATTGTTGAAAGCATGAAACATAATAGTTTGGATTGTGCGTATTAAAAAACAAAATGCCACTCTCCTAAAGTGAAACTTACTATACAATTATCAGAGGCAAATATTATAAAAAAATCTTCTGAAATCTCTGCCTCATGCTAGGTATCACTGCTGAATCCAAAACGCTATCACAAAATAAAGATCTCACCTTAATGCCTACGAAGAGCACAGAATAATTTTCAAGCTATTCAAACCAAACCTACAATATATCATGCTCCTATCACTGTATTTAATCTGATTGAATAGACAACTTGGTTTAATTCTACACTACACTTTGCTACTCTATTATCATTTTGTTAATTAAAGGGGAAAACTTTTTGACAATGTATCTGTTATTAAGTGGAAAACGAAGGCATACACAAGAATGTTTGCATAATAAATGCTGCTTCTGTGTAAGCACAACTATGTGCATTATTCTGCCTCCTTTTCCACTCTTGTTAATCAGTTTTCTTTGTGCTACATGTAAATCATTGTTAGCACCAGTTCATTTAACAGGATCTTATTTTGGACCTTACCTTATCCAGCTTCATGTGAAGATATAAACAAAAAAGTACAGTCCCAATAGTCTGTGCTATAATAAATACAGTCAGAAAACACATAACAATTTTCATGGTGTTAGGTGAGCTGGTGCTGATAGGTCGAGGGGTCGTTGGGCTATAAGGTTCATTCATTCTGTGTTCCATCGGATGGGACCTCCTCTTCAGTAGCTGGATGCAGGAGCAGCATGAAAACTGCCTTGCTAGCACACTACTGAAGACAGTTAAGGTACAGATAGCTGTGACAACCCACACTTCCTGGAAAAAAACCCTTCGTAGTGGGTAGGTTTGTTCATTGCCCTTTCCCACAACAAAAGTGACTTGAACTTTCTTCTGTCATTCACTTCCATACTTTTTCCTATTGCTCTATCAGAAGTCAGTAGAATGGTCTTATTCCATGTATTCATATTTGCCTTGCAACGCTCCTGAAAATAACTCAGTATTTTTTTCCTACTGCGGACAAACAGTTCATGGCTGATGGCTTCAAAGAAATGGGGGAACGAATCCACAAGCAAAGCTGTTGAATTTCAATGTGGAGAATAAAAGGTTGAGAAACAGTAAAGACCAGCCAAAAAAAAAAGAATCTTACTTTAATTTTTTGTTTTCCTCAGTGGGGAAGGACCGTTTAGTAGTTAAGGGTCTAGATAGGACTCAGGAAACTTGAGTTCCTGGCTTTATCACAGTCTCCCCCTTTTTGACCATGGGCAAACTGCATAATCTCTCTTTGCCGGAGCTCACCATATGTGAAAGGGTATGTGTATGTAATAATATTTCTTGTGTCTCCTTTGATGATCTCTCTTTAGGGCCAGGAATGTCTCTTACCATGTGCTTGTACCTGGAACAATGGGGCCTTTAGGGGGTATCATATTCACAGCCATCGTCTTGGTACGACTTCGTCTAGTATCTATTTGCATTTATAGTCATGTTTTCAATGAACCTTAGAACATAAGAATGGCTGTATTGGGTCAGACCAAAGGTCCATCTAGCCCAGTAGCCTGTCTGCTGACAGTGGCCAGCACCAGGTGCCCCAGAGGGGGTGGACCGAAGCCAATGATCAAGTGATTTGTCTCCTGTTATCCTTCTCCAGCCTCTGACAAACAGAGGCCAAGGACACCATTTCTATCCTCTGGCTAATAGCCTTTTATGGACCTAACCTCCATGAAATTATCTAGCTTCTCTTTAAACTCTGTTATAGTCCTAGCCTTCACAGCCTCCTCTGGCAAGGAGTTCCACAGGTTGACTACGCACTGTGTGAAGAAGAACTTTCTTTTATTAGTTTTAAACCTGCTACCTTCTGACTTGCTGCGATGGCAGAGCTGAGGGAAAATGGCATCCTGGGTGCACGTGTATTTTGGCACCAGATGCCTCTCTGGGCTCCCCACCTCTCCCTTCACTCCAGGGCCCTGCTGCTTCCCTTTCCATTCCCCTGAGCTTACTTCAGCTGCCTCAAATCCCATCCCCACCCAACTCCTTGTCTCTTGGACAACCATCCAGAGTGCCATGGCCACGTCTCCCATCCTTATGGCCACCCCACACCTAGCCTAAAGAGGGTAAATTAGACCAATTAGCCCATAGGCTATGCCCGGAGCAAAGCCAGGGTGTGGTCAGGCCTAACTGCTGATGATGGAGGACCTGGCTGAGTTTATAGTGACAAGAATTTGGCAGCAGAGCTGGATCCAGTTAATCCCTAGAGAAACCCAGAGGAGGTGCTCCAGTGGTGAGTGGGCCCCCTGACCGTTGTACAATTGGGAGACGGTGCTGCTCTCATTGAAGTCCCTGGAAGTTAAATAACTGAACTCAGTAAGGCCAGGTCTTTGGAGAGACATTGGGAATTTAGTCCCAAATCTTCACTGGTCTCAGGGCCAAATCCTGCAGTCCTTGCTCAGGCAAAACTCCCCAGACTTTTCACTAGGACCCCCCCCAAAAAAGTTGGAGGAACAAAAGTAGGTCCCCCCCCCGGGTTTGGAGAAGTTATCCACAAGCATCGCCTTTTTACGCCCTTCCCTGCCCCACAGCCCTCTGTTTGCACTGATGTGGAGAGAATTGTTATAGAACAGAGACGCGAGGCAGCTAGATCCTTGCCATGATCTTTTTGCAGCTTGACCTATTTAGGGAGCAACCAAAGCTCGTGAGTGCTAGCAGGTTGGGGGAATGGGATCAGCATGACTAATGAACAACAACCCTCACTGTTTGTAGAGAGGAAAGTCGGTCTCACGGTTAATGCATTGGCCTGGGATACAGGAAATCTGCATTCGTTCCTTGTCTCTGCCACAGCCGCCTGGTGTGACCTTGGGCATGTCGCTCCAAACGTCATGTCATTTTTCTGGGCCTCCTGAATTTGTCTGGAGGCTCTTCCAGGCAGAGAGTGACTCCTGGCATGTGTTTGTGCGGTGTCCAGACCAACAAGGCTTTGGGCTGAGTTGAAGCGATAACAGAGTCATGACAATCCTGCGGCTCTGAGACTGCTAGCAATTGGATGAGAGAGAGCGCTTGGATTTTGTGTGGTAGCTGCAAGCAGATCACAGCATCACAAAGGCCTGCAGAGCTGTAATGTGGGATTAGCTGTTTGCAACGTATATCAAAGGGCCAGCTCTCTTGCTCCGCAAGCAATCAAGCCATCACAGAAGGTTGTTTTGAAAGGAATCTGTTACATGTCGCAATCTTATCTGATGTGCACATGGCAATTAAAGAGCCGGATCCTGCGGGAGTATTGAGTACCTGCTGTGAAGTGCTGAGGGCTACTCCACTCGCACTGATTGCCTTGGGAGCGGAGGAGGCTCAGACCTTGCAGGGGGGCTCAGCGCCTTGCAGAATTGAGCCCGTAGCTTGCTGCAGCTTCACACCCACTCTCCGGCATCCTGTCCTGTGTGGTTGGGGAGCTGTCAGCTGCAATTGCAAACGCTGGTAAGCACAAGTCCCAGTGCCACCAACTCAGTTTGACCTTGGACAGGTCACTGAACCTTTCTGCTCCCACATTTAGGATCATTAAAATGGATGCCCTAACACTGAATGTACTAGACTAGCAGAGGAAGGCTGGCCGGCCTCATGGTTAAGGCGCCAGCTGTGGACGGGTCTGTGTTCAGTTCCTAGCTCTTCCACACAGATTACCTGCATGACCTCAGGGAAGTCCCTTTGCTCAGGGTTCCCCACTGGTAAAATGAGGATTGTTGTCCTGGTCTATTTAGCTCATAAGATCTTCAGGGCTGGGACTGTGTCTCACTATACAACCACGTGCAGCTCCTGGCACAACAGTGCTCTGCTCTGAGCTAGCACCTCTCAACGCCACCAGAAAACAAAGACCCACTACCCTGGGCTCCTTCATGAAACCCCTGCAACAGCGTCAGGCCACGTGTCTTCTGCTCCCCTGGAATCGGATGCAAACGTCACCTTCATTTTTTATATTAAAAAAGTCCCCACCTCCCCCCCTGATCCCAGTCAGTCAAACCACAGTCCCTTCTTCACTCAAAAGCCTCTTGAACCACCCGCCCTCTGCCACGGCCAAAGGAAGTGAGTTTATAATGTAAAAGAAGCAAACAAAGGGAGCCCTTTCCTGCCCAAGTTAGCCCACTTCTGGGTTTCCCAGTATAGCTTTCCTTTGGACAGCCAGCTCTTTGGGGATGGCATTATTACTATTTGTAGTATATTCCACAGAGCTAAGCACGCTGTCTGAACCAAACATTTATCATATTATGAATTAATTAATTATTATTACTATAAAAGCAGCAGCAGAGAGCCTGGCACATAGCTCATTGAAGTCAGTGGAACGTTTACCATTGTTTTCTATGCACTTTGGTTTGGCCCATTGGTCCCAACTGAGTTCATGCCATTTTGTTAGGCATTGTACACACACATTGAAGAGCCCTGGAGACTAGCATTTCATTCCTGTTAAACTCAAGGTGATTAAGCCCTTTGCAAACATGAATCCAGACACTCCGCAAAGATTTGAGCTAGGACACACCTATTCCAGACAAGTGCCAAGAAAGAATCTCTGCCCCAAAGAGTTGACCATCTAAATGGACAACACAGACAGAAAGCCGGTTCAGTGGGGCTCTCTCCATTTTACAAATGGGGAACTGGCTCAAGGAGATTAAGGGACTTGGTCACATAGGGAAGCCGTGGCAGAGCCTGAGTCCTTGGGTGCCAGTCAAGAGCCTTCACTTCAAGGGCACCCTTCGTCTTGAAGCACAGGTGATAAATAACCTCCATTTTCCTAACTTCTTCAAAGTTTCTTCTGACTCTGAGACTAGTTTTTAGAGGAACTGTTTAAATAAGAGAATAAGAGTGTGACATTCAGTCATTACTTAATACTTTCCCCGAATCCTTCGGTGTCAATAATGTGTGAAACCACAGCATAATGCTGCATAAAGAATAGAAGTTGAGGTTTCGCACAGATATTCCTAAACCCTGGTGGTCACCTGCAAATGAAACTCATTCACATCAGCTTTTGGATAATTACCAGCAGACATTTCACCGAAATGAGCACAACCTCTGAATAACACCGGAAATTCTTCAAGCCCTTGACATTCACATGCAAGATGGAGATGGCATTTTCTAGAACTTAGCTCAAAAGGCCCTGGATTTCAAAAGCGGTTTAGCGTGGCCTCCATTTTGGGATGGCCAACATGAGACCCTTAAAGGGCCTGACTTACTGAGGTAGGTATTCGGCACTTTCTGGGGTTGCGAGCAGAGTATCTAAAACCACTAGTCCTTTTTGAAAGTCTTCCCATAATGTCACTCGACCAATGGCTCTATGGGAGAGTCGTACATCTGGAATTCAGGGGGCCATCATCAACGCCCCGCTTCAGAGAGGGAAGGTTGACAACCTCTCTTAAAGAAGTGTGGCCTCTCCTCCCTTGAAAGTGGCAGCCTGGCCAGTCAGCATCCTGTATCTCATTTGCCTTTTCTGATTCAGATTTTTGGGAAAGCAGGTGGCCAGGGCTGGCCCACAACATTTTGGCACCTGAGGCGGGGAGCTCAGATGACGCCTCCATATGCACATCTGCACCAGCAGCAGACACAATTTTCTACACTCTGGGGCCTAGTGGCGCCCATCCCACAGTCTGGCACCTGAGGCGGCCGCCTCAGTTTGCCTCATGGTAAGGCCAGCCCTGCAGGCGGCAAAGCAACCCTCTGAGTGTCCAGCAGCCACAGGTTCAAACTGCTGTAGGGCTGAGGACCAACCGGGGCCAGGCACAGAGACTGCTCCTGCCGAGTCACTAAGTGACACTAGCAGTAGATCTACAGGATATCTTGGATACTATTGACCATGAGAGAGTGTTGACTCTTTTGGGGACTTCAGTGGGACTGGGCGGAACTGTTCTTGGGAGGCTCCATCCTTTTCTAACTGAGCATACTCAAAGGCTGCTCGGCTCCCCAGCCTGAAGGAGCTCTCCTGGGAGGTTCTAGCAGGCTCCACTTTGTCACTCCTCTTGATCAATGTGCACATAGGAGGTTGCTGGGGAGGCTCGGGAGGAGACGGAGGTTGCGGTGGTTTTAGTATGCGGTTAACACCCGGTCCTGTTGTTCCATTCACCGGGCTCTGCCAAAGGGTGCAGTTGCCTAGCCCAAGATTTGATGAGATCAGGGCAGTGGAGGGTAGGAGGTACCCCCTCTCCCCACCTCGAGGAAGCAGAAGCCCCCATTGCTCACCTCACCACCTCTGGAGGAAGCAGTCATCCAGCAGTATGAAAGACCGGGTGGATGTAACCGAAGGGCCCTTTGGCCTTGGGGGTGGTATAGCTGTCTGAGGGGGAAGGGCATTGGGAACTCACAAAGACGGGACGCGAAGGGCAGGGGAGGGTTGTGTTGTTTAGGATGCCCCATGGGAATTGAAATCTGTCCAGCCTGAACCCGGCAGTGCGACCCTGCAGGGGATGAGATGGTTTAACTCCCAAGCCCCTTGAACAGAATCCCCAGGCTCAAGTCACAACCCCCATCCCGTACCAAACCCAGGCAGGGCTCTCAAAGCCAGATCACCACCCGCCGTGTGACACGGTGGGAAAATATGATCCATCGCTTGGATGCTGAGTGACCTACTTAGGGTATTTCCACTGATCAGCAAATTGTCACAGCGATGGTTACAGCCGGCAGCTTTGTTTACTAAGAAAATATCCGGTGGCCTCCCCTGATATTCTGGCAAATGCTTCAGGGTGGATGAAAAGTTCTCACTAGCTGTTTGTTTTGGGCTGTGTACTGATGCTTTACTGTGTCCTGCACTTAATGAACATGCCACAGCGCCATGTGCTAATAGCAATACACTGGAAGGGAAGATCTTTATTTTGAGTAACAAAGGCAATTTGGTGCAACGCTGTGGAAGACACAAGGGTAAAACCTTTCAGAGGGTGTAAATTCAGGCAAGTAGCACAGGAATAGCACAGACACTATTATTTCAGCTTCCCCTATTGTCATGTTTGTATTGCCACATGAATTTGAAGGCCTTAGGTTTAACCATCCATTTAGAAAACCAAGTATTAGCCCCAAATTTCATGATGATCTTTACAAACAGGGAACAAATATAGCCAGAAAACAGCAACATGCTATCAGCATAAAGTGAAATGCTATGTTTGACTCTCCCAAAGTTTAACTATAGACAGTTATATCCAATCCACATTAGCATAGAAAGGACACTCAAGAGTGACTATAAAAAGGTTTGAAGTTCAGATCCTTGTGGGTTTCTTTAAAAAAAGGTATAATGTTCATGGTAATGAGAAGAACAAACCAAGTACTGCACTTACAAATTACCATTTGAACAGGGAAATACATAATTTGCATGTAGATGTAAGAATGTAACAACTTTCAGCAAGACTGAAACCTTCCTATACCTTCCATACAACAGCCGAGACCTCCACCATCTGACAAAGAAATAACTGCGCTAGCTAGCAGCAGTAAAGGGTTTGTCTCTTCTAGGGTACACAGCACACACTCTGCCGGGTTGCCCCATATGCAGCTCTGTCTTCTGCACTCTTATTCTGGTCCCAGTGTTGGCTCCACATTTCACTGCAGGCAGGCTGCGTTCTGGAGAAACTCTCCGTCAGTCACCGAATGAAGTTACTGAATAAAAGCTCTGCAGAGCGATGTGCTGACGCAGCAGCATCAGAACAGCATGCCTCGAGCTCTCTGAGACTTTTTTGAAACTGCATTTCCCATTACCCTGGCTTCTTTCCTGCCCCTCTGCTGATTGCTGGGGGCAGGGAGAAGAGATGCATCTGTTCTCCTCTTTCCTTCCAATCTTTGGTTAAGCCGACCGACCCTGGTCATCGGCTGGTAGGATTGAACCTGGGACCTTAGCAGCTAAAGCCACGAGCCTCTACTGAATGAACTAAAAGTCAACTTCTCCCTAGCTAAGGCTTTAGTGCAAACTTGGTTCTCCCACCTCAGTGTTACACTTTCTTACTCTGCACCCTGTCTGGGGGGGGGGGGCAGTGACTGCAGTCTGTTTATTCAGTGCTGTGTCCAGGGACTCAAGTCAGTATGAGGAGGGCCACCAAATGGTAGCTTGTCTAGCCAAAGCCAGGCACAGAAAAGGAACTCAGGCTTTGGCTTTGAGAAGAAGAGAGCACAGACCTCCAAAGCCTCAGTAAGTCGCTTGGGCACCACTGTCTGAGCTTCCTGATTATGACTAAGCCCACCATCTTGGCACCATGAAGGCGCCTTAGACTTTCACGAGCTCCGAAGAGATGCCGAATCCCACTGCATCTGCTGAGACACAAACAGCACCAGAAACCGCTTGCTGAGGCGGCTGTACCTACCACTCCCTGCTTCCTAAAAATAGAGCCTAGAAAAGTTCTGCACGGTGGTATGAGCCTTGCCAAACAAGCCTTGCGGGCTGAGTCACAGCGGAAGAACCCATCAGGCAGAGGCGCCCCACAAGCTTCCCAAGCAACTTGCCATCAAGCTCAGCATGTGCCGAAAGCAACTTTCACCAACAGGGTTTTCAGAGGCTCACGCGCATCAAAGCTGAACTGAAACGCACAAGTGGGGCTCTGCCCTTTTATCTTGCGGCAGAAAGGAGTAGGCGTGTGGAAGAGCAGAAGCTGCAGGAGGCCTTTGGCCCTGCTAAGTGTCAACGCGGTCTTCCTCCCATGCCACACTGCAGGGTGGGTGGGGAGGGTCCCGGTGTTACACTGGCACTCCTACTCCTAGGCCTCTCCTGAAATAGCTGTGTGACGGTTCTTACCTCTGCCAGGCTAACCACCAAAACAAAAACACACAGAGGGCAGAAGGAAGACACGAGCTGAGTGAGCAGCTGCCACAACCTTCTAGTACTAGGTGCGCCCCTTCTCCAGAGACAGTGGGTCACGCATGTTGCTTGTAGAACTGTTTTCTGTGGTGACCCCATCGCCGGTACCACACTGGAAATAACATTCAAAATGCAGGGGCTGCAAAATGCCTTGTGCCTTGTGTAGTTATTTATATCTGCTGCAAAATGCTACCAGGTCAGAATCTCCCACTTGTTTACATGGTGGGAGCATTTTACACCCACTTTGCACTGAGTTTTCATGTGTAAGTGATAACATGAGGTGCAGGGCGGGGCAGGAGCAGGCCTAAAGCATTTTGGAATGGCTCCTTTGCTTGCACGATGGGTGAGACCCAAAACCAATAAGGGTCCCATCTTGCAAGATGCTGATCATCCCCACAATTCTCACTGCCATCAGGTGTCAGAACCAAAAGCAGGAACGCTCAGTGTGGATCTATACAGGGATCTGTACTGGGACCAGTCCCATTCAACATATTCATAAAATGATCTGGAAAAATGAGTAAACAGTGAGGTGGCAAAATTTGCAGATGATATAAAGTACTCAATTAAGCTCCAAGCAACTGTGAAGAGTTACAAAAGGATTTTACAAAACTGGGTGAGTGGGCAACAAAATAGCAGATGAAATTCAATGTTGATAGATGCAAAGTGATGCACGCTGGACAACACAATCACTATACATCAACAACACTACACATCTACAATGATGGGATCTAAATTAGCTGTTACTGCTCAAGAAAGAGATCTTGGAGTCATTGTGGATCGTTCTCTGAAAACATCCACTTAATGTGCAGCAGCAGTCAAAAAAGCAAACAGAATGTTGGGAATCTTTAAGAAAGAGATAGAGAATAAGACAGAAAATATATTGCCTCTCTGTACATGGTATGCCCACATCTTGAATACTGTGTGCAGTTCTGGTAGCCCAATCTTAAAAAAGATGTCTTGGAACAGCTTCCACAAGAGGAGAGATTAATACAACTGGAACTTTTCATCTTGGAAAAGAGATGACTAAGGGGGATCTGACTGAGGTCTATAAAATCATGACTAGTATGGAGAAAGTAAATAAAGAAGTGTTATTTATGCCTTCTCATAACACATGAAATGAAATTAATACACAGCAAGTTCAAAACAAATAAAAAGAAGTTTTTCTTCATGCAGTGCACAGTCAATCTGTGGAACTCCTTGCCAGAGGATGTTCTGAAGACCAGGACTTTAACAGGGTTCAAAAAAGAGCTAGACAAATTCATGAAGCGTAAGTTCATCAATGGCTATTAGCCAGGATGGGCAGGTGTTCCTAGCCTGTTTGTCAGAAGCTGGGAATAGGTAACAGGGGAGGGATCACTTGATGATTCCCTATTCTGTTCATTCCCTCTGAAGTACCTGGCATTGGCTGCTATCAGAAGACAGGACACTGGGTTAGATGGACCTTTGGTCTGACTCAGCATGGCCGTTCTTATGTTCTTAATTATGACATGTGTGACCTTGAGCAGATCAAGAATGACGACAGGTCTCTGGGAGTACGGGTGAAAGAGTTTGGAGCGCAGGTGGTGTTCTCTTCAGTCCTTCTTGTCAAAGGTAGGGGCCAAGGCAGAGACAGGTGCATCGTGGAGGTAAATGCCTGGCAGCAAAGATGGTGTCAGCAGAGGTCTTTGGCTTCCTTGACCATGGGATGCTGTTCCAAGAAGATGGACTGCTAAGCAGGGATGGGGTTCACCTTTCAAGGAAGGGGAAGAGAGTATTTGGATTCAGACTGGCTAACCTAGTGAGGATGGCTTTAAACTAGGTTTGACAGAAGCAGGTGACCAAAGCCCATAGGTAAGTGAAGAACATGGAGACCTGGGAGATGGCTCAGAAATGGGAGGGAGCATGGGCTATAATAGCAGAGATAAAAGAGGGACAATGCCTATATACAAATGCAAGACTTATGGGGAATAAGCAGGAAGAACGTGAGGTGCTAGTAAATCAACACAACTACGACATAGTTGGTATCACAGAGACTTGATGAGATAATACACATGATTGGAATATTGGTCTAGAAGGGTACAGCTTGCTCAGAAAGGATAGGCAGGGAAAAAAGGGAGGAGGTGTTGCTTTATATATTAAAAATGTATACACTTGGACTGAGGTGGAGATGGACATAGAAGACAGACTTGTTGACAGTCTTTGGGTTAGGTTAAAAGGGGTAAAAAACAAGAGTGATGTCATGCTAGGGGTCTACTACAGACCACCTACCCAGGCAGAAGAGGTGGATGAAACTTTTTTTAAACAACTCACAAAATCATCCAAAGCGCAGGATGTGGTGGTGGTGGGGGACTTCAACTATTCAGACATATGTTGGGAAACTAACACAGCAGGGCACAGACTATCCAATAAGTTCTTGGACCGCACTGGAGACAATTTTTTATTTCAGAAGGTTGAGAAAGCTACTGGGGGGAAAGCTGTTCTACATTTAATTTTAACAAATAGGGAAGAACAGGTTGAAAATTTGATAGTGGAAAGCAGGTTGGGTGAAGGTAACCATGAAATCATAGACATCATGATTCTAAGGCATGGTAGAAGGGAGAACAGCAAAATAGAGACAGTGGATTTCAGGAAGGCAGATATTAGTAAACTCAGAGAGGTGGTAGGTAAGGTCTGATGGGAAGGAAGACTAAGAGGAAAAACAACTGAAGAGAGCTGGCAGTTTTTTAAAGGGACATTATTAGGGGCTCAAAAGCAAACTATTCCACTATATAGCAAAGATAGAAAGTATGGCAGACGACCACCTTGGATCAACTGGGAGATCTTATATGATCTAAAAATCGAAAAGGAGTCGTATAAAAAGTGGAAACTAGGTCAAATTACAAAGGATGAATATAAGCAAACAACACAGGTATGCAGGAGCAAGATTAGAAAGGCAAAGGCACAAAATGAGCTCAGTCTAGCTAGAGGCATTAAGGGTAACAAGAAGATATTCTACAAGTATATTAGGAGCAAGAGGAAGACCAAGGACAGGGTAGGCCAACTGCTCAGTGAAAAGGGAGAAACAATAACAGGAAACTTGGAAACGGCAGAAGTGCTTAATGACTTCTTTGTTTCGGTTTTTGTCAAGAAGATGACAGGACACCATCCTGTATGGTGACAGGATGCCTAACATAGTGAATGCTAGGGGAAATGTGGTAGGTTTACACGTTAAAATTTACTTTAAAAAGTTAGATGTCTGTAAGTCACCAGAGCCTGATGAAATGCATCCTAAAATATTCAAGGAGCTGATAGAGGAGGCATCTGAGCCTTTAGCTATTATCTTTGAGAAATCATGGAAGTCAGGAGAGATTCCTGAAGACTGGAAAAGGGCAAATATAGTGCCCATCTATAAAAAGGGAAATAAGAACAATCCAGGAACTACAGACCAGTCAGTTTAACTTCTGTGCCAGGGAAGATAATGGAGCAAATAAGGAATCCATCTGTAAACATCTGGAAGATAATAAAGTGACAAGTAACAGCCAGCATGGATTTCTAAAGAACAAATCATGTGAAACCAATCTGATAGCTTTCTTCGATAAGATATCAAGCCCCGTGGATAAAGCAGAAGCAGTGGACGTGGTATAGCTAGACTTTAGTAAGGCATTTGACACAGTCTTGCATGACCTTTTTATCAATAAACTAGGGAAATGCAACTTAGATGGGGCTACTATAAGGTGGGTGCATAACTAGCTGGATAACCACTCTCAGAGATTAGTTATTAATGGTTCACTATCATGCTGGAAGGGCATAATAAATTGGGATCCACAGGGTTCTGTTTAGGTACCAGTTCTGTTCAATATCTTCATCCATGATTTAGATGATAGCATAGCAAGTACAATTATTAATTTTCCAGATGATACCAAGCTGGGAGGGGTTGCAAATGCTTTGGAGGATAGGATCAAAATTCAAAATGATCTGGACAAACTAAAGAAATGGTCTGAGATAAACAGGATGAAGTTTAAAAAGGACAGATGGAAAGTATTCCACTTAGGAAGGAACAATCAGTTTCACTCATACAGAAAGGGAAGTGATTGTCTAGGAAGGAGCTCTGCTGAAAGGGATTTAGGGGTCATAGTGGATGACAAGTTAAAACATGAGTCAACAGTGTGATGCTGTTGCAAAAAAAAGCAAACATGATTCTGGGATGCATTAACAGGAGTTTTGTGAGCAAGACACAAGAAGTGATTTTTCCACTCTGCTCTGCATTGATTAGGTTTTAATTGGAGTATTGTGTTCAGTTCTGGGCACTACATTTCAAGAAAGATGTGGAGAAATTGGAGGCAGTCCCGAGAACAGCAGCAAAAATTATTCTCTTTCTCTGTAAGTGGTCTACGTGCCACTACATAGGACAGTGAACCACACTAGGGGTATGTCTAGACTGCATCTCTCTGTCAGCAGAGGGATACAGATTAGGCAGGTCAACATTGCAATAAGGCAGGGATTTAAATATCCCATTCCTAATTTGCATAAAAATGGCCACCATATTTTGCGGACTCAGCACTTTGTCAGCAAAAAGTGGCAGTCTAGAGGGGGATGTGTTGAGAAAGAAAGCCTTTTTCAACAGATCCTGTAAAGCTCCTTGCAGGAGGCATAAGGGATCTGTCAAAAAAAGGCTTTCTTTCTTGACAGATCCCCCTTTAGACTGCCACTTTTTGCTGACAAAGTGCTGAGTCGGCAAAACGCGGTGGCCATTTTTATGCAAATTAGGCATGGGATATTTAAATCCCTGCCTCATTTGTAAGGTCGACCTGCCTAATCTGCATCCCTCTGCTGACAGAGGGATGCAGTCTAGACATATCCTAGGTATGTGGGCTACAGGAGGACTAGGTGGGAGATGAGGTGCATGAGTGAAGTCGGTGTAGGGAGTCTGAGTGGGATGGGGGGGTGCAGGGCTGGAGTACTAACACCAGGTCCTCAGTGTAGGAGGGGTGAAGCCCTGAGCCTCAGGGGCCAGATCCAGGCAAGTCGGGAATAACATTTGGCACCCCGACTTACGTCCTCAACAGACGAAGTAAAAAGCATGGCCATGCTCTTGCCTTGGTTGTACTGATGGGCAGCTGAGGCACAAGATTGTGTCTTCCCAGGGGAGTCTGTAGCTGAGTCAGGCAGCAGTTCCCTGTGCCCCATAGCATCCCTAAGGTACCTCACTCTACACTGTGATAAAATACCTGTGGCTCAGAGTCTGAATCAGGTAGCTTGGGCTGCAGGGCTGTAAAATTACAGTGTAGCTGTTCAGGCTTGTGCCGGACCTTTGGCTCTGAATTTATCCCCCACTTCCAGGGCTCTCAGATCCCAGACTCCAGTCCGAGCCCCCGTGTCTATGTCATGATCAGAAGGAGTGTTGACCAGAACCCGGCGACTAAGGGGTTAACTCAGGTACCTAGCAAAGGTGTATACTGGCAGAGAGGGGGTCGGGCAATCAGCCAATAAAAATGCAGGTAGGAATTTCAAACTGGAAATGAGGGGGTTTTTTCTCTCTCTCTTCTTTATTTGAGATCAGAGCTTTTTCTCTCAGGTATGGAGGCAGATGGGAGACACTTCTCTCTCCAAGAACAGACTTCTTAAAATGTGTAAGTAGGGAAAAGTTTAGTCCATCAGGGTTTATTGTTTTCCTTGTTTGGGGGGTTCGAAATCATGTCTGAGCTGGCAAATTGTTTTTCTCTTTTGTAACTAAGGATTACAGCCCAGGGACTTTCCATGAGTATATATCAAATTGTGGCTATTTACCATCTAGCCAAATTACTATGCTTGCAACAGTAGTTTTGTTTTGAATATGAAAGAGTTTTCTTTGTATTGTAATTAACCAGTGTTGGTTGATTGTTGTGTCATTAGGACTAAGTGCCTAGTTACAAGGGCAGAGTCCATTGTTGTCTGTGAATTCCCTCTGTTTTTCCCAATTCCAAGCAAAATGGAGGTTGGGACAAGGGGGAGAGCTTTACCTTAGGGAGGGGATTCCCAAGTGATCTCTTCCCTGGAAAAGGGTTTATTTTTATATTTTCTTGTAATAATTTGGGTGGTGGCAGCAAGGAATCAGTCTTGGGTTTTGTTTTGCTTTGTTTTTTAATCTCAGGGTGATTGAGATTGAATACGTTTGTCTCTGGGAATCATAGAACAGGTTTTGCAGTGTTCATTTGGTTAGCCAGCCCCGCATTTCTGCACATATAGTGCCAGCTTGGGAGACTGAGCTGTGGCAGTCTATAATGCAGTTTTATAGCCCAGCAGCCAATGAACCCATGAACCCAAATCAGCTAACCTGGTTCAGCCATGGTCACTAGTCATCTACTTTCCCAAGTAAGGGCATCCTTTCAAAACGCACTGTGAAGAAGAGGGGAGAAAGCACTGCGGGGAGTTCGGAGAAGTGGTGGTGCTCAGGCAGCCTTTCTTCCTGGATCTTGGCCCCCACTTGGAGTCACATTCTCAGACTCACTCAGAGTTCCATGAACAGGAGATGTTCCCGAGTTCAAAAATGGAGCAGACAATCAATGTGCTGAGCAACTTAGCCTCCTGGGCAGAATTGAATAGACCCTGCTCGTAGAGATGATGGAGAACAATCCTTCCAAAAAAACTTCTCCACGAACACCTGACCACCTGTCTGTGACTTAACGGGAGGGTTAGTATGGAGGCAGATGGGATGGTTGCACGAACATGACAATTTACATGTTGCTGAAATCCCCAGAGAGTGCTCTGTTTAGAGCCTCAAGCCAAACAGAGAACACAACACAAGTATGACCAGGAATCACAGGGCCACTTGCAAGACAAAGCTGGGGCACAACAAATACAGCTCATGATGCTGTAATAGCAACCCCCAACACTGCAGTGTTAGCATGTAGGCTATAGGCCGGGTCTACACTAGACCCTACAGCTCAGCCTAGGGTACACAACTCCAGGTACATACAATACGTAGCTGGGGTCTGCTTATCTTAAGCTGAGTTTGGTGGCATCTCCACAATGGGAAGCCAACAGGAACAAACACTCCCATCAGCTTCCCTTACTCCTTGCAAAAGTGATGTAAAAAAGAGGTGCCCTCTGAGTTTGATTTAGCGAGTCTTAACTAGACTCACTAAATCAAACTCCAGAAGGTCAGTTGTGGCAGCAGCGATCTTCCCTATAGTGAACACAAGCCCATAGTGTTTGGGGCCTCCAGTGTAAAGGTTTCTTTATAAGGAACTAAAGCTCTGAACACAGTTAGTCTTAGGAATGCCAGAATGCAATGCCTGCATGCTCTTTCCAGCTCAGCTGGTTTCCCACAGGCTCTCATGGAGACACTGCCTGTTCCGCCAGAACTGGGTGCTTCCTGAGTTTGCACTAACCCTTCATTTTCCTTTGCCGTCAGACAGTTGATTCTGGAAGCAGAGATCCTTTGTAAAGATGCTTGGCTGCAAATGTTGAATCACAAGCAGAACCTCTGATGCCAGCTCAGCTCTGCCCCCTGCTGATACATCCTGCACCCAACCATCCATCTTGCACTCAGCCAGACACTGCCTGGTCAGGAAAGAGATTGGTGAAAAAAATTAACAGTGCAGCAACTGTGGTGCACTAAGTGACGGTGGGAAAAACTCTAATGTGGGACTCATTTTCTGAAGACCGACTAAAGATAACTCTCAGAAGTACACTAGAAAAAGTGAACTGGCCTCAGGCTAGTTCTAAGACTGAAAAGCAAGGAGCTCTGTTAAGAGGTGACAGGAAGAAAGCTGCATTACCATATGCACCGCCGGAGGGGGGAAAAATAACTTTCTACTAGTCAGTGCAAAGGTTAAGTGACACAAGCAGATCTCAGAGTCTGGGCCTGCTCCTGCCCTCAGTTACATTCCTAAAAGTTCCCAGCCCTCTGTACGTCTCAGGATTTGCCCCTGAAGCCCAATCGTGTCAGGATAAAAATAGATTTGGACTGATGATTGCTCAGCACATCAAAAATCAGGCACACGCAGACATCTCCCCGATGTTGTGGCAGTCTGCCAAGGAAAACGTTTGAAAGATCATTCTTTCTGAGACGGGGTTTGCAGGGGTTCTGCCATTTTCCCAGTTTAACTTCCTTCCGCCACCTTCACAGGCCCTCGAGGCAGCCACTGGCCTCTTCTATTAGCACACAGGGTCCTTTAGACCCTGACTTTTCCATCCCACAGGCTGGCGGTGGGAGGGGATAAGGGTTGGAACTGCAGGAGAGCAGCACCCAAGCCCTCCACAGAAGGGACTAATTGGCCTGTCATCCCTCTTCCCACCAATGAGTGAGAATCTTGGCTCCCTCCCATAAAGTGCTCTACCTGCTGAATTTTTTGGACTGACTGCACAACTGTCTCTTGGTGATGGAAACTCGGTCACGTTCACTGTCTCTCCACCACATTCTAGCTAGGTTGACTAAAGCATTCTGTCATTGAGCAAGCCACAACCACTCCGGAGTTAGGTCAGCACAGTTACAGTGCTCAGGGAACATAGCTAAATGTAGCTCTAAAATTTTAACTGTAGACTACGTCTCAGTCTGAAGAGGGCCAGGAACAAGCTTTGAGTAGTGTGACCTGCTCCAGTCAGCACAGGGAGGGGTTAACTCTGGGGCTCCAGGAGGATAATTTCAATGCAGTGTGTTAACTAGTCATTGCTCATGAAGAACAGGAGCGGGAGGGTCACAGATCTGCACAGTTTACTATCAACGTCGTCTCCCTTGGAGCAAGCTGGCAAGACTGTGTCCAGCCCACCCTTGGGTGCAAATGAAGAGAGACTGAGAGGGTGGGGGAGCGCTCCTCTCTGCACAACAATGTGGGACTAGCTCGCTGGGGCAGCTCAGAAGAATTCAGGAAGGACCACGGATGTTCCGGGATCAGAAAGTCACAGTGCTCTCTGGAGAGTGGGGGGCCAGAAGTGTGATGTGATGTGGGGTGGAGAGGGAGCAATACACAGCCCAACTGGGTGTGGGGGGGCAAGAGTTGGGAAGTCCAGCACATGGCTCAGATGAGCTGTAAGGGGGGAGGGATGGGAGCTGGCACGCAAGTCAGCTGAGCTGTGGTGGGTCTGGGAACCCATACGTGGCTCAGCTGGGCTGCAAGGAGCCAGGAAGCTCTGGGGGGAGAGTAGGGGGAGAGGCAAGCAGCAGAGGGGTCAGAAATGACCTCCCCTGGTCCAGCTCCAAGAGTGAGGGACCAGGGAGGTCCAACCTGTACTATGAAAGGAGCTCTATAGCATAGAAAACCAGTGCCAGTGGGTGAAGTTCTCCCTATGATGTGAAGTAAATATAAGTCTTCGTTGATATATAAAAAAAGCAAAGGAGAAGATGAGGTTAATAGTGAATTATTAATATTTAAAATAGAAACAAGTATTTGAATTATTGGAAATAAAAAATAGAGAAAAAAAGCTCTTAGTCCTTGTGCTATAAAAAGTGGGAGGGCAACTCTTCCAAAATTAGGTATCTATTGCTGAATCTGTTCCACAACTCCAACATTTGAAAGTAAAAGGGCAGAAGCATCAAAAAAGGAACAGTCTGGAGACATTTAGAATTACATGGAGATGTGAGGATGACTTTATATTGCAAAGATGAGAAAAATACCATGTGTTTCCTAACTAAAAACGTGTTGTAATGTATGCTGATGAACTCTGTGTAATAGCCATATTATGTATACACACACACACACAGTTATATACACACAGGGTTTCCTTTTTCCCAGTTCCTCCCCCTCTTTTCTTCTTTATATGTGCACACTGTAAAAATCCAAGCGTTTCTAAACTTACAGGCAATTTTTGATTGTGGTTTTTCTTTGACACACCACGTTAATCAGGTGGTAAATGTCATGGCTGACAGCTCAAACTGCAACCCTGAATGGTGCAAAGGATTTGGTGAGGAGTTCTAGCTAAAAGAACTGCATTTCCACATGCTGCTTGCCACCCCAATAACCGTTGTTCCATTTTTCAGGGGGGTAGCCACATTAGTCTGTTTCAGCAAAAACAATGAGGAATCCCATAGCACCTTAAAGATTAACACATTTATTTGGGCTTAAGTTTCAGATGCATGAAGTGGAAACTACAGTTTGGCAGGGATATATGCAAAGATGGGAGTGTGACATCCCTATACCTGATGATGCACATAGTAATGTACCACTCCCATCTTTGCATCTGTGTAAATATCCCTGTCAAATTTAGTTTCCCCTTTATGCACCTGACAAAGTGGGGTCCAGCCCATGAAAGCTTATTCCATTTATATCCTCAGAGCTAGGGTTCGCCTCTCTGATTTTTCTACAGATATAACAGATGGGTCTAGGGCAGTCACGTTACTGGTTCAGTAGCTCACCATGTTACTGTTTCTACAGCTCTAAGACCACTCTGCAGGCGAGGGGCTTTAAAAGACACTGGCCAAGGGGATGGATTTATGGATCCAGATGAGAGTGAGAAGAGGGTAGGTACAAGCTTAAGGCCTAAACTGCATAAGGTGTTTGGGATCTGACTCGAAAGCTAAACAATGCAGAGTCAGGACCTTGTGCTTAACTTTCTCACTCCTGCACAATTCTCAGCAGAGTTTTGCCAGAACAAGGAGGTCAAGTTGGGTCTAATCTATTTCCCCTCTGATTTCCAGCCACCTCCACCAGCTGGCATTTTGCTGTAGGGCTGGGGAAGGGAAGAGGAATGTCATCTGCCTGTGGGTGAATTTCACCCCTATTATGTGAATCAAATTGAATATATAAAGCTTAGACAAAGACGCCAACCCCTTCCCAAGCCATTTGCTCACAGGGAACGGCTTAAAAAACCCCAAACCACGAGCACTGAGTTTCTTAGGGTACCCAGATCCACTGCGCAACCAGGCACGAGGACGAAGATGTCTTCCTCTCCCACTCAGCTGGATTAGGTCAATCTCTAGCCCTTGGGTTCCTTCTAAGGAGATTAGGCCACCTACATTCTCATACTTCTAAGGGGAAGGCCACCTACATTCTCATACTTTTGTGCTGATCCAAAATCTGACTCACTGGAGTCAATGGGTATGTTGCCTGAGTAAGGATCAGCACCTTCCACTAACATCCAAGATGAGGGGGCCCTTTGCTGCCAGGATTCTGCTCACAGACAGGGAGTATATTCGCTCACCTGATGGGCGTTGAAACAGGGCCGTTTACAAGCTGAGGACACAAGGAGGAGGCTACAGACATGGTAGCAGCCCTAGCCACACTAGTCTATTAATGCTCAGGCTGCACCACAAATGCAGTATTTTATTAACCTCCATAACAAGACCCAGCTCCACCTGGGTCAAAGTTATAAGGGTGAAAGGAATGAGCCTTTGAATATCCCTATCTAGCAATAATCATGGGCGGTGGGTGAAGGTAGGTAGGACTGAGGGAGGCAAGCTCCCAGCCCCGCCTCCCAGTCCCACCCCTTCTGCCCCAACTCCCACCCCCATGGGAGCCAAGGCCCGTGCCCAACAGTAGCATGGTGAGCTACTGAACCAGTAATGTGACTGCCCTAGACACTCTGCTCTCAGTACGCCTATAGTAGGTGTTCTGGGGCAGAGTATGGTGGGGCCAGGCTGGTGTTTGGGAAGGCAATGCCTTCCCTTGCCTCTTATATTTGCCACCCCGGCAATAATTTTCCTTCCCCCCACCTACTGGCATAACATTTCCGGGAGGGAGGGGGCAGGGGCATGTTGCCAGGAAGGAGGACTGACCTACACCATTTACAGTTTTGAGTCCATTAATTTCAAATGAATGTTAAAAAGCCATCAAAAGAAGCTGGAATGCCCAGAACAGGATGCTAAGCTATTTACATAACACATCGCAGCAGGATGCATGTTTCCTATGTGACACTAAATGTGTATTTAGTGCAATGGGACACTGTGGTATTCTTTTCTCAGCAGCAAGGCTGCATTGCCTTTGGTTGCTTTCAGGCTCAACACTCAGCTGGCAGCCCTTCCTTGCCAAGCGCGTCTTGTTTAACACTCGGTCATGAGCGAAATGGCACAAGCATGAATTGTAGCAGCCAGCTGAGGGAAAAGCCATGAGCATCCTGCTCTTAGCAACCGCAGGGCCTATGTGCTGCCCCGAGGGGTAAGAAATCATGTCCCTTGCAAGGTGTGATGTGCTAGGGTCAGTCTGGGTTATAGACAGGCCGGGAGCCAGTGGTTCTCAAGCTTTTTGGCCCACAGCCCACACTGCTCAACACAGACCTTTCCATGGACCACCAGCCAACCACCCAGGATGAGAAAATGGATGCAGGAGGAGGTGGGGGGAGGGGTCTGGCTGGGAGGTTGGGTGCAGGAGTGGGGTAGGGGGCTCTGGGAAGGAGGGTGCGTGTAGGAGTGGGGTGGAAGTGGGGAGGTCTGAGGGAGGGTGCAGGCAGGATGGGGAGTCTAGGAGGCAAGTAGAGTGCAAGAGAAGGGTGGGGGTGGGGAAGGTGGGGGTGCAGGGTGGGGGCTGGGAGGTAAGGTGGGGGTGCAGGATCTCAGTGGGAGGGGGTTGTGGGAGGGAGATGGGGGTGCAGTGTCTGGACATGAAGAGAATGCGGGGGGGGGTGCTTGTCTGGTTCCAAGCTCCCAGGTACTGGCCCCCCTGCTGCTCCCATTGGCTGTGATTCTGGCCAATAGGAGTAGCAGGGAAATCCTTCAAGCAGGCGGGTTCCTGTGCTGCCCTCCCCCCAGACAGAAGGAGGGAGAAGCAGCAGCATGCAGAGATGCTTCCTCCCCTCACCAGCCAGATCTAGCCCACAAAACTCTCCATCTAGGCAAGACTGCACCTTATTCACCAACAGGACTAGGAGAGAGGGAAGGACACTGTTACCATGGGGGTGGGGAAATCTTTTGCCTGAATAGTGAGGATTGGGCACTTTATAAGGCCTTTGAGATTCCAACAGAAGACCTGCTACCAGCTGGAACAGACCTTCAGTCACTAACATACCCAACCAGAGGGGGCACAACAGCAGGGCAGTAATGTCTGGGACAAGTGCTAAATACAAAACAAACGGGAAGGAAATAATGGCAATTTTAAACACATGTGGAGTAAAGAGTGAAACTTTCCTGCAGATGTTCACCCTGCTCCTGAAGCGGAACATCCTTTTCTGCACCCACCTCCAAAAATACACAGGACTGGGCTTGGCTGAAGGGCAATGCAAGCAACCTGAGCATTTAGCAGGTGTCTTTGCTCCGATTTCCCCTGGTTCAGTTCCAGCCTTTGCACCCCTAATACAGACTCCAGATGGTCACAGATCTGCTTGACAACACTGTCAGCAGCTGCATTGTCTTCTGCAGCACTCACAGCTCCTCCCACCTCTGGAATCGTTCAGCTGGGAGCAATGGAAGGAAGCGTTAGTAAAAAGTGCTAGCAGAGAGGGAGCCAGAGATGGTTAGTTCCTTAGGGAAGATACTGTCCCTACACAGGCCAATCACACCACTGGCTTTTGGACCATTCTGCTCCGTAAAATAAAGCCTGACAAACCAACCTTGACGGTTTCCTAGCTTTTAAGGCCAGAAGGGAACATTATGCAGGTGATCAGAACTGCTTATCATACCATAGGTGATACCAGGCAGACTGCCCATCAGTATATTACTTGATTGGCAAAAGAGGATGAACACATTAAACCAAAAAACAGCATCTGATCGCTTTCAAAGCTCTAGCACACAACACTGGATGGTTCAATTAAAACATTGGTGCAGTAAAGCCACAATCATTTTGCTTAAAAAAAGAGTTTGCATTTCTGCATGGACACAGAGAATTGTGTCCCGAGGGGCTGAGACGTCGGTGTTTGTGCAGCTCCCCAAGTTAGGATTTCAAGCCGTGGGGTCCAGCATTTCTGTAAGTGCTGCTAGGCGAATCGAAACAAAACGACTAGAACTAAAGATAGTGCAAGATTTTAGGAGCCTATTCTCACTCGGTGACAAAGTGCCATAGATAACCCAGGGATTGCTCTCAATTCACCATGCTGCTGTGTCACTGGACTAGAAGTAGTATTTCCAAGAAAGATGATTTCAGTGTTAGCAAATCAGCACTTCTGATGGTAATAACAGATCATCTACCATTCCAGAAATGATATAGAGAAAAAACCCATCACAGGCCAACCATTACTTCTGCATTAAGAGGGTCACAAACTTTTTGTTTATGTTTCTAGGTAGATGTTTGCATTACTGGCAAAGGTGAAATCTATTCCAGTAGCTTGCGTACATGTGGTATTTGTAAATGTGTAATATGTAGGGCATGTGCGCAGAAGTGTGAAAGGCTTCTAGCCAACAATTTCCAAGTTATCTTTGTTGCATCTTGTTCTTCCTGGCAGACATAAACCTAACATGGTTGAGTAGTGACCTTGGTGACGTATTCCATAGGTGTCCTCATGTTCATTTCAACTGGGAGTTGGGACATTCTTGCCTTGCTTAGCAAGAGGTTCGAGGCAGGGTTGCCAAACCAGTTTTTTTATGTAGACTTTGTAATGAACCACAAGAGTCCTGAGATTTTTTGGACAGTGCTGAGTATCATTTTTACTCTGCCTTTCATCAGCCGGGTTTTGAGACCAGGGAATTGCGGTCACCTTGCCGGATGTCACAAAGTTTTGGCTCTCTTTTGGACTGAGAAGGTTTTTGGTGCAGTGAGGGGATGGGCCACATTTTACTACGGTGACAAAACACCTGTAGAACTAAAGAAGAAGAAAAACTGAACTGCAGGAAAGAGTATGCTAAAAACACAGCCTCGAGCAGGGGTCAAGTCACACAAACCTGAGAGAGGAGGGATAAATGTCATATTAATAGCAGCTCCCTGGACTTGAAGGCCGAGAAGTAGCAACGGCCAAGACACTTGTTAATATAACTCCCTCATCATGGTGTGTAATAGGTCCCACTCCATGAACCATCCACAGAGAACACAACTGCATTATGGCCCCCATTTACATAGCCTGGCTTTTTTAACTCAAGTTGTAGAAACCCACGATTTTAGCTCTGAAAGTTCACAGTGTAATCCCCAGTGTCACCCCCCTTTTTAGTTATAGCTTTACTATCCAAATCAGCTGACAAAATGTGGACTGTTTCAAACGCAGGAGACAGAAGGGAATGAAGAGAGATTAAAAAGACTTGGACTTTTCATTATAGAAAAGAGGAGACTAAGCGGGGATATGATAGAGGTCTATAAAATCATGACTGGTGTGGGAAAAAGTGAATAAGGAAAAATTATTTACTTATTCCCACAATATAAGAACTAGGGGTCACCAAATGAAATTAATAGGCAGCAGGTTTAAAACAAATAAAAATAAGTTTTTCTTCACTTAGCGCTCAGTCAACCTCTGGAACTCCTTGCCAAAGGATGTTGTGAAGGCCAGGACTTTAACAGGGTTCAAAAAAGAGCTAGATAGAGTCATGGAGGTTAGGGCTATCAATGGCTATTGGCCAGGATGGGTAGGAATGGTGTCCCTAGCCTCTGTTTCTCTGGAGGTGGGTGACGGGAGGGATCATGTGAGGATTACCTGTTGTGTTCCCTCCCTCTGGGGCATCTGGTATTGGTCACTGGGCTGGATAGACGATTGGCCTGACCCAGTATGGCCATTCTTATGTTCTTAATGAGTAATGAAGCTGGCTGTACAAGGAAAGGAAGAGTCCCTGTACAGGAGCAATACTCCACTATACACCATGGAAATCCAAATGCAGACCCCAGCCAATCCCCACTTCCCTATTAGGATTTTTCAACTTTGCTCATTAATATATGTCTTTAAGGATGGGTTTCCCTTTCCTTTGATTGATTTTCTGTTCCAGCTTCACTGTCAACTACAGCTCAGTTCTGCATGAAGGAGAGAATGCAGATTGCTTGTTTTTAGGATCTACTTCCTTCAAGAGGAATTCTTCATAAACATGGCATTGAAAGGAAGGAAGGGGACTGAATTTTGGCAAGTAAAGTGGCAGAGTCTAATTTAGGACCCTTACTCTGAGGTATAATCATGTGTTATGAATAAAGTTATACTTAGCTGGGCTAAAAAACCCTCCACTGGCAGATGCATCTTCCTGCGACGCTGGCTGATATCGGGGGAGAAGATGGGATTTTTCCAAGTTTTCCTTTAAATGGTTTTTAAAACATTTTAAAGCATGGAGGCCAAAAGAGAACACCCCTGCTAGCGCCTTGGAGAATCATACAAAATAGCCGTGGGTCCAAACCAACCCTCAGGGCCAGATCTCTAAATAGGGGTGTTTGATGTCCGAACCTTCATCAGTTGTTCCTGGTTCAATCCTGGTCTTGGGCGGAAGAGAAGGGAAGGGGATAAGGAAAAGTAGCTCTAGGCCACCTTTAACCTCACCCGGTTGCTCACACGTTAAACTGGACTGAGAATCGGATTAGGTTTAAAGATTCTTAGAGCGGTCAGTAGATGGCATCGTAACTCCCCAAATGCATCCTGAACTCCCGCTCATGCATGTGCTACTCCAGCAGTTTTCAAACATTTTTTCTCATGATCCAGTGGAAGAAAATTGTTGATGCTGCGACTCGGCATAATTTGCCTGGAGTGTGGGCTCCGGGGTGGGGCTGAGGACGAGAGCTTCAGGGTGTACAAGGGAGCTCTGGCTTGTGGGGGCAGGGATGGGGCAGGAGAGGCTTACCTCAAGCAGCAGAGGGTGCTAAGGCAGGATTCCTGCCTCTCCTGGCACCACAGACCATGCTCCCAGAAGCAGCCAGCACAGGTTCCCAGCCAGTGGGTGTGGAGCTAGTGCTCAGGGCAGGGGCAGTGCTTGGAGCCTTGTGCACTCTCCCTCCTCCCCACCACTTAGGAGCCGGGCCTGTTGCCGGCCACTTCTGGGGCACAGCGCAATCTGCGGCACCGGGACAGGGAGGTAGCTGCCTTAGCCCCCTCCACCGGTCACCTGACCCCCCTGCAGCAACAAGAGACTGTGCCTGACATTCCACAGCCCAGTACTGAGTCGCGGCCCGTAGCGTGAAAACCCTGCCCTGCGCTTGCCTGCAGCCCAAGGTTCCAGTCTCCAGGTGGCTCCTGTAGGGTCCTGCCAGCCACATGAGCTATGCTAGCCTGCTACTGGGTCCTGCCAGCTCCGCCAGCTCCCAGGGTCCCATCAGCTGCCTACCTATGGGCTCCATCAGCCCTCGGGGTCCTGCCGCCCACTGGCATTGCCACAGGCTCTGCCAGCCACCAGCCTTGGCAGCCCAGGGCTCTGCATCTACCCCCAGATGTGGCCCCAGCGTGGGGCAGGGAGGGTTACCAACCCTCCTGGACTGAAAGAAAATGTTAGTGGAAACCAAATTGATTGTTGCGCTTTTTTGTAAAAACTTAGCGAATGATAAGAGTTTATAGGGATGAAGAAAAAAAAATACACTCGATGGTATTTCCGAATTACGGACCCAAACAGCTCCCAAGGGCTTCACGCAGTAGAGTATTTAATACTTCTCCAGCCTGTATCCAAATGGCCGGGGAAATCAACCTGGGTCTAAAGCACAAGAGTTAATAAACGGGACTTTCACCTGAGAAGATAGCGCAATCTACAGAACCAGTCATTTGGAAGGGAGAAAATCCAAGGCACATAACCCCTCGACAGTGCCCTAGGAATTACAGTAGCCAAAGTCATCATTTCCAATATTTAACCACCATGAATACCCACCAACAGCATTAAGGAGCTTGGAAGAATCACTCCCCACTTGCAAACAAGTAATATGTTTAGCAATTCAGCTTTCAGAATAGAAATATCTGCTCTGGATTCCTGGTCAGAACTCCATACCTTAAACCAACCTTCCTGGTCTAGTATAGAGCAGGTCTGGGACACCTCCTCTGATGAAACTAAATTTAATCTGCACAATGTTCGTACAGCACATTTTCCACCCCTTCCGCATTCCCACTATAACTAAGGTCTCAATGTTTGTCCATTTAAGAGCACTGGGATCTCAAGGGGAAATAATGAAAATTGGCTTTTCCTCAGGGATGGGGAATCTTTTCTGAGTTGGGGGCCCACTGACCCACAGGAAAACAAAACAAAACCCTGATGTGGTCTCTGACTGAGAAGGAGAAAGACACTGTCCACATTCCCTTCGTACACCAGAGCCTGGGAGGGCAAGGTGGGACGAACGGGGGGGGGGGGGGGGGGGGGGGGGGGGGGGGGGGGAGAGGAGAGGCGGGAGGCAGCCTAGTAGATTTTGTGTGCTCCAGCCCCAAGGTGGGGCAGCAGGAGGCTGGAGCACCAACATGAGCTCCCCAATGCTGGGGGGATGGGTCTGAAGCTCAGGGGCCATATTCAGGCAAGCCAGGGGCCACATCCGTCCCCTGGCCCAGAGGTTCCCCCATCTCTGCCTTAAATGGTCGGGTCTTTGGGGCATGGACTGGCCCTGCCTTTAAGTTTGGACAGCACCTAGCACATTGTGGGCACTACTGCGGCATATAGCAATGTTGCTGGATACTGCTGGAAGCTTTGCTGTGAGTGCACACAAGCATGTTCTACGTCTGTGAGTCTATCTTGCCAGTAAATGAAACGGTACCAAAAGGAGCTTCTAGACATTTCCTTCTGTCTAGCCTCCAAGTACCATCTGTTGGGCTTTTTTTTTTTCTTTTTCCATTTGTATATTTTCTATTGCAGTAAAGCTGTGGAGCTGAGCAGAAGAGCGGAGTCTGTTTATCATTCTCCCACTCAGTTACTTGCCGCGTTACCACTTTTAAAGTCTTTTTTTTCTGCTTGCTCTTTGTGCAACATTTTCCCTCTTCTGCTCATCTGAGTCACTCCGTGCAGCCCCATAGAGAATCAGCTCTGTTTGCATCACAGCCCCTGTTTTAAGTATGACAGAGACCATCTGTAGTGCATCATCACTCCTCTAGAGCATACAAAAAACAGGACTATGTAGCACTTTAAAGACTAACAAGATGGTTTATTCGGTGATGAGCTTTCGTGGGCCAGACCCACGAAAGCTCATCACCTAATAAACCATCTTGTTAGTCTTTAAAGTGCTACATAGTCCTGTTTTTTGTTTCAGCTACACCAGACTAACCCGGCTACATTTCTACCTGTAGATCATGCCATTGCTGGGAAGAATTTGTTTGGCTCACAAAGAAACGAGAATGATGCTTCAAGCAATGACAACCTCGCTGCATTCACTCCCAGCCTTTCACTGCATTCACTCCCAGCCCTTTCCCCAGCTTTTATTTGTGCTCAGAAGGGATGTGGGCCATGTCCTGTTGTAGAGGCAAGTTTGGGCTGATCTGCCAGCAACTCCTTGCCTTGAAAGCAGCTCAGATGCCCACCAGAGGTTTGCCCCAACAAAGGGATATCTTTGAACAGAAAAGGGGCCACAGTATCAGGTCCTACAACATTCCCTTTCCCTGGCTGGGCCTCCCCATATGTCCTCGTAATCCCCAGCTGGAATATTAGCTTCTTTGGGTCATTAGCAGCCAGTGTATGTTCCACCAGCTTTCAGGCTGCTGTCACTGGTTCCTAAAAAACTATCCCACTGCAGAAAATCCTTCATTTCAACCTACCCTTCTAATTGGCAGGGCAACTGAGAGTCAGTATTAGGGAGCTATAGAGAGAGGAGAAATGGGAGGGACGGTTCTATGGACCCTCTCAAAAAAATTGAAAATGAAAGCTACACCCCATATGTAGTGGGAGAGCAAGTCAGCAACATGAAGCTAATTAGACTGCTCTTGAGTTACTTCTATTTCCAAGAACAATTTTTTATAACAGAGTGCAGTTCAATATGAAAATGCATTTGCTGTGTGTGATGCAGGGCAAAGCGGATTAGTTACGGACTGTGAATGTGTAATTGCACTGCATGCATTGCCAGAGAAGGGTGACATCACAAACAGAGGACAAAGGGACTCTGGAGCAACACACCATTCCAGTGACAGAGCATGCACAGAATAGGCAGTGACAGTGCAAGCTACGCCAGAGTGACCCCAGGAATTTGGAGGGTCTCATTAGGAAGTCGGGCAGAGTGAAGAGACAGATTACATGCCCACTCGACTAAACCTTTGCTATTTTAGCTGAAACTCACATCTAAGGGAGCCCAGCTGTCAGCATGGGTGTTGTGACAGTTCATAAGAAAGGGACTGAGACACCCAAACTCACTGCAGACAGGTCACCATACAAAGTCATTGCCTGTATTTTCACAATAGCACTTACTGACCAGAAATCTAATATGATGGAGCAAATGAGTTCCTGAGTAAAGACCAACAAAGTGAAATTCTTCCCTGTTTGTTCCAGAGAACAGATTTAACAAATGTGCTACTTGCCGCCAAAACGGATGGGTCAATGCTTACTGATGGAGTGATTATTCCTGGCTTGCCGAAGGCTGCAATCAAAGATACTGTCCCATATGGCATCCAGCAGAGGAGATAGCCGGTAACCATGGATACCACCATAAAAAGTATGTGGCGTTCCCTTTTCTGAAGTGTTGTCATTTCAAACCTCAAAGCCTGCTAAAATAAAGAACTATCTTATCCAGCTCAGGAATGGGGGTTATTTCCATCCCACATTCAACAAGTTTATAGCTGCTGAAGGATTTATGTGACACATGCCAATGATTTGTCATGTAACTATCCTGATGAATGCAATGGCACAGCTATCCTGTCACAACTATTCCTTCTCATACGGGCAACATGAAAACTTGTAAAAACGAAGTTCCATTTACCATGCTATTTTTCATTAGCACAGGCTGTAACAAGCTGAGAACAGACACATCCAGACTTAGCACAGAAAACATAAACAGTGACCCCTACTGGACTAGGATGAACCTGTTTTGATGCAACAATTTTGCTCAGTATCTGAACAGTCTCTCTGGCTAAATGGAGAAGGAAACAGCTTTGACAGTACAGCTAAGTGCAAATCCTATGAGGGTTATATATGGATGGATAAGGGCCAAATTTGGATGTAATTTGTTACAGGTCTATTTCCACAGTTCTCTAGAACCCCAACTTAAAAAGATACACTCAATGAATTAGTCCCCTTAGCTTCAAAGGAACGGTTCACATCAGTGTGGGCTTGCAGGCCTGGGTCCATTGACTTCAATAGAGCAACACAATGTAGAACAGCGGATGATCTGCCTGTTGTGCTTGTTTAGTGTTTTCTTTTAATGCCAACTCGGTATGAGATCGAAAATGGCAAGACCCTTCCATCAAAATGGGATGTTGTGCTGCTATCAAGGCCCTGACTTACATAGCAGCCCTGGTGGCAAGTGGAAAAGTGGTTCTGTGTTAATGTCTAACAGGAGCGTTTCCACACCCAAAGCCTCTTTGTGAAGTAGACAGTACACCAAAATGTGTGGCAGCTAAAAGCTTATTCAGTTTCCCCCTTTGAAACAGGCTTATTAAGCTGCTACCTTTGAAAGGGACTAGCCAGATCTGAAGAAACATTAAAGCATCTATTTAGCTTGGCAGCTCTTGCTTGGATGGCTGCTCACTGCTCTTGTTAACTGCCCAATGCAGTTTTCCTTGTTTTCTACAGGGAAATCAACCTACCAGTTTGCTTAAACAATGCGGACCTGCTGATTCCAGCTTGCAGACAGACAGAGCAGCTGCCAAGTGTTTATATCTGCAGCAGGTTTAACTCTTCCCTGAGCTGTGGCTGAGAAGGTGGTTTTGGTTTTGGTTTTGGGCATCTAGATTATGGTATCCGTTCAGAAATGAATTGAAAATGAGACAGCGGTATAAGCCATTTTATTGCACACTCTGGGTATGTCTACACTTGCATCCTATTTCGAAATAGGGATGAAAATGAAGACATTCGAAATTGCAAATGAAGCCGGGATTTAAATATCCTGTGCTTCATTTGCATAATCACGTTATGGCGCTATTTTGAAATAAAACGCACTGCGTAGACACATTATATCAAGAGAAAACCCTTCTCTCAAAATAACCCTTATTCTTCATAAAATGAGGTTTGAGTTATTTCGAGAGAAGGATTTTCTCTCGAAATAATGTGTCTACGCAGTGCGTTTTATTTCGAAATAGCGTCATAACACGATTATGCAAATGAAGCACGGAATATTTAAATCCCAGCTTCATTTGCAATTTCGAATGTCTTCATTTGCATCCCTATTTCGAAACAGGGTGCAAGTGTAGACATACCCTAATACACAACTCCATAGCTCACACTGACATAGTGCTTTACATTGTCAAAGCAGTGGGCAAATATAATTAATCCCCACAAATCCTTACGATGTGGGCAAGAAAGTACAAGAGGGTGAGGCAGTCAAAAGCACAAGTGACACTTAGGTGCCTGGTCCCCTTTGAAAATCAATGGAGCTCAGACACTAAGCACTATTTGTGTCATGGAAAAATCTTCCCCCATCATCTCCACTTTACAGATGGGTCAACATTTAAGACTTTGGAGAAAAGTGGCTGGGCAGGTACATTTCGGAGCTGGGATTAGGCATCTTGGAGCCTCCTGTACTCCAACCAATCAGATCACACTGTTTCGCTGATGCGATCATGTGACTGATATAAAACTGAGTTGTGATTGGCTGAGCCAGTCCAATGGCAGTAATTAATGAACATCACGAGCATTCCATGTAGAGCTAATAGGTGGCCTCAACACACAAATGAACAAAAATTTTACTATGCCCAGCACAGTCAAAAACAAATAAAAACAACACAGATAAGACCTGTCCTTCCTTAGCATCACAATACACCATCCATTTTTAGATAGAACTTCCCAGAGGAGTCTCCCACCTCGTTGTTCCCAGGGATTTGTGCAAATTACTAGACACACACTGCATCTTCAATGAATTCAACATGCACAAAGTAAAAGGCAGGTTAGCGGAGAGGGTTTCTCTGCATTTGGGTTCTCTTCCTGACTATCCTGCTAAGAACGTGTGAACTGCCGGTATCCATATCAGCTCTCTTGTTCTCTGCACATTTTTAAAGCCTAAGGGAATGATCCAGATCTGTTTGCCACTACAACTCAAAGCAACACCACAATTCAACAAGCTATAAAACACCTCTGTGATTCATTCATGAAATGACACCAGATGCACGTGTCCTCAAGAAAGAGATCAGGATTCTATATATGTAGCAAGAAGAGACACTTTGTCCAGGTTGCAAAATACCTAGTACTACTGAAGAGATCTTGGGTTTCTCACAAGCCAGTTCAACAGTTTAACACCTTGATAAATTTAGTAATAACAAATCCCTGAGGCATTTATAAAGTCAGCCTAACTGC
Organism: Apalone spinifera; assembly: GCA_030068395.1. Classification (NCBI taxonomy): domain Eukaryota; kingdom Metazoa; phylum Chordata; order Testudines; family Trionychidae; genus Apalone; species Apalone spinifera. Next base: position 12,919,081 of record JANRFK010001158.1, read on the forward strand.
TCTGGGTCATGACAAAAACAGAAAAGCTAAAACGTGTATTTGTCAATAGGCTGATTTTCTACCAACATTTCTAAGCTGCTGTGTATTTAGCTTGTCCCATGTTGGGTCGTGATCCAACTCAGCAGGAAATCAATGCAGATACTTGTTCCCTGCTGAGGATTATGTCCTTACAGAGTCAGAGAGCACACTTTAGTTTGCAAGCTTTCTTTTAAATGCCAGGAGGTTCCACTTGAGGCTACGTCATGTGCAAAGGAGACTTTTGCAATAAGAGGTTGCATCTGATTTTTTTTTAAAAGCTCCTTATTCTAGTCCCCTTGCAAAGCCTTTTATACAGAGCACTTCAATGTAGTCCTCAGCGTAGTTTTATTTAGCAACCAAATGTTGGTCCAGAGAGGTAAATACTTTCAGTCAAACAAGCAACTGGATGTAAATCCAAAGCTACGGCTGCCAGTTGGTGTATGTAGGTGCTAAGCTATAGGCCAGGGAGTTGTTAACAACCCTGTCACAATGGGATCTATGCACTCACAATTTCATGCACAGAGCCAGCAGTATCTAGCCACACTAGGGGCCTGATCCAAAACTTACTGACATCAATAGAAACATGTTCCATGAGTTTTAGGTTAGGCCTCATGAGACAAACACGATTTATCAGACCGAACTCTGTATCTTCTGGCAGGTTCTGGCCTTGGCTCTAGCACAGATTTGCATGTGTGCATTTTCTTCCTTAAAGCCAGGGCTGTCCCTAGGGGGCTTGGGGCAACCACCCCAGTGCTCCAAGCACAGGGCCCAGGCAGCCCCCTGTCACAGGCCCACGGCTGCCTCTGCTCCGCCCCACCCCACCCCTTCACCCAAGCCCCACCCCTATCCTGCCCCCTTCCTTCTCCTGCTCCACCCCTTTCCCTCTCCCCTGAGCAATGCAAGCCAGGGACCAGGCGGCAACAAGGGGCACTTTGTCCCCACCCTAGCGACAGGAGCTGAAGTGGCCCCGCTGCCCTCCCAGCCCCCTGAACCTTGCTTTTCTGCTTCTTCCCTGGGGCTGGGGCACTTTGCTCCTTGCTGCCACAGAGAAGCTGAGGGCAGAGGGCTGGGAGAGGGTAGTATGGCGGGGTGCTGGAATGCTCCAGCTCCCATCACTGCAGTGAGTTTGGGAGTGGGGTGACTCCTGCTGTATCCCCACATCTGGCCTGTCCATACAACGGTTGAGGTGGCCACTACAGGGGTCCCCAAAGCACGGGGCCTGAGGCAGCTGCCCTGAACTGTCCTGTGGACGGGATCACTCTCCTTAAGAGACTTAAATAAATTGCTAAGTCAAAGAGCTTGGGAGCTGCCATCTTAGACAGACGTGTTCACTACAGATTCTGCAATATGTACCAGGTGTAGGAACCCACTTCTGCCATGTCTTACACCCTGTGCAACTCCCTTTACATCAGTGCAGAATTTAGCCCATTTGAATTTTTAAAGAAGCAGATAGCTGACTACTTTCTTTTGCAGCTGTGCAGCGTATTCATTGAAACAGAGGGCTGGAAGGCACTTCAAGAGGCCATCAAGTCCAGCCCCCTGTGCTGTGGCAAGACCAAGTACATACAAGTTCAGAGACCAAAGGACATTACTGTCCCTTGCTGACGTGCGCATCCAGTGCTAACAAAAATATCAACCATGCCCACGCATAACTGCACTTGATTTGCCACAGTTCTCTCATCTGCAGATCTCCAAGAACTTTACCACTGTGGATAACTGTTACTATTCCCATTTGGAAGGTGGGTAAAACAGACAGCGTCAAATGCCGTGAAATACGTCTGGAAACACCAACTGTGTGTATGAGACAAGCCGATGAACGTGCAAGCCTGGTTTCTAGGTTCTTATCTTTCTCCAGGTTTTGCAAGCCCATGGAAAGCATCGCTCTTGCTCAAAGGAAGGTGGCGAGGAAGAATGCTTCAGCAGGGTCTTCTTACACTTACGTGAGTTCTTCCCTCTCCCAGGTTAAGAACATAAGAATGGCCATGCCTGGTCAGACCAAAGGTCCAGCTAACCCACCTATCCTGGCTTCCATCACCGACCAATGCCAAATGCTTCAAAGGGAATGAACAGAACAAGGCAATCAACAAGTGGTCCACCTCCTGTCAGCCTGTCACAGCATCTGACAGTCAGAGACTTAGGCAGAGGTGTGGACTTCCTCTCTAGCTGGGGGGGGTGCGGGGGGGAGAGAGCACACTTTAATCTGCCCCAGACTCCACCGCCGCTCCAGTTCTAATATCCGTTAGTAGACAGAGCCTCCATGAACTTATCAAATGCTTTTTTAAAACCAGTTATAGTTTTGGCCTTCACTCCTCTGGCAATGAGTTACATATTCTGACTGTACATTGTGTAAAAGTACTTCCTTTTGCTGCGTTTCCAATTCCAATATCTCTTTCTTCAGAAGAGGTGACCATATCTGCTCACGCTATTCAAGATGTGGGCGTACCGTGGATTGTCATAGAGGCATTATGGTATTTTCTGTCTTATTCTCTCTCTCTTTCTTAATGACTCACACCATTCTGTTTGCTTTTTTTTGACGGCTGTTGCTGATTGAGAGGAAAACTATCCACCATGACTCCAAGATCTCTCTCGTGAGTGGTAACAGCTAATTTAGTCACCCATCAGTTTATATGTATAGTTGGGATTATGTTTTCCAATATGCATTACTTTGCATTGATCAACACTGAATTTTTGTTGCCCACTCACCCGATTTTGTTAGGTCCTTTTGAAGTCTGCCGTGGACTTAACTATCTTGAGCAATTTTGTATCATTTACTAATTTTGCCACCTCACTGATTACCCATTGCACCAGATCATTTATAAATATGTTGAATAGGATTGGCCCCTGAGACAGACCCCGGGGAGATACCACTGTTTATCTTTCTCCATTCTGAAAACTGACCATAACTACCCTTTGTTTCCTTTTTGTTTGGTGAAGGACCTGGTCAAAGGAAATCTAAGTACACTATCTGCACAGGATCCCCCTTGTCCACATGCTTATTGACCCGCTCAAAGAACTCTGGTAAATTGGTGAAGCATGAGTTCCCTTTACAGAAACCATGTTGACTCTTCTCCAACAAATTACATTCATTCATGTGTCTGACAATATTGTTCTTTTCTATAGTTTCAACCAATTTGCCCAGTACTGAATTCAGGCTTACAAGCCTATAATTGCCAGGATCACCTCTGGAGCCCTTTTTAAAAATTGACATCACATCAGCTATCCTCCGGTCATTTAGTACAGAAGCTGATTTTAAAAAATAGATTACAAACCACAATTAGTAATTCTGCAATTTCATAGAGTATGGCATGCTACTATAAAGGTGGGTGCATAGCTGTCTGGATAACAATTCTCAGAGAGTAGTTATTAATGATTCACAGTCATGCTGGAAGGGCATAACAAGTGGGGTTCCGCAGGGGTCTGTTTTGGGACCGGTTCCGTTCAATATCTTCATCAACGATTTAGATGATGGCATAGGGAGTACGCTTATTATGTTTGCAGATGATACCAAGAGGGGAGGGGTTGGCCTTGTTATTTCTCCATGTAGGCACATTTTAATGTTTCCAAAGCAACACATGACTTGAGTGCTGTGCTTGAGATGCTTTACCAAAAGGGCCTGGTTCTAAACTGCCTTTGTCCGGTCAGGTTAAGATGCTAGTCTTTTGCTTGGGAGATGGTGATTCCAGTTCCCCACCTGCCAAAGAGGTTAAAAGTGCTCCTGTACTTCCTGGGCAGTTGCACTACAGATTCTGAGGCACTCAGATGCTATGGTAGGATGAGAAATAGAAGCACTTAAAATGGAAGGACTGACCTAAAATTTGTGGCAAAGCACATTGTATCCAAACTCATAAGCCCCCAATTCAATATGTGTTTGTTCTTCTTTAGATGGGGTTATTTTTGTTGACAACTGTCAAGGCTTTTTCCCCCACTCTGGCATGATAAATGCAGAAGTGAGGGTCTGCAAAAGTACCTTATCTTTCCAGGCTTTGGTATAAAACTTCCCCCCCAAATCTTAAAAAAACCTAGATTTGGGGGATAAAAATTCACTGCCATCACCCAAATAATGATAAGGAAACCAGGGGAGAGATCACTTGGGAAATCTCACCC
>JANRFK010001158.1:12931571-12963860 GCA_030068395.1 Apalone spinifera
CCCCCCCCCCCCCCAAGTGACACTGTAGAGCCCTGAGTCTCCTCTGGATGTCAATGGGAACTGAAAGTATGAATTCAAGTATCTGATCCTTCATTTTTCCAAATCTCTCAGGGCAAAGGGGGGAGGAGAGGAAGAGAAAGAAATGAACTTGGTCATGGGGGTTAGTTCCTCATGTTCAACCCCTTGTGAACAGACTCCCTGGGAGCTATTTTAAACAACTTCAAATCCAGCTGCCGACGCAGGGAACTGACTTGCCATTGTGAGGACATGAAAGCTTGTGGAACTGCTTGCATCCCCTAATGGTAATTCTTGCCAAAGGATGATAAACAAACGAGCACGGGGGGATTTAAAAGTGGTAGGAGTCCATAGAGAGCCCAAGGGGAAGACTTCACTAGTTTCCCTTGTACAAATGAAATGTGTTTGACTACCATGTAGGGTCCCAGAGGCTGCCAAGTGACAACACACAGAATGGCTCTGGTCTATTTCCTCCTGCTTCACAACTGCACAGAAAGAGCTCTCCAGGAATAAAGCAGAACCGTCCAGTGGCTAAAAGTATAAGTCTTGTCTTCTGTCGTGAGGCTGGATACCTGAAAAACAGCAATATGAAAGTAGTCAATGTGTCGTACAGCACCACCATACAGGACTCCTCAGAAAAATGACTGTTTGGGCACCTGGGGATCATTTCATTGGGGCTGTTCCAGTGCAGCAACAAATCGGCTCATTGAAAGTGTAAAGAAGACACGTGACCAGAGCAACCTCCCATAAGTGGGGGGCAAAGTGAACGTGAAATACAGGAAGCCTGAAGGATGTGAGGCTTATTGCTCCACTAGCCTGGTCACTGCTGGTGTCAGGCCTGGTGTTTCTAACATCTCTACTAAAAAAAAGGAGGCAGGCCTAAGGTCAATCTACCCTAGAGGTAGACAGTTGAGAAGCACAGATATGAAGTGTCCTGACTAGCATAGCAAACCACAGCCTCTGCAAAGAAAAAAGACTAGTCCTAGAAGTGTGTAATACACCTGGAACTATACCTTGTTGGGTAGACAGGTGTATTGCATGAAGATTACAGGAGCTCTTTCCAATTTCATTTACACTCAGACATCTCATCCACAGAACAGTGTAGGACGACCAGCCCAGGCCCTGCCCTCTGGGGGGGACTTGCGGGTGGCAGAGCAGCCTGGAGGATTACCAGGGTGGTCTGGCGCTGGCAGCAGAGGTCAGGTCTGCCTTTGTACTCACCAGCAGCGGTGGGATCTGTAGGAAGTGGAGCAACCCAGCAAGCCTCCTCTGCTACACCCTCTCTCAGCCAGTTTGCTCTACTTCACTGCAGCAACCGAACCCACTCCACTCTCCTGGGTGATGTGGCTGGGAACCGCGCATTTGCAACCCAACCTTCAGCACAGGTGTTGCAGAACCCTTGCACAGAATTAGGTGCTTTTATAATCATAAGTATCAGCAGTTCTAGAAAAAAGTCGATAGTGCCTTGAGACCTCTTGGTTAGAGACAAAAACTAGAAGTCAGAATTCCTAGACCCTGCTTATAGACCATAAAAGGGGAATAGTCACACATCCCAGGGCTGTAATGACTGTGTGAACTCGAGCAAGAAAACTTTTCTGTGCTATAGCTTGCGCATCTGCATAGTGGCATATGGCTGGAAGAGCTTTTCAAACATTATCAAGGCCTCACGGAGCTCCTCAAATGGAAGACAGAAGTAGAAAAATGGAAAACCTTTTCTCTCCAACAGGTTTTCCCTGCCATTTGACATTTTTAAAGTTTCAGCCAACTCTGGTGTTAGCTGCATTGCTTCTCTGTCGTGGTCATAGAACACTAGAACTGGAAGGGACCTCAAGAGGTCATCAAGTCCAGTCCCCTGTCGTCACAACAAGACCAAGCACCATCTAGATTGGGAGTGGGCCGGATCCAGCCCAAATAAGGCTTTGATACGGCCTGCATGGCAGTTCCAGGCCTCACCCCCAGCGTGTTGCCTGGGAGCCGGAGACACGCAAGCCCTTTTAACTGCTTCTATTTAAAGGGCTCATGCCCTCCCCATGCCGGTCTGGCAATGTGTTTTAATAGAAGCAGTTAAAAGGGCTTGCACATCCCAGATCCCCAGCAATGTGCTAGCAGAGCCGGGAGCTGCAAGCCCTTTTAACTGCTTCTGTTTAAAGGGCTTGTGCCTGCCGGGCAGCTGTGTTGCCTGGCAGCCATCCAGCAGGTGCGAGCCCTTTAAATAGAAGCAGTTAAAAGGGTTCTAGTGTCCCAGCTCCCAGGCAACGTGCAAGCAGTGAGGCCGGGAGCAACGAGTCCTTTAAACAGCAGGAATTGAAAGGGCCTACAGCTCCCATGCCCTGCTAATGTGATGCCTGGGACTCGCTAGAGAGGCACAAGCCCTTTCAACTCCTGGTATTTAAAGGACCCGCCCTTCCACCTCAGGCTCCTCCCCTTCTGCCCAAGGCCCTGGCCCTTCCGGGGCAGCCCGCAACCACCTAAAAAATGTTTGAAGAGGCCACCGTTCAAAAATTATTGCCCACCTCAATCTAGATCATCCCTGATTGCTGTCTATCCAGCCTGCTCTTAAATATCTCCAGTGATGGGGATTCCACAACCTCCCTAGGCAATTTATTCCAGTGTTTAACCACCCTGACAATTAGGGAGATTTTCCTAATGTCCAACCTAAACCTCCCTTGCTGCAATTTAAGCCCCTTGCTTCTTGTCCTACCATCAGAAGTTGAGAACAATTTTTCTCCCTCCTCCTCGTGACACCCTTTTAGGTACTTGAAAACTGCTACCATGTCCCCCCTCAGTCCTCTTTTTTCTAAATTAAACAAACTCAATTATTTCAGTCTTCCCTCATAGTAGACCTATGCTCACTCAGCCATTGCACTTTTTTCTGTTAGTGCAAGAGGGAGTCCCATCTGCTCTAATACCCAGCCCCCCTTAATTAGAATCCTAGAAGTCCAGAGCACACCTTGAAAATAGTAAAAACATCACTTCATAGTTGCAACTACTAATGACGGTGCACATTGCACTCTGCAAGGAGAAATCTGTGAATTGTACATGCAATGTGAACACAGAGCTAAATCCATCTATTCATGGATCGAACACACAAAATCTCAGAAACACACTCTGCATTTCCATATGGGGTCTGAGCACAGACACCCTCTGCAGTCCAACTGGAGAATATACTCTCACCTTTTCAGCTTGACTAATACTAGTAACAACGGAAGGATGAGCAGCAATAGGATGGCAGCTTGCCCAGGTAGCTTGGGCAAGTGTTCACCCCATAGTTGCTTTGCTGAGATGTCACTGTCCTTTCCAGCAATAGCCATTCAGCTGTGGCCCACACCACATATGCTACCCTCTTCCTAGTGTCTTTAAGGAATTTTAAACACTGTTTTCTTGTGACATTTATGGCCCCTTCCCCTCACCCATTTTGACAGCCCTCATTAGAGAAGTCTGATATTAACCCAGCATAGGCAGCAGCAGAGCCAGCATCCCCACCAGCATGCCCCGTGTCTGTTCAGTCCTAGATGGGTCTGAGAGCCATGGTGCCAATTAGTCCCAGCAGCAGCGGCTGACATTGTGATCTGGATGCCAGGGAACTGGATCTCCAAATGGTGTAAATTTTAGTCACAACTTAGACAGCAAAGATCTGTGGGGCAAGGACTCTCTGGTGCAGCGACTGGAGCCTCGCTGAATGGGATCGTCTGTGGGTACTTATGACCATGTTACAAATAACGACCAGATTTTCCTGTTGGATTGGTATGAAGCTATTGTGTTGTGGGGCTCTGGCCCCCATCACCAGAGTATTTCACTAGGTATTTTAAATTGCAAGTAATTGACTAATTGAATAGTCCATGCATTTTGCATCGACTATTCAACTAGTCAATAGGGCCGTCCCATTCTTCTCCCTCCCTCCCTCCCAGTACACCACATAGTACTTCGGTAGCGATTTTAAAAGCCTAAGGTTCCTGCCACTGCTGCTGTGGTAGTGGCAGCTGAGAGCCCCAGGCCCTTTTGAATCACTGGATCCCAGGGCAACTGGGTAAAGTATAGAGGGAAAGAGAGGCTAAGTGACTTGTCCAAAGTCACACAGGAAGGCTGTGGCAGAGCAGTGACTTGAACCTTCTAAGTCTTCTAAGTCCTAGGTCTTCTAAGTCCTAGCACCTTAACCCCTTTCAGAGAGGAACAGGCACAGCTGCAACATGAATTACACCCTGTCTTTAGAGTTTACTGAACATCACGTTAAATACATACGCAGTAGTGATTGAAGTGAACATTAGTACCATTTTCTGAGACTGCCTGAGAGACAAGCATGGCTCAAGGACCAGTCTATTACCCCAATTATTGTTGTAAGAAGCAGAAACTGGGGAAGGAAAAAACCCTTAGACACATGACCACTTTTTATGGGTGCTGTGGTTTGTTACTACATAGGGGGTCTGTATGATTAATGCACACACAATAGTCAGACTGCTCAAATAATACCTAAGCATTCCACTCCATTTATAGCCATGCTTTGAGCACCTGGCACACACCAAGCTATTTGTTACCCACACTGAGTACCCCTCGCTCTTATATAGCACTTTTCACCAGTAGCTCTCACTCACTTGTGTGGGTTCCAAATACATTGTCACTTACTTACCTATTTGGTATCTCCTCGAAGTAAGAGAGGGGAAAAAGCTTTTCAAGCAACTATAGAGGAAACAATTATGGTGCAGCCAATATACAACTTCCAAGTACTAGAATACATATCATAGATGCTGTTAAAAATAATTCCAGACAAGGATTCTGAATTGTTAACCTATGACCTTGTCTCATTAGCTTGCTATAAAAGGGGCATTACTGGGAGAGTGATATTGATGTATATGGATTTTTGTGCTAAACGTAATGGGTCAAGTAGGAGAACACAAGTAATTGGGTTATTAGGCTTTGCTATGGTTAAAGCCCTGTTTTATTAACGTGAGACTTTGTGGAAGTAGTTATGCTAAAGGTTGAGTTTCAATTAGAAGTTCGCAGGCCCAAGAAGTTAAGCCTGGTTCCTTAATTCTGCACTTTTATTCTCTGTGTTTGTGTGTGAGAGAGAAGTGACCACAGTAGTATGGTACATCACACAATTATACAAGTAATTCTACAGTAAGGGAATTCTGGCAATTTGGTAACTAGGCAGTAGACTGCATTAATGCATAGGAAATAAGAAATACCTGATGTTAATGATTAAAAGCATAATTTAGAGATATCCAGAATGCCACATAGGGACAAGAGGCAGATATTAATATTACATTCACAAAAATTGATCAAATATAGTTGCATATATGATACATCACATAAAGATGGAGTATTAAAAACAAATTCCAGTCTAGGTCCCTAGTTTTTGGGTTCTTTGACTTCCTGAACTAGTGTCAACTAATTGGTGTGTATAAGACTTTCTGCTGTTTGGTTATATTGATGAGTAGAATTGTGGTTTCTGTGTACTGGGTCAACTGAATCTTGCAAATCAGGCCAGTCCTGTAATAAGAGAGAAAATGTGTAAGAGAAACTTCTGTATAGCCCACTTCTTGGAAAGAACCTGTGAAAATTAATAAGTATTTCATTATGATCAGGCTGGACTAAACGAGTCTGCTTTAACCACCTTCAGGCACAAATTATAATTTTTCATTTGTAAATCGGTGTAAAATGGATTGTAAATATTTTCTTACCTCCCCTGGGACTTAAACTTTGACACTCGTTTTGTGACCTAGCTGGTCCAGTAAAACAGGCTGAGCTAGAACTTTGCTTCACAATAGATTCCTGGCTAGATGCTGGGCATCTGTCCTGTTGCAGAAGATCCAGAAGAGAACCGTATTTCCCATCAGACATCGGTCCCTGAACCATGTGAGGGTCAGGTAAGGAGCGAGAATCTCCTGAACCAATAAGACTTGGATGATTTATCGAAGGGAAGGGCCACAAATCTGCAGGCTGAATAGGACAACGTTGAAGAACTGATGCCTGCTGCAGGTCATTGGCAGCAGCCAACAAATGCAGATCAGAATGTGATGTGTTTGTAGCAGGAGATGATTGATAAGACTTGATCCAGTGAGAAGAGAAATTCCACTGATGCGGAGACATGTGGCCATCTAGTTTTGAAGGAAAGAGTGTTTTGAAGCATTATTGAAGTCCTTATTTTACTTTTCCAAGACAAATTCCAATAATGTTATAGGAAATTTACCTAAGTTAAGGACTGTGAAATGTGCTCCAAATTACATAAAAAGGAAACTCTTACAATAATAGATTTAAAAAACCCCAAATCTACACTAAAATAGACTAACCTAGAAAGTCAGAACCACCTCCCACTGAATATGAAACATCAAGTACTTTTCCTGAGGGAGTGGGTAGCCTAGCGTTCCTCAATGTCTTAAACTTTGTCTTAAATCTTGCAGCAGCCTTGATTAGCTGCCTTCTCTAGCCACCCACCTTCTGGCAAAAAGTTGCCAATCAGATAAGGTTTCCCTGAAGGCAGGGATGAAATCTGGGGGAGCATCTAAAGTCATGGCAAAACCAACACGATTTAATTTAAAAAAAAAATCTAAAATGATGCAATTCATCTTGGGACTTTCTTCAGAAGGGTGGGAGTACCAATCCTGCAGAGATTCACTGAGGAGCCACACAGGCAGAGCCAGTGGCTTACCCATGAAATCTTAAGTATAAGATCAGGGCTTTGAAAGAATGATTTTGCTCTTGAACAGAATTTGGACTTATGTGAAAGTGGGGGTACATAGAAGCACACATGATAATTTGGTCCTCAGTAGGGATGTAAACGACTAATCGCTTCCCCCCCTCTCCCCCTTGCTGCCTCTATCACATAGAGGCAGCGGTGGGGGGGGAGGGGAGAGAAGGAGGATGGAGTGCTGGGGGGAGCCAGCTTAAAAGCCGGTTCCCTCCAGCTCCATGGGGGGGAGGGTGCAGCGGCAACGTTCCAACTTTGAAATATACAAGAGTCCCCACTGGGGCTTTTGTACATTTCAAAGAGGAAGCGCCGCATGGGTTCAGTGGTTAGTGGGGGACTCCCCACTGACCCCGGGCTCCATGAGGCATTTCAATCTTTGAAATGCACAAGAGTTCCTGCTGGGGCTCTTGTACATTTCAAAGGCGGAACACCGCGCTAGTCCTTATCGACTAATCGAATAGTCGATGGAAATCCCATCAACTATTTGATTAATCAATCAAAATTTAACATCCTAGTCCTCAGTCTAAATGTCTCAGCATGATACTCTAGTTAAACAGCAGCATTACACAAACACATACTCGTGGAAAACTGCTCACCATTCTTCAGGTTAACATCCTCACTCTTGTGCTTTATGGTCAGATCTTGTGGGTTCTTGGCATTGCTTAACGCTCTAGAAAAGTGCTCATCTATCACACTGTTCATGTCCCCTTGAAAGTAAGTAAACACAACACTCTGAGACCCCCACTCTGTTTTCACAGGAGGTTTGCTTTTACTCAGTATTGGAGCGTTTTTCCTTTCTGCTTCCATCTTCAGTGACTAACAGTGCCTAAGAAGTAAAACAAGAAGAATCACTGAACCAAAATTGTATTGCCAACATCGGGTTTGATAATCTTCCCACTGAAGCTTAGGACTGGAAAGATTACTGAGTAGAAACGGGGACAAATCCTGTATCTGAGGCTCATCCTTTCTCCTCCAATTTAATAAAAGCCTGCATGGGCATAGTTGCTAAATCAAATGTACATGGCTATCTGTACAGCGTGATAAATACCCAGGTTGATCCTTGTAGTAAAATCTATAATCCGTAGGTGCAAAGTGTCGTATGAGAGTGGATATAGTTAGCTCTTCTATCTAGTTTCAGTGCACATGTAGGAACAATGGCTGGAGTTCCCAAATAAGAAAGAAAGGGTGTGGCAGCAGGGAACTATGACATGAGCTTTCATTCACTAAGCCGTACTCTTTTGGATGGCATTGTGCCTCAACTCAATGCATCCTGCATGGCAATCTCCAAATCACAAAATGGGAGTCTGGTGGTCCACCAGCATTAATTATAGGAAGGAAAGGTGTCCATCTGGCCAAGCTGGCAAAAAGCGGTAAGATGGTCGTAGCCAGCAACCATCATGCTTGTCTTACAAGCAGTGTCCTCTTTGCTGTCTCATGGTGGTGCTAAGGAACCATTACAGAAATTACTAGACTGTTAATATTAATTCAACAACATTAATTAAATTGAAGATCAAAGAGTCCACTTCAGGGATTCTCAATACACTCCAATGTTGGTTGAAAATAGCACATTCAGGCTTACAGAGGACAACTGTTGCTTGCACACAAGCAACTAGATGGACACAAGGTAAAAGCTATGCTATACTAGTGTCAGAAGCATTTGCAGAAGCCCCAGATTTATGAACGTCTGGATTCTCTGAACAGCTGCAAGTTAAATTTGTTTGCTTGGCGCACTCTACTAATTTTCTATCATTTAAAACCAGTGCTGGCAAGTGCTTTCTTGGCATCAGTTATTGTTCCCTACTGCTTCTGGACAGACTATTACAGGAGCTCTTCTTTGTAAGTTCTGTAGGAGATGGTGTGATCTAGCCTGGGACTGAACTACCGGGGTTCCATTACTGTCTGTTGCATGCATACAATTTCCATAGGTCAATGGAGTTTCAGCCATGCCAATGCCACAAGTTCAAAAAAATCATCAGACGTTAACAAAAAAAAACCCTCCACTCACAATTGGCCCCAAAATTGACGAGACTTAATTTTTTTTGTCTTAATTCCTCTAGCAGCCTGATTTGTTACTCTTCCCCAGAAGGGAGGCAGCTAATCAGAAGAGGATTTCCCTCTGGGAAGGGCTGAAGCTTCTCAGTCATGGCAAAAAAACTTCCAGTTCCAGCTGAAACCACAAGGGTTGACAATACTGACTTACTGTGTGACTTTGGAGCAAGTCACTTCAACAACTTTGGTACAGGAAAAGACCGCTTCAGTCTTTTCCTGTACCAAATAGGAGAAGATAGTCTCCCAGATTACACAGCTAGTCATAAAATGGAATTTCAGTTCCACAGGAAATTCAGACAAGTTGAAATTTATTTTCATTCAAAATCAGGACAAAGTAAAATCTTGAAACACCCCATACAGGAAATTCTAAAATAATTTGATTTAGAAACAGCAAAATGATCTTGTCAAAACACTAGCCAATAAAATGTATTCCCAATTATAAAATTGGGTTTAAAATTAATTTTTAAAGTCAAAATGAAACATCTAAATTGAATAGTCCACTTTGAATTTTCCCCTCAAATGTTGTCAAAGCTAAAATGTTCTCACAAAGCAGCCTTAGTTTGACAAATAGCATTTTGCAATTGAACTGTTGTTGAATTTTATGACCAACTCTAATGTGAGGTACTAAGGGTGATTCATGAATGTTTGGAAAATGCTTTGAAATACTTTTAAGGAACTATGTTTCAGAGTCTTGCTACCATCAACGTAAGAATGTTATAATAAATTGGGAAAGGGAAAAAATGCAACAGGTTATCTTATGACACTTCAATGGACCTTAGAATGGTTAGACTATCAAGCCATTTTAAACCAAACACAAAGAGATAATGCTATATGTTTTAATGACAGTTGCTAGTATAATTTTGGGGTGGGTGGGAAAACAAGTCTTGTCCCAGTTCTGATATTCCTAAAGCAGGGAATCCCAAGAGACTCTCAAATCCTGACTCAAGATTAAATCACATCTTGCCTCCCACAACTGAATGCATCTATAAGTTTTTCCCTATTAAAAGCAGGCTATTTTAACTATCCACAAATTGCCATATGAGAATCCTTTGATTACCATATAGGGGACTTTTTAAGGCACTGATTGGTGTGCATTTATTGCAACCTAAGCAAACTGAGACCAGCGTTTCCTGAACACATTTAAAAATGCTGGATAGGATTAAGTGTAACCCACCCACCTAGTTGAAACAAAAGACAGGACTATGCAGCACTCTAAAGACTAACAAGATGGTTTTTTAGGTGATGAGCTTTCGTGGGCCAGACCCACTTCCTCAGATCAAATAGTGGAAGAAAATTGGTATGACCATATATACCAAAGGGATACAATCAAAAAAAGTGAACACACATAAAAAGGACAAATCACATTTCAGAAGAGGGGAGATGTGGTTCACTGACCCATGCAGTGGCACTTGGTCTTATCTTTTGCTGTGGTCCAAGAAAATGAGCTGGGAGCCAGGTGGCTTTTAGCTCAGTGGGTAGAGGCTCCTATACTCAGCTTCAGAGGTCCCAGGTTCAAATCCACCCCATGGCAGTTACAAAAGCACTGGTGAAATTTGCCATCAGCTAAAACCTGTATCTTTAGCAAAGAGACTATTTTGGAAAGTGATGCTCAAGAGATGGATTTTGGTGAATAAGCAACTCAACTTGCACTCCCACTATGATGCTGCAGTTGAGAAAGCTAAGATCTATGTATGCAAAAGCAGAGGAATATCCAGTGGCAGTAGGGAGGTGGTATTACCTTTCTATACAACAAGGTGCAATCTTTAGGGGAATAGTGTGTCCAGTTCTAGAGGTCACACTTTAAAAAGGATATAAACTGGAAAGGGTTTAGAAAAAAATACAACAATAAGGTCTAGAAAACATGCCTTACTGTGAAAAAAAAGCAGCTCAATATTGATCTATCCAGGAGAAAGCTGAAGAGATGACTTGATCAAAGTCTTTGCATACCTGTATGGGGATTAAATTTCTGATCATAGAACTTCTGATCTTTTCTAGCAGAAAGGCATAATGAAATCAAATGGCTGGAAGTGAAAGATAGATATAGTCAAACTAAAAATAAGTGCAATTAAAAAAAAAATCAAGAGCAACTGAACTGTTGGAACAAGCTACTGAGGGAAGCAATGGGTTCTCCATCACTAATTCTTTAGATCAAGATTAGCTATATTGTCAAGACATACTGTCTAGCACAGTGAGAAATTAGATCTGATGCAGACAGTGTGGATTTCTATAGCTGGTGTTAGGCAGGCTAGACTAGATGATGATGGTCCTATCCAGCCTCCTTAAAAGGGACCATCTGCTGGCACCTGTAACATGCTAATCACAATACCAATAAGGGAGTCATAGGGGACATCAGTGGTTGTAATAAGGGAGGAATGGGCAGGCACCATCTTATGTCTATACATCTTTCCTAGCACAAAAGAGGGGCCTGCTTCAAGACTGGGGGCCCCTAGGTGCTGCCACAAAAATTAATACACAGGAAGGTTTAGGCCTCCAAGAGGTTGGACTCAAATAAAACTAGAAAATCAAACTTCCTACTTTTTATTCCACTGTCATTTTTCATAGTCTGCGCCAGACAGCACAGCTGATTTCACTTAGTGAAGAAACAGTAGCTTTCACTTTGCTGCTATTTGGAAAATCCCAGCCCACATCCAGCTGCACCAAGCAAATTCTAGTATAAATTGCTAAGTGGACTCTCTGTAACAAATGCTCTTCTGAAAGCACCTCCATGCTACCTGTCATTACGCAACTTAAAAGTTCATTAAGTTTGCAAAGTCAAGCACTCCACTTCCCGCCCAAAGGCTTACTTCCCTCATTACAAATCCCTGGATGTCCCTATGCCACCCTTGTTAACCATCCTCAAGCTATTCATGACTTCAAATTGTGTCCTTAGGCAGGCATTTTTTTCCAGCATGAGGGCTGAGTATGTTCAACTCCTCTCACCTGGTGAAAAGGGCTGCATAGTTACAGCACTGGGAAAGAGACAAAGGTCTGAGAAAATAATTAGTATACATCTAGTTTTCCACTGCACAGGGGTTTAGCACCTAAAATTATGAAATATTTTTCCAAGCCAACTTGGAAAAATCCATCTCCATCTATCTAGACACCCTCTAGTCTAGGATAAACCATTTGGATAAGGTTTGAGTGATAGGGAGGCTCTTCATTTAAGGGCAGGGCCAAGATTTAGGAACACTATACAGCAGTGAGGGGCAACCGAGGCTAGTGAGTGGGCCGCATGAGTGGCCCTCATCTCAGTGGGCCACAAGATTGTCATAACCAAGATGGTCTCCTAGAAATGTGTAGTTTTGATAACTGCACTTGTGTACCTAGAATTTATGGTGTGTGCGCTGAGTGAACTGTAGCAGTGCTTTGATTGGATGCAGAGAGAGCGCTCAGCTTTCAGTTGTGTTGTGTGCTATCAGCATGCACCTCAACTCATGTGCCCTTGGTTTACGAGCATGTAACTTTCGTAATATTGGGAGGGTTAGGAAAAATACTGTAATTGAAATATGGTAGAAAAAAAGCTATGCCAACAAAAACCAGCAGAATCTGGCAATCCTGTGCATGGGCAACAACAAAAATGTCTTGTGGGCCACACACATAATCCCCATGGGTCACAGGATGCCCTGCCCTCTATTGCTCTATAGTATGTTAACCAGCCCCACTAACTTCCCATTCCTCGATCTCAGTAGGAAGACTGCAAAGAGACAGCGTACATTACCTCCAGGGAAAATGGTTACGGAGCTGAAAGACACCAGTTTGTTGCTTGTCTGACACACATTGTGGTTAAAATGTGTTCAGGAGGAATGTATTGGTTCGGATTGGAGGAGTACAGAGTAGGATTTAAGATGGTAAACTCTTAGGCTACGTCTAGACTGGCGTGATTTTCCCCAAATGCTTTTAACGGAAAAGTATTTGCGGAAAAGAGTGTTTAGATTGGCATCCGTGCCAGTCTAGACACGCTTTTGCGCAAGAAAGCCCCGATCGCCGTTTTAGCCATCAGGGCTTTTTTGCGCAAAACAAACAGAATGGCCAGAGTGGCTACAGATGACAAGGCTCTGTGCTGATTTCTCAGGCAGCATCTCATGGAGCAACTTTGTTCTATTCCCTGCTGTCCAGGGATCTAGCACTGCGTGGAAAAAAATAAAATCCTTCTCTTGCCCACTGGTTTTCCAAGCAGCATGTAAACAGCTCAATGAAAAAGCCACACCCTTTAACCAAATACCAATGTAAGGAAAGTTAATAAAAGAGTACTGGTATCAGGATTCTTACCTTAATTTTACTGCCTTCAATTGAGCCACCCTGGGAGACTCTGGACACACTGAAGAGTCATGCTGCAGTATACAGTGGAGTCTGATCCTTTCCCAGCATGGACGTACGTACTTTGCAGAATGCAGGGAGTGCACATGAACTCCCTACCTGCTTTCTGCCCCTCTAGCTGTGACTGAACTAGGCGTTTCCTTCAACCTTGCCACTAAGTATGTGTGAAATGCACTCCAACAAGTCAACCAGGTTAGGAGGCTTCAGGAATGAGGAAAATAGGCTTTTAAAAATTGGATTTTGACGACACTGTGTACACAATCAAGCAGACAATGTGCGCATTTTTACTAGGAACTTTGTTCTTAAAGACACATGGCAATGAATCACTGGGTACATGACCAGGGCCAAAAATGTTACCTTCCTACAATAGGTCAGACATACTTGAAATCATTACCTCCACTGACAAGGAATGGTTGCTTATCTGCCACCTCCCAATGTCTATTTTCTATTTCTTCTACCCCATCTTACATCCCTTTGCTTTCTGGTCCCACTGAAATAGTGGCTATATCCATGTATGTGGGTACAACACAAAGCATCTGTTCAACAGAATACAGTAGTTAAGTTACTTTGTGCTAGGCACTTTTCTACCCTGACATCTTGATATGAGCTACCCAACAGTAACTGCAGTACGACCAAGCGGAATGCAGTTTGGTTTTGGTCTGACTATACATTTTACAGAAGTGGTTCCCAACCTTTTTTATGCCATAGACCAGCAAACCCATTCACTAACCTTTGGTAAACCAGCAACATTTCATTTGCATATTCATTAAATAAAATATTTCCTGTCCACCTAGCCCCAACCCAGCCCCCAGTGCCTAGCACCCTTTGACCCCCACCCGTATGCCCCCCATGCACTTTGACCCTTTAACCTCTGACTTCTACAGCCCATGCCAAAACCCTCTTGCCCTGTGACCCCCACACACACCCTCACCCTTCAGCCCCCCACCCCACCCCTGCATTCCCCAGAGCAAGGCTGCCCCATCTTGGGAGCGCAGCTGATGGCAGTGCGCTTGCTCCCTCCTCAGTCACGCTCCCTTCTTTCTCAAGTGAGTCTTGTGCCTCCCCCCCCATGGGTAGAGGGAGGGGAGCATGGAGGCCCGGCCAGGTCGCCATTACTGAGGGGGAAGGAAGGAGGGAAGCGCCTGCTGCTCCGCCTGTTCCTACCACCACCTCAGTCTGAGTGCAAAAAAATCAGCCACCATGGCTGCCGGAGCTGATTCACTGAACAGCCAGCTTCAGCTCCAGTAGGCACTGTGGACCAGCAGCCAGTGGTTTGAGGACTGGCACTGGTCCATAGACCAGCAGTTGGGAACCGCTGTTTTATAGCGCAGAGAAAACACAATGTATGTTATTGTAAAGTAACCTTACCAGTGATAACGAAGTCTGTCTCTAAAATATCAGTGCATATTTACACATTAAAATTACTATGCAATCATAAGCTATATTTATATTCATGTGGTCTTAAACTTACAAAACAAATCAAATGAGGAATTAGCTTAAATACATTCTTTCAAGCATTGATCAGAGAAGCAAAGATGGGCTTAATTTGTTTATTAAAAAGGTAGTATAAAACACAACCCCTTTAAGAAACAAAAACAAAATTTGAGACAAATCAAGAACTTCTTCAGTTCTGTCACAGGGCTAGAAATTATAAGTATGAAGGAGTACTTCCAGAGAAAGAATTTAGAGCTAAATTGAATTTACCATTTAAGGGCAAACCAATTAGAAAAAAAATCAGTTTATTGAAAGATTTAAACTTACAATATTACTACAGTAGTATTACATAATGGTCAGTGCAAAAAAAATGTAACAAAGCCATTTTACATTTCTATAATCATATGATAGCACTTTCAGAATACCTCAATACCAAAAACTTCAAGCCCTGCATAATTCAGCACACTCACACAATGTAACACAACTTTCTTAATATACAAAATTTGTCATATTACAGCATATTTTCTCAAATTCAGAAAAAAGATAGAGTCCAATGAAAAAAAAAACTAAAGCAATGTGAAGTCTTAGAAGGAATTTAGCCAAGGTTGTAATGCAGAGTGTAAGATGTGGATACTGTTTCACTGTAAAATATAAAGGTCAGTGTAATTTTTATGAAGCATCTACTACCTGTACATTTTAGTGAACTGGAACTAAATATTCAAAAAATTAATAGTTGAGTCTTGTGAATGAAATCTGGGACAAGTTTAAGACCAAAATGCACTGTAATACACTAGTGATTATAAGCAAATTGCAATCCCTGTACAAAATAAAACTTGTAATAAGGATTGAAATTCAGTTAAGAGTTAAGTACGTCCAGCTGTATTTTAAAAGTGAAAATCAGCAGGAGCAACAAACATTTTGATGCAAAATGAAACTAAACTATCTCTACCTCCCCTCTTCACACATGTACATGCAAAACCATTTAAATCTGCTCCTTTCAGGGGGGTTTCCCTGTTCCAGTCTAATCTTTGCATAGTACTTAATTGGTTTTTACCACCTCTTGTGCATAATAATCATACTATTATTCAATTATAAAATGACAGATCAATATGATTTGGACCTTAAGCAGGCAATACAATGAACAGCTAGAACGTGGCAATATTATCCACACTGTATGTAAGTGCAAACTATTTAATATTACCCTCCCCTTTGTATTTAAATTATTTTAAATACAGTCAGTGTTTTGCCACTATCCAATTCTAAGAGCGGGATCTTCAAAAAGTAGCTCTTTCAACTTGAGCTACATTAATTACTGGCAAATCATTTCAACTTACTGTAGACCAGACATAGTTGGCCTTTCCAGAGGTCACTATAATTTTAAAAGAAGAGGGAGACGGCTTCTTGAAATGTTCACTTCTGACAAGACTGTTTTCTCTACAAACTGTAAGAACTTCATAAAGGTATTCAGGTAGAAAGAGTACAGATCAGATCAGGAAGATCTCTTAACTTTTGAAAGCTAGCATCTGAAAGCATGCAGCTGATTAACAGCACTTCAAAATTACATAAAGGATAATTAGAAACTCATATTAAGTCCTGATCTTGCCATTTTCACTGAATTGACAGGATCCTGGACTCAATCCTATAAAACTGTACTCACAAGTGTAGTCTTCTTCAGTGGGACTGGTTATGTGAGCATTTTGTGAATCTCAGGCCATGTGACAAGACTCAAGTTTTCTGCTACTTTTGGGTTGTACTCATGTAACAAACTATTTAGGGGGCAGATACTATATTTTAGAAGTTTATTACTACACAGTCACTTGGAATAAAAAAAACAAAACAAAACAAAACAAAACAAAAAAACCACTTACCAGATGTCTAAAACACCCATTAATCATTACTACATTCACAAGTTCTGCTTATCTGCATATCAGTTAAGAATTACACACTATCCACTGGCTTATTCCGTATTAGAATTTACAATTGTGCGCTTCAAATTCATGTTTTGTGATCACGATTCAATATAACCATGTGGCAAACTAATTTCCCCTATAAGCCAATGACTTATGAAAACTTTCATAATTATTGTATTCGACAAAAAGGGAAAGGTACTTTAATTTAAAATCACTAATTAAATAAGCACTGCACTGGAAACTAAAGTCATTTGTCTCACTGTTTTCTATTTACCACCATTGTTGTATAATTCATGAATAAGCTGCTGGTTTTAAAAAATATTTTCCTTATTTTACTGTATGAAAGATAGGTAAAGAGGTATATCAACTTGAATGTGTGTCATTTTAGACCAGTGGTTCCCAACCTCTGAGTATATGGACCCCTTTTCAATCTATTAAAATTTCATGGACCCACCCTCCTCCGGGGGGGGGGAAGGGGGGGAGAGGAAAAGGAAAGAAAAAGTAAGATCACGTCCTTTATTTTTAACATTTCCACTAATCCCATGCAGTACTGTCATGGACCAAGAGGGGCTCACGGACCACAGATTAGGAACCACTGTTTTAGACATTTTGGCCAGATGCAGAAACAAATGGTTCAGAATTTCAGGCAGTGTCATGAAAACCATTTTTATATTCTTAAAAATTATTTCAAAATGCCAGTGAAGTGGCTTTTGTTTTTTAGTTTTGTTGTTGCAGTATTTCCAGTCTGAAATAGGGAAAATTTAAAACTTATCCCCACTCATTAAATACATTTTGGTAAATGGGAAAGCCATCAAATTTTTAAATCAACTGAGAGGCAAGCCATCAAATTTTTAAATCAACCGAGAGGGAAGTTACTATACATACTCTAATTCCTTCGTTTTACATGGTTTAAGCATAGTTTTAAATAGTCAAAGCTAAATTATATTTGATTTGACACTGATATGGCATTTAGAACCATGAAACATTCATTTCTCAGGCATTCGCTACAGCAATTTAAATTCCTTTTTTTAAATTGCTACACTGAGCCGCCTAGAATGATTTAGAGAATTAATTAGGACCTCTAGAAAGCTAACAATGCCTGCTAACTTGACAAGGTCAAAAACCTCAGATTTGAGAGCTGAAAACAATGCCCATGGTATTAAGCTGCATGTTACATACAGAAGCTTTAAGCATTCATGTTTAGGTGACAACAATGGTCAGTAAATACTGTACCAGTGGAACACTGCTTAGAACTGCATGGGCTGGATGCAATTCAAATTTGTTACTCTCCATACTTATAAGCTAACCAATATAGAATCACTAAACAAAATCAGAAGCACTTATTTTGCCAACGTTTATAATTCATGATATGCTCAAAGATGGGGGAGAGAGAATTAAATGGTTTCCTTCAATGGCATGATCAACTTTTTAAAAAAATCCCAAAAGGATGTTTTATTTAAAATTTTAAAATTCTCATACTAGTTTATAATAAATTAAAATAGCCATCAATTTCTTACAATCAAGGGTTACAAGTCTGATCATCTTAACTACTGTTCTCTCCTCTAGGTTGCTTGAAAGAAAATAAGATATAAATCACAAGGGCAAGTAGTCTGAATAAATATTTATTCAAACTTATTGCCATAATCTACATAAATACAGATTACCAAAAAACCTCTTAACTACAGTGTAATTGTCAAGACCAAAAAAAAAAAAAAGAAAAAGAAAGATACGCACAGTACGAATTAAAGACAAGCAGTGTCTCTATTAAAATTGAGTGCTTCAAAAGTTGGAAACAGAAGCACAAACACCCATAATCTGTCACCACCCAGTATTTGCTTTTGTAAAAATCAACAATTTCAGTTGAAAGTTAAAAAAGTACCCTGGAAATCAACAAACAATCCAGAGCCAGCTTCAAATATTAAACAGAGGAACTAGGGATAATACTTTTAAACAAGCTGCCTAAAGAAATGGGCTTTCAAAGTGCTTGGCATACAAGCTGATCCACTGAAGTAACTTTCGAACTTCAAGCCACTTTACACACCTAACGGAGGAGACTAATTTTAGGCATTGTTTTGAAAATACTTGCCTAATTAAACATGTTTGTTCAAGTCAATTTAATTGCTAATAAAACAATAAAGTAAATAGAAAAGGGCATCTCATTTTTGAAAAATATGTTCAACAATAGTCATAAACTGAGTGACAGCCTTGGAATTAAAGGTCCAAGTCCTTTATATTTTATTAAGTTTTTGGTGGAAAGGGCCCTGCAGGCATTGAACTGAACTAAAACCAACTCTCTCAAAAAGAATATGGTACATATTGACTCCGTACCCTACCAAAGACTGAAAAAAAATTTGATTTGTTAAAGCAAAAGAACCTCAAAAGCCACACATTCAGTGTATTGTTTTTACATGCTTTCAACATATGGAAATACATTTTGGTGGTAGAATGAAGTCAACTGAAGATTAAAGGTCAGTTTTATTTAGTGTTCAAGGTATTGAAGGGTTTACAGGTGCTAATCTCAAAATACTCACAACTTGTTTGCATTAACAAAAGAATCAAGAAGATCAGACCCTTCTAAATGGAGCATTTTGATTTTAAAATATCTTCACTTATCTGTGGCTCAGTGTAGGCTATGGCAAGAATTTTCAATAGACTGAGCAATAATTTCATGCCCCGTAATCTGCTATTTAAAATGCCTAATGCAGGGTGAACGTATTCGGTCTTACCGCAACAACTGTTCTGTAAAACTGTCAAAAGTGCTCAAGCCAGTTAAACAGAAAGATACCAAACTCCAAAAGTCTAGGGAAACTAAACCAAACATTAAAATCTATTTTAATATTTTTGTACATTACTAAAATGTTTCAGATTGTGTAACTGTTCAAAAGCTGGAGTTCACTTATACTTCAAACATTTATATAATTTAAACACTGACAAGCAAATATGACATAAGAAGCCTGATCAGTTCTGTTGAACTCCTGGCCACTTGAGATATTTAGCTTGAACTACAGCCAATTAATACAAAGCTTTGTAGATCTTAATTAACTACGGCTTTTAATGAAAATTTCAAAGCACAAGCTGATGACATCAAATATGCATATAAACATTTGAACACTGTCTGTAGTCACCCTGAAGCACAGGATAAGAGAAATCCAATCACCACCCTAAAAAGCATGCTTTCATAAAATATTAGAAATGTTATGTATCAGCTTCGTCATCACTGCCTGCAAGGCTGCTATCTGTTGATGGAGTGCCATCTTCATTAATGCCTTCACCATTATCCTCTTTCTTATGAGCTTCCACATTCACATCACCTTTAGATGTGCCATTATCTTTTGAAGGCTGGTCTTCAGGCAGTTTCACACTACTAGCTGCAGAATCTGAAGCAGCTGCCATTTTCTGCTTCTCTGCATCAGCCTCTCCTAAAAATGATCCCCATAGCTTGAGCCTTTCCTCTCTCTCTCTTGAGGTCTCTTCCACCTGTGAATAAATAGCCCTTAATTAATACTGCTACAAGAAATCCAATCTTTCATAGTGGAAAAAAATTAATTTATACTTGGTAAAACTATGTAACAGCTTCTTTATTACAATCAATACTGACTATATTAATACCATGAGGTTTCATTTGGGTCAGGCTCATTGTGCTAGATGCTGTACAGATTGCTAACAATGAATTACTGAACAGTTTACCTTTAGTGTACAAATAAGATCATCAGGATCTTTTAAAACTGTATTAAATACAATTGTAACAACAAAAACAGGCCTGCGAGAATCCCAAATAACTAGCATCGGTGGGTAAGCCAGACTTAAAATTTGTCCTTTGAAAAGAACATTTAAATAACCAATTTTACTTAAAATTTAAGTTTGGTTTCCTCTATTTTAAAAATTAAATAAGTTCAGAGTTAAGAATTTTTAGAAATAAAATTTGGTCAAAACAGATAATTAAGGATTACCTGATAATCTGTTGTACCATCCCATGTCTCGACACTTAGCTGACGACCACCAAACCATCTGCCATTCAGAGCTTGTATGCACAGATCAGCTTCTTCTGGTTCTTTAAATGAAACAGAGGCCACGCCATCTGGGTGTCGCTGTTAAGAAAGACAAAACCCTATCATAACCCTCTCTATTCTAAAACGCAATTAAATTTTATTCCAATGATCTTTACTCTACTCTTATACAAGATCAGGTAGGTGTGAAGACATATACAAAAGCCAGTTTGCATGCATAAAATTTTGAAATATATACTCCCTTCCATTCTTTTCAGATTTTGAAACACCACCATCTTTAGTACTTGACAATTAGGGTTCTCAGTTTTATGTTTTCAACAAAGGTACTTACAATCTTTTTGTACACAATCTAGTGTTTTAAAAAAGCTGATTTAAGCTATTTGCAATTTCGTGAGTGCATCCTTTTTGACTTCTAATGCATATGTCCACAAAACTACTGCAGAAGCTGAATATTGCATTTAGACAAAGGGGGAGCTGGAATATGCAAATGTGCAGTTTTTTAAACTTTACCTTTGTTAAAATGGGAAGAAATTCTAAATTAAGAAGTTGTAGAACTGAAAATTTGAAATTTTGAAAAATGATATTTAGGATTGCATGAAAAATATTAGAGAACCAGACATCTTATTCATAACTTAAAGAACATGAACATCTTGTATGTTTGATTGGAAAGGTTATAGCAACTATGCCCAGACAATATAATAGAAAATACCTACATCAAATAAGAGAACTTTCTTTGCTGCTCCAAACTTTTCACATTCTGTCCGTAGGTCTTCCCTAATCTCATTCAGTACTAACGGGTCTTCCTGCAAAGAAAGAAATATAAGGTTTTGTTTTAAAAATAAGCTTTTTAAATAAAAATGAAGCTAAAAGTTCCATTAACTGTGTATGAACTCCAGACTGGAATTCACACTCTTAAGGGCGTGTCTTCACTACACTGAAGATCAACACTGCCATGATCGACCTTTCGGAGTTTGATTTAGTGGGTCTAATGAAGACCTGCTAAATTGAACTCAGAGGCTCCCCGTCATCACTGGCAATCCTGCTCTTCATGAAGAGTAAGAGAACCCCACAGGAGTGTTTGCTCCCATCGACCTCCCAATTTGGAGACTGTGTGGCAACTCAAATTAAGATTGTTAATTACGTAGCTGGAATCAACATTAGCTGGAGTTGTATATCTTAATTTGACCATCCCCTGTAATAGATTAGATAGGATTTAGGCCAGGTCTAAATCTATTCTATAATTTAAAGGATAACAGTGGCATATTACACCATATATCAAAAACACTTGGTACTTTCACTTATACAGTGTTGCAAAACAATGACAATCCAAAACATTAAGAAAAAGCATTAACTTTTGTTCTAAACAAACGGTTTCCCTAAGTGGGGAGGGATGGCTCAGCGGTTTGAGCACTGGCCTGCTAAACCCAGAGTTGAGAGTTTAACCCCTGAGGGGGCCATTTAGGGAGCTGGGGCAAATCTGTCAGGGATGGTACTTGTCCTGCCGTGAGGGCAGGGGACTAGAGAATAATAAAAGTGACCACAGAAGAGCAGATGGGCTTTAATGTGACCAGACTTTTGGATTTTGGTTTTAAGAGGTAATTCCCAAGTATTTCATTTTACTGAAATTGGGATGACATCTCAATCCCAAGGACTTCTGACTGTCCTTTTCCATTCCTAGTATCCTACTGGATGTGCTCTGAAAAATAGTGTGGTCAGAACTTGCCTTTCAGTTACTGCTCAGATGAGATTAAATGTGTGTGGGGAGAAGCATAAATCTTTGAGCAACTAGAAAGAAATCCAGGTAAGAATGAGTGAGATTTTATGTTGTGAAATGGGATAATAGCTTGGAAAAGCAAATTCAGTATTGGTATCAGTGAAACTTTTTGATTGAAATAGGACAATAAAAGCCCATTGATTGGAACACCTAAAGCTACTTAAAATTTTTTTTAGGAATCTGTTTGATAAAACAGTGAAATTATTCAAGAAGCCACTCTTAAGAATAAGAGGCTGAGTAGTAAGAGACAATATAAAATTATCCCCAACTGTACAGTGTACAGATCCTGTTTGTGGTCATGCATGCATGAAGATATGTATTACTTTTATAATGCATGGTGCAATCTCTCTGCATATGCTCAAAACTAGTAAAACACACAAGATGGAGGAGGTAAAACTTAACGCGTTGTCTGGGAACTGGGAAGGCATGAGCCCTTTCAATTGCTTCTATTTAATTACCTTCCCCGAGAGCCTTTATATAGAAGCATTTGTAAGGGCTCACAGCTCCTACCCACCGCCAAAGCGTTGCCTGGAAGTTTCAGGGGAGGCACAAGCCCTTTCAACGCCTGCTATTTAAAGGCCCCGCTCTCTCCACCTGAGGCCCCGCCCCTTTTGGGGCTGCCTGCAACCACTTCAAACATTTTTGAAGTCCCCCTCCCCTTCTAAAATGACTGTCCACCCCTAAGCTGTACAGGCATGCCTCTTCCCCTTTCAAAATACCAGGAAGTTCTGAAACTGCTCAGCAGGGAAAGCTCACAATTATTGTGCAGCAAATGGCACTCCTGCCTGGACTACAGGTGAAGGGATGGATCGCCTTGGTCTGTGGGGAAAGGAGACTGTGGGAATCTCAGAATCAAAACATTAATGTGGAATTCTGCTCTCTCTGGCATGAAGACCACAGCAGTAGGAAGGCAGAGAAGACTGGGGGGGGATGGCGGGGGGGAAGGGGAGCACTGCTGTGCAGAGCCAGGGAGGAAGAGTATTTTCAGATATTCTGAACGGAAGTATGAAAAGCAGATAAAGCTAAAGCACTTTTTCAATCCTGGCAACTGTACGGTTCTGTTCTCCCCTCTTACACCACTGCCAGGTTATCTTTCCACTGCAGTCCAATACGGCTGCTTCTGAAGTTTCTACCTAGCTGGCTGGGAGCCAACAAAGGAAGCAGGACACAAAACTGTCTCTGGTATCATTTTCTGGGGCCACAACAACCTGCAACAGGAGCAGTAATTGCAGGGTAAGTCTTGCTTAGCCCCCACAGCTCTGGGATGGAGCATGCTCAGCAGAGATGGCATCTTCAGAGTATTTAGCTGCCAAAACAACAAGTTCCCATTGAGCATGTGCAAAGTATAAATTTTCATATTTTAACTTTGTGATGGTGTGGGCCAATTTCCATGGGAATGGCAAATGGAATCTATGAAACCAGTGTGACACCTACTCCCTGCCAAATTTCAAGTCCCTGCTCCAAACCATGGAAGCATTAGAGCTTCTCAAGAAAGTAGCTAATTTTCTGTTTGTGTTTTTTTTTTTTTTTTTTTTTAAACACAAGGCAATATTTTCCCTATTAGCTGAAATTGTCAAACACATTCAGCCTGAGGCAGACACTTAGCACGGAAGATTTCTGCCTGAACAATTAACATTTAGCAACATTATAAGCAACTGAAAACAGGGTTTTATGATAAATGATGAGCAATCATGGCTATTGCCGGCACTACCAGCTTTACCTATTATTTAGTTCTACCTACCTCAAAATCCTTTGGATGGAACATGTTCCTGATGATGACAACACGCTCATGTCGTTTTCGAACTGTATCATCTTTCTTCTCAGGCCTCCAATCCAACTGTCTAATGAAATGAAGCAATAGTAAGAAGACATTGTTGCCCTTTTTTCTGCAAATTCTTGTAGAAACTAAAGAAAGGCATTAATTTGAGAGACAGATTTCAGTAATGGTAGCTACTTTGGTTCAAAAGAATTATTTACATCTTCTAGAAAATGGAATGGAAAGGGGAGGTGCATGTTAATCGCTGTTCTTCTTACGAAGTAACTTCAAATACTGTAAAAATGCCCAAAATGAAACAAACAAGCCAAATTTAATTTCAGTAGTCAGTATAGTCTATTTGACCATTCAAGAAATAATCTGAAGACTGCAATTGAACTGGAGCATGGGATAAGAAAAGGAGGCAGAGAAACATAATTGGGTTAAGTGCCTTGAACAATTTAGGAAACAGTATTTGAAGTCTCCTACTGTCATTTCAGACTAGGACAATTTTTTTTAAAAAGGTAACAGAATACCAGCTTTAAGTTACAACACACTGCTAAAGATTTCCAAAAAGGTCTTTGAAAATTGTTTTGACACTATTTTAATTGTATTCTCTCAAACTTACACTGTCTTGCAGTAACATTTTACTGCTCGCATTTCAAGTACTCCCTCACCTTTATAATGTCAAAAATAGTGCCAAACTGTACACCCTTTGCCACACCCTCAGTTTTTCTGTGAATCCTCATTTTAACTATGGTTGGTCAGAGTTGTAGAAATTGTAACCTGCAGTAACATTCTTTAACTGAAACTGGGCTTGATTCCATTAACATTTATTAGTATCAATCTCAGAAAAAGTCTGATTAGTAAAACTGCTTTATTTCTGCTGCTTCTGATGAGAAGTTCTGGGATTTTTATTCAGGTCACCATACAAGCTAATTAAGGTTTTCAATGTAAAGGAAAATGAGCCATTTAAAGTCAGTGCCTGAAAATATTTTAACTTTTTTTTTTTTTTAAAGCGACACCTAAGATCAAAGGGGAAACTATACTGTTCCAACCTATGCATTTAAAAAAAAAATCAATATTCAAATGAAATGTTCTTGTTTCCAACAGCAGGAATTGCTTAATTCTTTAAGGTCACATTTAAGTTTAACTCTATATAATATTTATTTAATTAAAAAGCATCTGAATGCTGAAAGCAGGTGTTAAACACAGAAAGTGTATTTCTTCACATACTAATTGGGACTTCAAGCTAACTATTCTAGAATTTTTGTAAGTGCAATGTAATTACTGAATTTAACATGTAGGAAGCTAAAAGTGCTCTCTCTTTATAGGATCAACCTTAAATTACAAGAAATAGAAGTGACTAGCATTCTGCAGATTCAGTAACTCAGGAAGAGTTACTTACTATACTACTTGACTCTCAATTGTAACATTCTACCTTACAGAAGTAAGTCATGGAAGTCTGATTCTCAAACTCCAATTACACATGACAATCCAAGGCACTTTTAAAACATCAGCGTTTTTTGCATTCCTCACCCCCACTGAAATAACTGTAAATTTAATTCTTGATCTTTAATTGTTTGATAGAACATTGAATAAATGAATAGGAGAAACTGTTTTTTTCTAAATGTCTTGGTTAAAACATTTTACTGAAAAAAAGTTACAAACTTTTGTTGTTGAGACAGCTTTTTCTTGTAGTCTTTGCATTTCTTCTTCTTTTTGCTTGCATCATACTCCCCCTTTAGTTGAAACTTTGCTACTTCAACATGCAATTTGTAGCCTCTAATCTCATCCTCATCCAGAAGTCTTAATGCAAGTTCAACTGATTCTCGCTATTTGAAGATAAAGCAAATTATAAGCAGCCTTGAAACAAGCATCATCAATGTGAAGATTTCAATATAAAAAGTTAAAAATGAATTCTTCTACACCCAAACATAGCTTGAACCTGTTTACAAAAATTAATGTCAAATTTTAGCTACTTTTAATACTGTTTTAGTCTGGCTCCCAAACACTTATTTCACCAGTGACTTCACTTGTCCCCCCAACTGCAGGTCACCTAGTCACACAGGGGTCCTACTGTGGAAGATTGTGTACAAACGCAAAAAAAGATGGTGCCTAACCCAAAGAGCTCCCAAAGCTTGCAGTTAAGTGACATAGGAGTGAAAACAGGTGGGTACAATGGACTGAGAGCACAAGGTAAAGATTGTGAACACTATGACCAGTGGTCATCTTATGGCATCCAAGTGCCCTTCAGAGATCTGCATCAACAACATCTAATAATGACCAATGGAGGTTGATAAGTGTCAAAAAAGGTTGCAGCAGTGTTGTAGCCATGCTGATCCCAGGATATTGGGGAGAGAAGATGAGGGGTATCTTTTATTGGGCCAACTTCTGTTGGTAAAAAAAGACAAGCTTTTGAGTTAGAGAGCTCTTCTAGTCTGAGAAGAGTTAGACTTACATATTAGATGATAAACTATTTTATCATGAAGCAAAGCCAACACAAAAAGCAATATTACAGAATGCACCACTGACCTTGAGATAACAACAGAGGCCATCTCCTTTAAGATTTCCTTGCTTATCTTTATAAAGTTTGATTTTATGTTCTTCAGTCACAGGATCTCTCATAATGATACCACACTTTGACATAACCTGTATAAATTCATCCTTTGTAATGTCTGGAGGCAAACCTGCAAAGTAAATTCACCCATATAAATCTAGAATGTGGTTATATGGTGAAATCCAAATCCAGTTTTTCCAACACCACTAAGCCCATTTTTAAAAAAGGAATCATTATATAATGGGTGAGATTTTACATGTTTGAAATTAAATTTGTGTTAACTGCAACTTAGTTTTGAGCATATATGTTTTATTTCTTGTTAACTGAATGTTTGGTAATCTTACTACTTTTTAAATAAGTGACAGGTGGAAATGTTATGGTTTCTATGGTAATCATTAACTTCTGAGTTTCCTGACCTGTAGATGTAAAGTCTGTGTTGCATTAAATGTTTTTGGACTTAGTTTCCTTAATATCCCGAAACAATGACAAAGCAAATACATTAACCTATCTACAAGTAACTATATTAACCAATGCACATTTTTTCCACTGTGCACATTTGGAAATCTACATTTTCATTGTGACAGAAAGACACTGCATAGCCAGTACACTTGTCATTCTTACTTTTTTTTCTAATTTAGCACAACATCCCTTCATGTAAGACTTTGAACATATTGCCATTTGAAATTTTTGAACCACTAAGTTATTTGAGCAGAAAAAGAGCATTTGAAATATTTTTATATTATGAAAAATTCCTGAGTTAGCTAAGCCTAGAGAAAGGAGAGATCCACATTTTAAAATACACTGCTTCAGTTGCATGTTTTTCTTGTGTTCAGGTGACTCAAAACACAGCCAGTTCTATTACCTTTTTAAACAAATTCATCTTTGGACTGAGAACAAGCATGAAAATATGCAAAAAGATATAATCATGAATGTTATAAGCACCTGAACACAGAAACTGTATTTAGATCACCAAGGGGTGAACTACAGAAATACTGGCATCAAATACATTGTTCCCTCAATCAAGCCTCCTCCTTACTTTCTCACTCTTCTCTCATGTTATATACCCCACCCATTTCCACCACAGATATCTTCTTCAAAACAAAACCCCATTTTTAAAATCAGAAAATATTAAAGATATACAAGAACAAAATATACACAAGATGCATGCATAACTAATGAAACCAAAGTTATCCTGTTATAACATTGTCTTCCCTTCCCCTTTTTATTCTGGGTTTTGCCTCCACTAAGATCAAGTCCTAGTCTAGACCAGCAGTTTTCAGCCTCTCTTTAGGAGGCCCCCATAACATGCTATAAAAACCTCCACGGCCCATATGCGCCACAACTGTTTTTCTGCATACAAGAGCCAGTGTTGGGGGTAGCAAGCAGGGCAATGCCCTACGGCTCTGTGCCACAGGAGCCCCAGGAAAGCCACATTTACTCAGGCTTCGGCTTTGGCCCTAGGTGGCAAGGTCACGGCCCTGGGCTTCAGCCACATGCAGCAGGAATTTGGCTGCCTGCCAGGTCATCAGTAAGTCTAATGCTGGCCCTGCTTATTGGATCCGCTGAAACCTGCTCAAAGCCTCCCTAAGTGGACTCAGACTCCTGTTTTTGAATCACTGGTGTAGCCCAGTGATTCTCGAGTTGTGTCCATGTACCATGGCAATCTATGGAAACGTGCTGGGGTTCTTGGATACTGGCTGGTCACACTGAACTCTCCCTGTTTCAACCAGCTAAATTTGTTTTTAAAACAAATGTATTCAACAATTTCCGAGTACTACCTTTCCATGTAAGCAATTGCTGTAGTTTTCATAGGGATGCTATACAATCAAATCTGAGTATAAACAGCCCATGAAATTGTGAATGAGAGAAGATGGAGTCAAGTCAATGAGATAATATCTTAATAGCATGGATCACATTTTAAGTATGTGCTCTGGATCAGAGATAGGCAATTTATATAACCAAGACACACATACCTTAGGCAGTATATTTTTTTTAAAGCAATAACTTACCTGTCACGTACACATTTGTGTTTTTGTCTTCTTCAACATGAAACCATCCTAAAACAGAATCATAATTCCATGAGTTGGGCTAAAACACTAAAAAAAAAAATAAGATTTTAACTCAGCTCTCATTTGTAAATTTAATTAAATAAATTTCCAACCTTCCACTTACCCCTAGAGAGCTCAGAACACTGTCAGTAAGTAACTTGATTTACCTTTCAAGTTAGAAATAAGGCCTTTAGAACCTAATAAATGCTATGCAATTTCAGAAGTGTTTAAAAAAATTTCAGAATAGGTGCTTGACCATCTCTACTGTGCAGAATGCTAATATAAAATTATATTTATTCATTTGTTTTTCTTAAATATTGTATATTTTCCATCTTACGCAAAATAGCGACCCTTACCCGCTTCAAGTTTTCTTTTTTCTCCTTTTTGTTTAGAATCTGTCTGTTGGGATGCTTTTTTATTTGTTGACTTCGGTGCCTCTACCATCCTAGATTCCACAGCTGGCTTATTTTCGGTCTTTGAAGCAGAGGAACTGTCTGAACTATCTGTAGGGATGCCATAGTTAGCATGATATGTTGCCAGGAAGTCTTCAGTCACCTAGAAAAGGAATGTTCAACAATAATCTATAATAAAGATCAAAGAATAAACCTCAGAGCACAATTACAATGTTACTGGTGGTGAATTTCTGAAGATAACTACTAAAGTAATCCAAATGTCTTCATTTACAGTGGAAAATATAAGGACAAATGGACATTGCAACTAAAAACATACAAATAGTGGATATTAAGTAAAGCCACACTCAGAAGTCTGTACACACTAGTCAGGAGCTTTGTTCTTTCTGTACTGCAGATGAACTTAAACTTCAATAATGCCCCCTTCCCAAGGTAAAACTTTTAAAACTTCTGCTTACTGAATTAGATTTGTCTGATGCAGAGATAAAGCCATAATACAACACGAAGGATAGAACTCAGTTTCTTTTGATCATAAGCAAAGGAGAAGTGATATCAACAGGCAGCCAAGACCCAAAATATTGACTATTATATTGACTGACAATTGCGTGCTTCTGTCTTTGGGGAAAAAAAACATTTTCAGAGAAATTGATTACTGTTAATAGATAGTAAATCTTTAATAGGCAATTTGCATTAATATGATTCAAGTCTAAGATCATATGGCTCAGATTACCACCTGAATGTTAGCTATTTCCCTCCCAACCAAACCTCCCTGTGAGAATAAAAGCAATGTCTAAATAGGTCTTTCACCTCAAGAATTAACTATATGATGCAAAACTTATATTTACTTGTGTGTTGCTAAGTAAGATTTAATACTAAGATTTTTACAAGCCATTGACAGTATGGTTCTAATAGGACAATATACTAGATCAGTGGTCTCCAACCTTTTTACACTCAAGATCACTTTTTAAATATCAGGGCAAGCCAGGATCTACCCCATCCTTTCCCCGAGACCCCACCTCTTTCTTGAGGCCCTGCCCTCTCCAAACCTTTCCGCAGACTACCCATTGCTAATGGACACTCACCATTAATTACATAATTACACTCAAGCCATTTTGCTGGGGAGAATGATTTAATTTAAATTATTAAACAGATTAAGCATTTTAACTTTCACATGTTAGTTGATCAAACAATTTTAAATAAAGTAAAACATTTTATTTATGGGAGGGGTAAGGAACCTTTTTAAGGGTTGGTGGGCCACTGACCCACAGAAAAATCAGATGGGGACCACACGAGTGAGGAAAAAAAAACCTTTTCCCAAAATCCACAACCTCACTGATGTGGCCCCCAACTGAGATACCTCACTCTTCTGGCACTCTGGCCCCTACAGGGTGAAGGGAAGGGGAAGTGTGGACTGAGGTTCAGGGTTTCCCATAAGCCAGATTTACTTTTCTGGGTTTCCAGAGTTAGTAGATTTTGTGGACCCCCTTGGGCTCTGAGGTGGGAACAAAAATGAGGGGCCAAATGTGTGGGATAGAGCTGCTAGCAAGTGGGATAGTGATGCAGGATTTGGGTGGAAGATGGGTTGCAGGACAGGGTGAGGAGAGCTGGGTCTGGAAGGGAATTTAGTGGCAAGAGAGAGTATGGGGTGGAGGTACAAGAGGGAGTTTGGGGATGGGTAGGGGTTGGGGAAGTAACGCAGAAAAGGTGAAAGGGTGAGAATGCAGCCAAATAGCTAGTTGGGGAAGGACGCAAAGAAGTGGCGAGTAAAGGAAAGTGCAGCTTCTGCAAAGTAAAATTGTATCCCCGCTCAAATCTTTCCTCTGTTGCAGCCTCGCTCCCTTCAGCCCCATGATTACCCCCAAGCCTGATCCCCTGCATCGCCCCACGCCCCTCAGTGCAACCCCTGCCCCCTCCCATCCTGCCCCCGCATGCTCTTTCACCCCTCCCCCCGGGCCTACCTCCACAGCCCTGTGCCCCCAGCGCACTCATTGGCAGGAAACAGTGCTGGGATTCGCAGTCCCCGGAGAGCAGCGCTGGGGAGAGGAGGAGGCGGCAGTCTCTCTTCCTTGCCCAGCCCAGCCCAGCCCTTTGCCTACAGGCAGCGGAGCTGGGGCTGGCAGGGCCCAGGGCTGCTCAGGACTGGCTTCAGCCGGGCCAGGTGCAGCAGGGCACTGGGGAAGGGGCTCCCTGAGCCCACGCACAACCCGTGGGGAACACTGCGGTGTAGCCCTGTCCCCAGCATGCCATGTGTGCCAGCCACCCAGCCTCCTCCCAGAGCAGGAGGCAAGAACAGGGACGCGCATGCAAAAGCACACATGCCTCTTTCCCCATCCCAACCAGCAAGTTAAGAAAGAGAGGCAGCTGCACCTCTTTGATCCAGCCCAGCTGGAGAGCTGCGCAGCTTCGCGGGCTGCAGCTTTCAGCCTACCAAGGCTTTTGCGCTCCAGCTAGGCTGGATCAAAGAGGGGGCAGCCACCCAGCCACAGCAATCAAGCCCTAGGGGCACTGCAATCAACCAGTCGATCACAATCGAACGGTTGGTGACCATTGTACTAGATGAAGTTACTTGGACATTTTAGAGCCACAAAATGGTTACAATCTCCTGTTTAAATCCGTGTATCCACCTTCAATATGGTTTTCGGATAACCTTCTTTAAGACTTAGAACTTAGCTTGGTAAGTGAACATTAGGTTTTCCTGAACTAACTCATATGATAGGTGTTCTATCTGTGTTCAACAGTGACAAAACTTTTTATATTTCAGAGTCAGGTAGCTGGGATTCTGAATAAGTCCATGCTTACATGATAAAAGGTAGCTAATTAAATCGCTGCTGCCTCTTTGAACTTTTATATAGATTATTTTTTGTTTGGAAAATCTTACCTTAAGAAGATTTTTTGTTTGGAAAATCGTGCTTAAGAAGGACGTAAGCACGTGGCAAAGAAAGATAAAGAACTATAAATGGCATTCATCTTTCTCCCATAGGGTATGTCTACACTACAGCCTTATTTCGAAATAAGTTATTTCGAAATAATGCATCTACACACAAAATGCATTTCGAAATAGCGTTTTGCTATTTCGAAACAGCGTATCCACACTGAGTGGACTCTGAATCGCATTTAAGGCTGGCTGGAACCAGGTCCGGCAGGGCATCAGGTCAGGAGTTACTTTGCGTGGCTGCTGCCTGAGGTTATCTGAGGCCTGTGCTTAAAGGGACGCCCCCCTGGACAGCTGGTTCTCAGGTTCCCTGCTTGCTTGCCTACCTCGATGAGGGACATCAAAGCATTTTGCCTCTGCGTGCTCTGGTTGCCCTCACTCGGGACACCACAGCA
>JANRFK010001158.1:12963960-12988796 GCA_030068395.1 Apalone spinifera
TGCTGTGAGCCTGGCTGCACTTTCTGCAGACTGCCATCCAGGAGGTCCATCGGGTGACTGTCAGTATCCAGGAGACCCTGTGGAAGAGTTTCCACCCTACGGAGCACTAAGAGCCTCCCTGGTGTGTCCTACTGGGGGCTTGTGCCTCATTCCTCCCTCACGTCCTTCCACTTACCCCTCCCTAACCCCCCTTCCTGATGTCAAATAAAATACACGTATTTTCATGAACATAAACTCTCTTTATTTAACAAAACTGGGGGTGGGGGGGGAATGAAACTCTGGTGAGACTGGGGAAAGGAGGTGGGAAGAGAGGAGAAGAGAGGATGGGAGAGGGGAGGGGGAAACCTGGGAGGAGGGAGCTGGAAGGGGGAAGAAGGGGGAGGGGAAGCTCAGGGCTGGGGGTCTCGCCCGACCAACTTGATTTTCATGCGAACCTGCTCCTGGGTTCTCATATGGCCTTTGGTGGCCAGACTGGCAACGTTCCCCCGTCTAGTGCGGCGATCATGGACACTGGGGGCATTGTCCCCAAACCTGAATAAGGTCCAATGATCTCCACCCTGGACCAGGAAGATGCCCACCTTCTCCAGGCCCTGGCAGGCTCCTGGGAGCTGGCAGACTGCTCCTGGGGAGCGGTGGAGGGCTGGCTGCCAGTGGCTTGCTGGCTCATGTTTTGGGGCCACTGGGTCAGGGGCAGTGACTGCTGGCTCTGGGCTGGCAGACGTGAAGCTGGCACAGGCACTGTGGCCAGAGTCAACCCCTTTAAGGGCTCCGGAGAGGGGGAAGGAAGAGGCGTGTTCTTGGTTGAGACTGGAGTGGCCACCAGAGCACCCTGGGAAGGCTGGAGGCCCCCTATTTCAAAATAAGTGTCTACACAGCACTTATTCCGAAATAGCTATTTCGAATTTGGTGTTATTCCTCGTGGAATGAGGTTTACCAAATTCAAAATAAGCGCTCCGCTATTTCAAAATTAATTTGGCTGTGTAGACGCTAGTAAAGTTATTTTGAAATAACGGCTGTTATTTCGAAAAAACTTTGCTGTGTAGACATACCCATACAGAATTAATCTTAATATAAAGTTTTTCTGGAGTCAAGTAATTTGTCAAATTATAGCAACACCATAACACACTAAATTCCAGCATGTATCAATCACCAGTATATCACAAGTGTAAGAGTTTGGTTACTCAATGAAAAGTCGTAGACCTAAAATAGGAAAAATTAATTGACCGCTGAAGAATTATACATTGTGGTAACCCACACTACATTTGGCTCCAGCCAATCTAAACAGCTCATTACTTTCATGGGAGCTGAATTTTATCTTAAATGGTTTAAACTTGTTTCGAATTTTTTCATTGAATAGTGTTAATAGCTTTGTTTATCAAATAACTTAATACATCAGTGAATCAATACCTCTAAAACTGTCCTGCAGCAATATTCTTTTTAGATTTGCGGGAAGAAAAATATTGCAAATGTATGAGAAGTAATTTTAAATTCATTACCAACTTTATTTCTAAAACTGGCCTGGTTTCTCATGTAAATTTTTGTTGTTAAAGGGGTTACTAAACAAAACAAAATAACCACAGCAGAATTTTAATATATTAGGTATTCCATTTACCCAAAGCCAGCTGAAATGTATTATTCCAAACCAGGCTTTCCATTTACCCAAAACCAGCTAGGACTGATCTGCTGGAAGATTAAATGAACACCTTTATTATAATCCCAGCCAACACCACATAAGACCAGTTACTGTATTTTTTAAAACTGAATTTTCATAACTGTGAAAGGTTTTTAATGCTCCGATTGGAACCTAAGCCTTCTTTCCCCAGCACAGGCAAGTACAAACTCTGGGACAATTGCTGACCAATGGTCCTCAATTCTGTTCTGATGGAACAAACTTTAAATATTATGATTTCAATGCTCATTTAATCATCAGGCTAATTTAGATGAAGCACAAACCATGAGAAAAGGAATAGTGGAAGTTACTTACCTCTAAGTACTTGAGCTTAAAATGATTAGATATGACACAAACACACAGAACATCCTAGACCCTAGAATGGACTTATGGCTACATCATGACTAAGGAGAAACCCACCCCTGGAGTGCTCTATAAAATGGTGGGAAGTGGCTTGCAAGTTACTGACCCACCATACAATTCCATTATCCAAATGTCTGCATTTGTACAGCAGCAATAAATCGTGACTGAGCATGAATTCTGCGAGTCACAGAAGCCACTCTTCATAAAGTGGGTTGTCCAGGAATCAACAACAGCTCAATTTCATTAACTCTTCATGCTATCTTCTGGCTAAGGATGTCAACAAGTATTTGACTAGACAATTAACCGATAAGCCTAGGCTTATTGGTTAAATAAGTTGACTACTTGCATCCCCCCCTTGCTGTATCAGAAGCAAGAAGGGGGAGGTCAGCAGGAGCAGGTGTCAGCTTAAAAACCAGTTCCCCCAACATGGGCTTCAAGGTGGCACCTGCCTGCCCACCCACCCTCCTGCTTCCTTATCAGAGACTGTGGTGTGGGGGCAGGGAGGGGCCCAGGGGAGGCTGCCACAAAGCAGCCTTTGCCCATTATGAGCAGAGGCTGCTTTGCGGCAGCAGCCTCTGCTCACAGCAAGCTTGGGCCCACCACAGATAGAGGTTGCTTCGCAGCAACCGCCCCTGCCCGCAGGAAGCTTGAGCCCACCAGAGGCTGGTCCTCAGCAGCAGCCCCCTCTGGACCAAGGCTACTGCTGGAGCAACCTCTGTCCATGGCCAGACCCGACCACCATGGACAGAGGCTGCTTTGCATCAGTCTCCCCCGCCAGCCCCCAGCAGCCTTTACAGGAGTGAAACGACTGACACTTGTGTGCAAGGGGAGCTGTTTCTTAAACTGGCTCCCCTCACAGACCAGCGCCCGCCTGGCACCCCACACTGCTGCCTCTGGACCGGCTGCCAGCCTCACCCCCGGGGACTACAGAAGAGTCGAGTCACCACCAAGATTTCATGCGGCTGTTCGACTATTCTATTAGGCTCCCACGTCCCTACTGCCAACCACTCGTGGGGAAGACTGACCCCTCAGCCCGCCGTACCGTGCATTGGTACTTGTAAAAACAGGGCTGCGGACCGCGAGACATAAAGTAGCCGCACAGGCGGCCCTCAACGAAGCCTGACGAGACTCCCCTCCCACCTGCAATGTTAGCGACCGCCCAGAGACCAAAGCCCC
Organism: Apalone spinifera; assembly: GCA_030068395.1. Classification (NCBI taxonomy): domain Eukaryota; kingdom Metazoa; phylum Chordata; order Testudines; family Trionychidae; genus Apalone; species Apalone spinifera. The sequence continues at coordinate 12,967,169 of JANRFK010001158.1, forward strand.
GTGACAAGGGGAAACCCGGGGTACAGCGAGGCGGCGACACCGAGGGAGTCTGCAGGGAGACACCGCTGCTCTCTCGTGCTGCCCCCTCTGCCGCGAGCGCCTGCGGCTTCCCCTGCCCCCTCCCGGCAGGCCGCGGTCGCTCCCCGCCTCACCTTAGGGAACCAGGCCTTCTTCTCCCGGTCCCACTCGTAGGCCGTCCCGTCCGCCGGGTCCACGTAAGTGAAGGGGTCCGGCTCGCCCTCGCCGCTGCGTCGGGCCTCGTAGAGCTGCTGCAGCCGCAGCTGCTGGTAGAACTCCTCGTTCCCGTCCGAGCCGCCGCCGCTCATCCTGCCCCCGGGGCTCCCCCCGCCCCCTCAGCTCCGCCGCCCCGCGAGCGTCCAGCCCCCGCCTCCCTGAGGGGAGGCCGACGCTCGCCACCGAGTCCTGTTTATTTGCCGCCCGGCCCGGGACTCAGTGCGCAAGAGTGGAAGTGACCGGAAGGGAAGGGGTGGGAGGAACCGTTCCGACAGCGAGAGTCTAAGCGCATGTGCGTGGAGGGAATGGGCGAGCGCCAAGGAAAGGGTGGGGTCGGCACGTGATCAGCAGCGGGCCAATAGGAGACGCCTCCCCGGGAGCGGGCTGCCTGTGGGTTTTTTTTCCCGCCCGGGGGGTGGCCTAGTGCAGTGTGGCTTCAGGGGCGGGGCCTGTCAGGCTGGAGGCGGGTTCCAGAGCAGTTCAGGGCGGAGCTAACCGGTTCCTGGGCTAACCAAACGCACACTTCTGGAGGGGTGGAATCTGCGTCATTCGCCCCCCCCCCAACAATGTCCCTTTCCTCACCCAGGCCTGCTGTGGGCTTATGTCTATGAGGGAGGCAGCTAGGCCAGCCTTGTAGTGACCCCCACACTGGGCGGTGGGGCCAGCCTAGGGGGACTTGGGCTGCTGCTGGGGGGCGAATGTGGGGGAGGGGAGCTGCCTCCCCAGGGTCACCCTATAGCTGCGTCTACACTGGCATGATTTTGCGCAAATACTTTTAACGGAAAAGTTTTCCAGTTAAAAATATTTGCGCAAGAGGAAGCGTCTACACTGGCACAGAGTCTTTTGTGCAAAAGCACGTATTTTGTGCAAAAGCATCCGTGCCAGTGTAGACGCTCTCTTGCGCAAGAAAGCTCCGAGGGGCCATTTTAGCCATCGGGCTTTCTTGCGCAAGAAATTAACGATGCTGGCTACACTGGCCCTGTTACGCAAGAATACTTGCGCAAGAGGGCTTATCCCTGAGCGGGAGCATCAGAGTGTTTGCGCAAGAAGCCCTGACTTTATACAGTAGAACGTCAGTGTACTTGCACAAGAACACATGGCCAGTGTAGACAGGCGGAAAGATTTTGCCAGTCTAGACGCAGCCTATGGGGTGGGAGCAGGTTGTGGTGTGAATGGCAATGGGGTAAAACCTGGCTAAGTGCAGCTAGGGGGGCTGCCTTAATAAAAGGGGTGTGGATAGGCTAATTACGAAGCTATTCCTTCCCTGGATCCCAGTGCTGGGTTTAGGGCTACCCAGGGCATGAAGTTGTGTTTCTGGCCTTTTGGTGGTTGAAGGATGCAATCGCCATTTATCATTCACAGAGGAATGTTTAAATATACTAGAATCAAACCATTATTCCTACTTCTGCTATTGGTTGCAATGACTTTTGGAGGAGGTCTAGGTTGGATAGTAGGGAAAACTATTTCACTAGGAGGGGGGTGAAGCACTGGGATGGGTTACGTAGGGAGGTGGTGGAATCTCCATCCTTAGAGGTTTTTTAGTCTCGGCTTGTCAAAGTCCTGGGATGATTTAGTTGGGATTGGTCCTGCTTTGGCGGGGGGCTGCACTTGATGACCTCCGGAGGTCTCTTCCAGCCCTAGGATTCTATGATTTTTCTTTGAGAGGCAGTCATTTTCCTTTGGATAGAAAGCCCATTTTCATAACCTTTTATTGGCAGGAAAAAACCAAAAGGCAATGTTAAGACTGCACATCAGTGTTGCTTCACAATGTCACGTGGCGTCAGGTGTTGGAGTGGAGGAAGTGACCAAATGTCCTCTCTTCCAGAAATGTCCACCGCTAAAATGTCTAAAATACTTTTATTGTCTTCCAAATATCTGTTTTCTAAAAATAAGAGGATGGTATAAGCTATTTGTATCTAGACCTCCTGGAGAATGCATTTAGGCATACTGTTAGAAAAGCAATACTGTTGTGCAAATTACTAAATGTGTACTTGCAATTTTAAATTGTTTTTAAATAGGAAAAGATTACTTTCTCAATGACAACACCAGAAACTGACTCAAGTGGGTAATTAGTTAATTCTTCATCAATGTCTATTGTATTTTATTCTGTTTCTCATGTTCTCATTATTGTTATAAATAGTCGTCTACTTCATTAATAAAACACAACATGTAATGGTAAAGTTCTTAATGCATCACTGCAAGAATAGTGTGCATGAGTGTGCATATTGTGAACTAATGCCAATATGAACTTATAACCACAGAAAAAAACCTTTGAGGAGTTTAAAGAACTGACTCCTGCCACACCTGCGTCTGCAGTTGGTGATTTTTTGTAAACTTATTAGCATATGCTTAAGTCTTGGCTAGACCAAGCCCTGGCTGGGTTGATTTAGTTGGGATTGGTCCTGCCTAGAGCAGGGGGCTGGACTTGATGACCTTCTGAGGTCTCTTCCAGCTCTATGATTCTATGATATGCATAGAGTCTTCTGTGTTTAAATGTGGGGTTTTTTTGTAATGCTTTCATCTTGAGAATAAATGTGCTTGCTTAGAAAGAGGTGTGTGGTAACTTCTAACCGGCAGCAATTATGCTGTTTGTAGTCTCTGAAGAGAGCAAAGCACAGACACTGGCCTGTTTAGGCAGTCTGGCTTGCTGGAAATACCACAATATAGGCAAGGAATTGTGCAACCCCCAATCAGAATGGAGAGAGAGATAGGTCTCCACTCAAGCGAGATGACATCTGGGTGCCATAAGCCTAAATGTGTTTCCTTCTTGGGCCGTGGAACAGGAATACAGGTGCAGTTTCCCAGACTATGATAGAATCATCTAATGAGCTTCAGAAGGTGATTAAAAAATCCTCTGAGTTGCAAGTGTGTTTATTTGCAAAACCAAAAAAAAAAAAAAAAAAAAGAGAGAGAGAGAGAGAGAGAATAGAAGACTTTATTTTTATGTATGTTATAAAGAAAACTTATTATGTAGACTTTAGTTATATCAATTTTTGGCCTAAGTCTACAAAATTGAAATATTTATACAACTTATTTTGACTCTTCTAAATAATTTATTTGAACAAATCCATTTTTCAAATAATTTATTTGAACAGATTGCTGAAGTTGCAAGGCAAACTTGTTACCCTATAATGGGAAGGCTATGTAGTCTAGAATCTTTTTGGAAATAATATTCCAGGTGCAAATATATCTTTACTGTCATACATGCTGGAATAGTAGCAAAATCTAAATAGGCCTTTGAGGAGAGAGAGATCAGTTAATTTACCAGTCAACACACTGTCATATAAGATTACAACAGCTATAAATAGAGACTTTCAGTAATCTCTGGCTAGTATACAGAGACTATCCAATGTAATTAGTGACATCTTTCAAGAATTTTCTTTTGGCAGATCTATGATTATAGTAGTCCAAAAATTGTTTTACAATCACTTATAAACTGACATATTGAGAGGTATTCGAGCCACTTTTGTTTCAAAGCTCCCAAAATTAATACATTTTTATTAACCTAAATTTTAGTTTCATATCTTTGAATGAAAACATAAATGTGTATGCCAGAAAAAGCACTTTTCATTGAGTGTTGTTTTAATCCAGGAAGTTAAACACAGAGTAAATTAGAGGGTTGAAGAAAGAACTACAGTGATCCAGTTTAGGGAATTTGACATAAATTGATCCAGATTTTGACTTCAGTGAAACTGGTGAAAATGAAAAGCAACTGAAATCAGATTATTGTAAGCATTTACAAAAACTGATTTTGATGTTTGGATGCCAAGAGGAGACAACATCAATACAAAGTAATGTCTCTGAATGCTCTAAAGAGAATACAACTTACATTTCATACTGCTTTGGTTGTTCCATCAGATCTATACACAACAGCATTTCCCATACCCATTCTTTTGGCAAAAATGGTAAATATTTAACTCATATTTATGGAGGAGGACTGGATGACTTGAGAAGAGGTAATAGGTTAATAGAGCTCTCCACCTCACGGAGGAGTATGAGACCATATCCAATTCTCAGAGATGCTGAGCAATATACATTGCTGGTACTCAGCATTTCTTAGTCTGGCATGATGTGTTCGAAAGTTACCATCTTGTGGATGTTGGATGGTGTGTTTAGTGGTGTCAGTTCAGTTTCTAGTACATAAACATCCACATCTGACACTAATTAGCACCATTGTTGTCAATTTCAGGACAAAGACGAAGCATTAAATAAGCATGGAATATAAACTGTTCTCTTACTCATAAACCTGGTTTCTCCAGGTTGAGGCTTAGACCTACTGGCAGGGCACTAAGGAATGCTTGCCCTGCTCTCTGAGATGTATCCCATCAATGACTAATTAAAATACATCAGTCGCTAGACCTAATGGTACATTTTTTGTGAGCATTAAGTATGAAATTTTAAATTTCTCTTCATCTATGACTCAGTACAAACTTCTATTTACTTTATTAGTTATCTTGCACTTCATTCTGGCTGTCCAGCATAGGCTTCCTTGCTGTTTTTAATTGAACAAAACAAACAGCAGAATCGTAACTATTTTCAGTTGAAACTGCAGCCTGCAAATAACTTAGCCAAAATATAGCAAGTATAAGCAAGAAACAGCATACATGTTTGTCCCCATTTTAATCATATATGACTATTCTGTTTAAAAAGATAAATACAGCATAGTATTGACCATCTGACTGATATGTATTACAGTATTTTGTTGTTAGGATTAAAGTATTTTAAGATGTTTGAAATGCTTCTCAAGGAAATTAAAGCCAAAACACATGCTGTGTCAGAAAATTGTGCTGTTCCTTCTTGTATTTTGTCTGATTAATTTCCATTCCATTATCTGATCTAATCTGCATTCTAAAAGGGTTGAATAAAATGAAACCATTTGTAATTTCTAAGTAATTTCCACGGATGGATTATGTATTGAATGCAGGACATTATCCATATTTTATCTATTACAGCTTTAAAACATCTACATGCTCATCATATGTGGTGATGATGTGATAAATTGACTGAGAGTGTAACCATCGCTATGCCCGATAATTTGTTTCTATTGAGATTACTTCTAACACTTCAAACCTCACAGCATATTCAAAGAGCTACCATATAAAAATGTTGGTTTTTTTCTTTCGTCAAACACAGATTTCCCTCGTCCTGGTCCAAGACACAGGGGACACAGTATTAAGTTTTGGAACATTGATGGGTTTAAAATCCAATACCATGAATCGTTAGGGATAGTTTACAATAGAATAAAGCACTTTATAGAAGTTAATGAAATAGCAAATTGTTACTTTATTGTATAGAAAAGCTATTTTAGAGGTTTCAGAAATCTGTTATCTTTTCTTTCTCACAGAGTACTGTGCAATTGGATTTATTGTACAAATGGACTTTGTTTTTTCAGATAGAAATATATTAAAATAATCACTAAACTGTTTTCAAAACTCTAAAATAATTTTATTTTAAAATCTATGGTATTTAACAATATTGAGTATATATTGTGATATAAAATTTGATTTTTGGATGGCCTATATAATTGATTCGCAAGTACTGTAGCCATGCCAAACTCGTTCAGATAAAACTTTATAAAAACACCACATATTCAAGTATACACACATATACCTATGCTAAATGTGAAATATATAGTATAATATATTGATGAATTTATTTATCTAAGGTCCCCAGAAGAGATCAGATGTCTTTGTGTGCTAACTATTGCATTTACGTCTGTCTCCTGATCAGTTAACAACAGCCAAAAGTGGAGTGAAGAGAGGAGATGTTTATGTTTTATTGAAGGGAGTTTCAAAGAGCCACACATCTTACAACGTTTGCCTCATGACATTGCGTCAGTGTGTAATGAGGCTGTGTCATCTCAAAGCAGCATCACGAAGCAAATACTACAAGCCATGTGTGTATGTTGCAGCAGGATTATTTTACGGCTGTCTGTGTCTCCATTCATTAATAAAAGGAGATTCCCAGCTCTTCAATGTTGATTATTAATGCTCTGAATGTGACAGTAAAAATATGTGACAGTCTAGCTTCAGTGAAGTGAATGAGAATTTTGTCATTTACTTAAATGGTGTCATAGGATTTCATTTTAGTAATCAAACATAAAATTCAGAAGAATATATTTTAAGTGGCCATTCCTGAGTTTTCAGAGAGGTTTCTCTTTGTTGTGCCTTACACTAGGGCTGGTCTTGTCCTTATCCACATTAGATTGCAGTGACAGTCAATGGCAGTCTGAGCTGCATGAAAATGACAAAATCAGGCTCAGTGTGTTTAAAAATTCAGGCCAATACTGCCCATATTCACCAAGAAAATTCCTTTCATGAAATAGCTTACCTTTCTGCTGAATAGAGTATCTGCTGCCTAGCCAAAAATCAGCCACTGCAAAGAGCCTGTATTCTTTTTAATAAGAACCACAAATTGAAATGTACTAATGCTTTAGATAAGTGCAACATTAGTTTATTCTTTAATTGTAATATGCATAGCAGAAATACATTAGCAGGCAGCCCATGTTAAACTACTTACAGTAAAGTAAAATTCTTTTCTCAGAAGCACAAAAGGAAAGTTAAAAATTGGTGATTTTTTATGAAATAACATTAGCCTTTCTATTTGTCAGAAAGTCAGCTTGTTACACTATATGCATGGTTTGATATGGTTTGGTTTGCTTTTCTGATTCAAAGGTGATTTCATTCCCAAACCAGTATCTTACATTATGATAAGTACATATTAAAATGCTTATAGTATTCATGTTAGCAACAATTCTTTTAATGGTGTTTACACTTTTGCTCATTCAAGCAGATAAGATTTACAACACCTTAAAAGCGTTCATATTGTAATGATGGTCATTTAAAAAATGGTTTAAACATATACAAATATTTAAAAAAATATTTTAAAATATGAAGTCAAAATTACTAAGTAATGCAAATGCAGCAAACATGTTCCACAAACCTGAAAGTTAAGATCTTGAGTCACTGGAGTTATTTTACAGAGAATAGAGTTGTTTAAAGTTCAACCAAATAATATTATTCAGCCTGAAGAAAGACTTGGCTCTAATTTAGCAAGGCATCTAAGCATGTTGTTAAATCCCACCAATGCTGAATTGGGGCCTTTATAGTTAACAGGGCTATTAAGTGTACACAAAACATGAACAAGCAAATAACATCTTTAGATGAAATTATATGTTACTTACATGCAAAAGAAAGCAACCTAGGCATAGACCCCATTTTCAAAATACAGGGTCCCATCTTACAAACTCTCATGTACATGAGCAGTACAGGTTGGACCTCCCTGGTCTGGCATCCTTGGGACCTGACAAGTCCTGAATGAGGGATTTTGCAAGACCAGGGGAGGTCTGGCCCCCCAGCCACCCAGCCCTAGACTGTCCGCTTTCGCTGCCTGCTGGTCCTCCAACCCCCTTCCTGCTATGCCAGGTAGCCCAGCTCTAGCCCAGCTCCCTATGTGCCAGGCTCCTGGCCACGTTGGGCAGCCCTGTTGCAGGGAGCCAGGTAACCCACCTGCAAAGAGCCCAGCTGCCAGCCCTCTACTTGGATTCTCTGGTCCTGGAACATCCATGGTCTGGATCAGGGAGTCCTGGTTAACAGAGGTTCAACCTGTACTTAGGCAAGTAATGCTTTGCAAGATCGAACCCCTAGTTCGATAATTATTTTGTTTTTACATATTTCACATATTATAGTCTATCTCAATATGCACTTGCATTATAAATCCAGACTCCATCATATCACAATCCTTTTCTAAATCACGTTCAGTGCTGGCATAAGTGAGCATCACAACCTTGTTTTGAGTAGATTTAGACCTGCATTACCCAGAGCTGAATTTCACTTACAATCTGCTTTATAGAAAGAAACATGAAAAAAAGATTGCCAAGGAAGTCTTAAACTCTTTTCCCTACATCTAATGGTGGTTGTCTAGAAATATATTATTCATTATATATAGATAATTATGTGAATAGACTGAGTGGTAACATCAGATTGCTCAGATAAAGTAAATATTAACCGATACATCATTCTGACACAACGTATCATGTGAGTGCAAATATAATTATTGTTGAAAAAAGGTAGATCTATAAAACCATATAGTGTTTTATATGATGGTGTCAAAAATCCGGTGCGGCAGCAGAGCTTGGTGCTAGGCAACCTAATAAGTGCCACTGGCCTGTAGTAGTTGCCTAGTGGGCTTACATGGCCTAATTGTTGGGAAGAGTCTTCAGATGAGCTCTTAAGCCCAACAGTGTGGTGGCTTTGCCCATCACTATAATAGCACATGTCTCAGATCCATCTCTGCTCCTGGATTGCCTGCAGTTAACCTGGTTCTGACCTTTGGCACCAATATCTGACTTTCACATTGACTCTTGGCTCTGGAATCAGGCCCTGCCGCTGGTTTTTTCTTACCCTGGCTAGTGACTCCTGCTCTATTAGGCCTGACTTCTGCTTCAAGTACTAGGCACAACTGCCTACATACGGGTCACTGACAGATGGAATGGTTAGGTCCTGTCATGGCCTGCAATATAGTTGATCCCTAACTGTCAAAGGTACTGTGAAGCAGAAACATACATTTATAACAGTATATAATAGCAATAAGTTAGCTCATTTGGAACAATAGATACAGAAAGCAAAAAAATAACTATATGCAAAGCAAGAAAAATAATGGATCTTAGAAGCTGCCATTTCTAGGGGCTATATTGAGGAACACCCAAAAATTATATACTCTAAAGTTTAGCCTTCAGCAGAGAAAGTATCTAAAGTTTAGAAACACAAGGCAGATTCACTTTCCAGAGGCCCTTCATAAGGGGGATAAGAAAGTATGAAATTTAAATACAAACTCTTGGTGAGGAAATAATTCTTCCTTTTGTTTAACGTTTCCCATGCTCAACTCTATGGCAATAAAAGTTTGTTCATATTTGTGTCATTTTATTTATCAATTATAGGACTATCCTACTGAGCTGTGATCACCCAAGACCTGCGGAGGCACAGGAAAACATAGAGGTGTGGGCCCAGCAGGGACTAACCCTGGCAGACCGGATCTGGCCCGCAAGCCGGTATTTATCCACCCCAGTCTACACAATACCATCAAACCTCCTCATTATGCAGGAGCATTTCATCCATCCATGCATTGTCCATGTTTCTAAATGTTGTTCAAGATACATGGTGCCTGATTCTTTGCTCCAGTCAAGCTATGCTTGGTGCAGGACTAGGAAGGAGAGCAAACATGACATTAAGCCACTTTTATGTTCCCCTTATCATGGGGCTAGCCAGAGTTCAGCTGAGTCCAAAGGTGCTCTGACATTCAAGAATTTCCTGGCATGTGAAGTTCAGGAATGCCCTGAATTTCCTGTATCAAGATACAGAGAGTGGGAGAATATTCAAGAGACTTATTCTCCATAAAATTGTACTTTGATGGGAGTGGTGGGAAGCAATGGGGAACAGACGTGCTCTTTGTGACTGGATTGGTGTGCCTTATAGTGGAGGACCCCCAGTCTTGGGTTGTAAGTAGCCTGTCTTTAAGCAGTTCACCCAGAAATAATACTCTCAGTAGTGTCCTGCAGAACTCCCTTGTTACACTTATCTTCTGTAAAGCAAAATTCTAGCTCAGGTGTCAGAAGTCCATAAAACATCTATTTCCCAGGACTTTTGTAACTCTGAAGAGGAACACTGGCTCCCCAGCATTCCGTGAGAGGGAAGAATACCCATGCCAGTACTCCTGTTGAGCTTTTCTGTGCTATGCAGACTATTCATCTACAGTCATTATTGTCTGGCAAGCCCTTCCCCCCATTTTCTTCAAGAATGTCAATTGACTTGAGAGCAAGGGGACCTTCCACTATGAAATAAATTTATTCTAATAACCTGGAAAACAAAAATCTAACATTGACTATAAAGTGAACTAACTCGCAGCACCTATTCTAGGACTGTCGCGTTGCTAGGGCAGATTGATTTTTCCTCCCTTGATCAATAGAATACTAAATAATACTTAGTCCTCTTATAGGAAGTTTTAACCTATAGATCTCAACCTATCTTAAAAAGGTGGGTAAGTGTGATTATCCCCATTATCACATGTGAGTGCCTGCTATTTCCATGGACTTAATTAGGACTGTAGGAGCTCAGACCAGAATCATACAGCAAGTCAACGGCAGACTATGGAATAGGATCTAGAGCTTTTGATTCTTAGGGCTTATTTCTACTTCTAGCACTGCAGCTGTGCCACCTTAGCACTTAGTGGCAATACTATCTATGTGGCATAGGGTCTCCAGCTATGTGGACAGAAGAAGCCCTCTTGCTTATATTGTGTTGACTATACTTGGAGCTAGGTCAGTATAACTGTGTTGTGTGGGGACCGGGGGGAGGTTTATGGATTTTCCACACCCCTCAGCAACACACGTATACTGACCTGCATTTGTAGTGTAGACCACAGCTTAATGCTGTTTCTGCATCATCCTACCACTTCTAGAGTATTTTAATTTCAGATTATGGAAAATAATAAACCTCTCTGGTTTGGCATTCTGTGGCTTATACTTTTAAAAACATCAAAGAAAACATAGGTGCTCAACAAAAGGCAGTGCTCATTGTTACTACTCTGTGGCCAAGAGCATAAGAACAATTCTAATTCTCCAAATACAAAGCCTGTACAAAAATATTCCTGCAGCTCAGATGAGTTTAACTTTGTTTGATGAAGTTTAACTTTGTCAGCTTCATGCAGAAAACTCAGGCATATGGAAAGGATGCATAACATTCCCTGGGAATAGGCTCTACCCTCTTGACTGAACTTGCACCAGTTGTGTTTCTTCTTTTCCGCACACACACTGGTGTGATTTCTCCATTTTATAATTTCAAGTGTGAAGAACTCTTGCTGAAGATGCTTTTACACACAGTATAAAGGATTCATTATTTTGTTTACTTGCAGCTTCTAGCAGGGCTCAGATGCACTAGAATCTTGGGAAATGCATGATGATGGCACGTCTTCATTATCGAAGGACTAAACACTCTCCTCTTCTTTTGTGATACTATAATCTGTTAGCAAAGTAACACTGATTTCTGAGCCGTTTGTGCTGCCTGTGGCTGAAAAGGCTCTGGTAGGTGTGTTGCCGGGAGGCCGTGCAGGAAGTTTTGCCTTGCAACACAAAATTTGCTTTTTAAAATGTTGCCGGAAACTTTTACTCAGCCAATAAAGAGCAAAGGGATTGACACAGGAATTGCTGAAGGCCAGAGCGCGGGAGAAAATAGTGACTATAAGATGAAAGGCAGAAGCATCTACAGAGGAGTGGTAGGTGAAAGATCGATACAAATAGAGAATGTGGTTAGGCAGCCAGCAGAAGGCAAACAAACCAACTAGCACCAGCACTGTTTTTGCCACTCTCTTGCGAGATTCAATCTAGGGAAAAATAATTGCATATCTAGTATTAATAATACATATGTATTATGCTACTCCCTGAAGAGCTCTGAGACCCTTAATAAAAAGTCAGTCTACATGTCGTAATTATCAAAAGGCAACACAGAAACAAAGCAGAAACTAAAGCATTTTCATTTTCACCCTTATATTTTTGTGGCTTTGGACAGGGTGTTTTCATCTGGAAGCGTCTGACTATAAAACGCTCTCTCCCACCCTTTGATCTGAGAGAGCCCTCCAAGGCCTTGTCTAGAGTAAAATGTAAGGGCATGATGTTAACACTTGTTAGCTAATGCATCCTAATGTAGGCTCCATCCCTCCGGGTTTAGAATTTAGTGAAAGTTACCATGACTCCTAAATTTAGTGTGATCCTGATTCAATAAAGCATAATCCATCACTTTTCAGCAAAGCACTTAAGCATATGCTTAAAATTAAGCCAATGGGATTTAAACCTCTGCTTAAATGCCTTGCTGAATTGGGGCTATTGCTGTAGGTGTATACAGGCTGCACTTTATATAGGCTTATTATTTATCTATTGTGCATAGAGTATATTTAAAATGTTTGCACTCAAATTAAATTAAGATTTCAATCATTATGCTTAAGAGCTTAAAATCACCTGAGTGTGTGATTCTTACTTACCTGTTTACGGGCATGGCCATGTTCTTCAGCTGGCATGTTGCACGTACTTTTGTACAGTGTTTTGGCAATAAGAAAATAATAGACTGAAATTACAGCTAACGGTATAATATAGAACACCAAGAAGCACACCAGAGAGTGAACTTCTTGCAGTATTTTCTCAGATACAGGATAAGGGGCACATGCTTCAAAAGATATGTTTTTTTCAGGATTGTTGAACGAATATAAATCCGAAAATACAGCCTCTGGGATAGCAAATATCATGGAGATAATCCAAACGCAGCCAGCTTTACAACAGGTCTTCAGCAGTGCATCTGATGTTTGCAGTTCCATGGGCTTGACAATAGCTCTGTACCTAGAAACACAAGCAACATCACAGCGTTACAAAACATGTGGTAACATTAGTCTTGTGACACCAATAAATTAAATTTGTGGGGACAAATTCTTACCTGATGTATCTCCACTAAGGTGAAATAATTGTCTTGGGAATTTAAAGGAGTGAATTTGGTCTGTTTCACTTTTTCAAATGCTAGATATATACATATACTACATGCATTTTTTTCTTCTGTGTTTTAAAGTGCCATAATGAAGCCAAATGCTCATGGACAAACTTTAAGCATGTACTTAAATTCTATCGATTTTAATTGTCTTGAAACTTTCCTCCCCCGGAATGATTATATCTCCCAAATAGATTGGTCTGCAGACTCCAAATTCAGTTTGTTCTTAGGCCATTCTGAGAAGAGGGGCCATCTAGTATTTGGAGGGGTTTTGTGTGTAAAGAGAATAAAGCAGGGAGACAGTTATATATTCTGGGTATGGCTAAACGACATCCGTTTGTCGGAAAAAGCTACACAAAATGCGCTCCACATTTTGGGTAGCTTTTTCCGATAATTTTGTCGGCAGAGGCTTTTCTGACATTTGGCCCGTCTAAACTGGGCCAAATGTCCGAAAAACCCCCTCTTTCAAAAGCCCCCTTCTTCCTCAGAGAACGAGGAATATAAGAGCTTCAGAAAGAGTGCACTTGCTCTTCCGTAAAAAAAAGCAAACGCAGTCCCTGGACCTCGCAGTCTAGCCGTGCCCTCTGTATGGGTGTACAAAGAGGAGGTAAATGGGGAATTTACAAAGATATTTCATATAAAGGTCTTGTGTGCAGTTGCACACGCTCCACATTAAAGGTAAGCATAAAAGGGTTATAATTATAAGTTTTGTTGAGGAAGACATAGCAACAAAAAGCAGAGGAGGAAAAATGGAACTCTCCTTCCCAGTCTACTTCAACCCATACATTCAAGGACGTTTTTCTTGCTGGCTGAAACAAGCCATTCCTTAGTTGCTGCTGATTTGTTCTTATTTTTAGACCAGGCAAAAGAAAACTTTGGCACTGATTTCTTCTACAAAACAATCGGTACAGAAGTGCATAAGACTTAAAAAGATAGGCCATCATGTAATGTCTACTTCCTGCTGTGCGCCTGTGACCACAGCCTGAGACATACTCATATTACAAATGTATACATAGCAAGATTTAAATTAATATGTAGACTCTTATAAAGTGACCTGCTGTTGATTCCTGACTTTACTGCTGCATGAAATGGGTTGAATCAGACATAGGGGAAATGTGTGAACCTAGGTAGATGTGTGGGGACAGGAGAGTGTGCAGAGGGGACAGAGAGAGGAGGCAAGGGACCAGAATGGAAATCAGAGCATATAAAGGGAGGAAATCAGAGCTGGGGAGCACATGGAACCACACTCCCTGCTCTCAGAACGGAGGAGCTCTGAGTTAGATAGATGGGGGAAATCCATGGAAAATGACCATGCAAGAGAATATAATGAAACAGTAGATAGAGGAATATGTATGGAAGGCAGACCATTCAGTGCAGTTGTACCAATTTATACCAAGTAAGGAGCTGGTCCACTGTTTCCCCTCAAGGGAAAATTAGACACATTACTGCAGACTAGATTAATAATACCATTTTAATGACTCTAGGCCCTCATAGCCAATCAGACACAGTAGCTCATGGTGTACTAATTAATAGATGTTCTGAACTTTCAGAATAATTTTAACTATATAATTATTGGATTAAAATATTGTTTAAGGCAATTATACAATGGCATCCAATAAGAATTAAATTTAGTAGCAATTGCCCATTTTCCTTTTACAGTACCTACTTCTAGATGATTATTTTCCTTCTATAATAACAATAGCCTCGCTCGGCATTTACAAGATATTTACCTGACCAAGTTCCTATTAACTATTTTTCCTATTTACATTTGAAAATCTATTTCCTTCCTTTAACCCTGAGAGTTCAGTTTGACTGTTTGTAGTCTTTGATCATTCATGCTCATTAGACTGCTGCTTTGTACTTGTTATTCAGTCATAAATAAAGCCCATTGTAAATGCATCTTGGTGAAAATGAATGGATCAGAATCACTTGAGAAGTCAGTCAGAGACAAGCACTATGTGCTCTAATAATAAAGTATTCAAATTAGTCTCAGTTTAATTTGAGGTTCTGTGAAGTAAAATGTCAGTGGAAAAGCTACAGGAACTAGAAATACAATAGAAATTAAAATATTGAAACAATGCCATCTTGCCTCTCAATCATAGAGACCACTTGTCATGCTTAACATTATTATTGTATTGCAATAGCCTTCACATTTTTAAAGGTGTCTGCAAAGTTATTTGAACTAACAGTTTTCTTCATACATTTTCTTAGGGGCAACTGCATTAGTCTGCAACTGTAAAAACAACAAGGGCTCCTGTGGCATCTTAGGCTATGTCTGGACTGCAGGCTCCTTTCGGAAGAAGCTTTTCCAGAAGAGATCTTCCAAAAAAACTTCTTCTGAAAGAGAGCGTCCACACTGCCAAAGCACATCGAAAAAGTGATCTGCTTTTTTCGAAAGATAGCATTCACACGGAATGGACGCTATCTCGCATTTCAGCTGTGATTACTATGGATGGAATGGCCACCAGGGCACCTGTGCTTTTTCCTCTTTTCTCTTCTTTCGAAAGAACTCCCTCTTCCCCGTTTACACACGCCTTTTTCTAAGAGAGCTCTTTCGGGAAAAGGCTTCTTCCTTGTAGAAAGAGGTTTACCAATGTGGGAAGAACCCCTTTGTTCTTTCAATTTTTTCCTCTTGAAAGAACGCGATTGCAGTGTGGATGTAAGTGAAGATTTTTTTCAGAAAAACAGCTGTTTTTCCGAAAAAACTCAGCAGTGTAGACATACCCTTACAGACTAATCAAAATATATAGAATCATGCGCTTTTGTGGGCAAAACCCACTTCATCAGATGGATAGGAGTGGATATAACAGAAACATAGATATAGATATAGATATAGATAGCAGCAGAAGAAGTACTAAGTGTCAATTGTAGGCAGCAGTGAAAGTAACTTGAAATTTCTTACAGGTACCGTCCTGTTACAACCTAGGTCCCTGCCAGCTCTTTAAATAGCTCCCTGCTGGCTTTTGCTGCAGCTCAGCCAGTTTTTACCAGAGCTGCGTACCACGGCGCACCTGCTTACTTTCACCTCTGATTGTAGGACCCGTATTAATGAGGCTAATTAAGTGGGCTGGATGTGTCCCATGCTTAGCTTTTGATTACCCCTAAGTGGCAGTCAATTTAGTTTTAGAGATTTAAAGCCTGATTCAAAGCCCATTGAAGTGAATGGAAGGATTCCCATTGTCCTTCGTCATTTTCACATGAGAATGTGTTGTTCGTCTTCATTGATTACTTCTGCACACCACTAGGTAGCACCAATGTACAAACTATCTTTTCCTTGCCATGATCTTTATCTTTCTTGATTCAGTAGAGGGGAAAATGTCTTTCTTACATCAATACAAAACTAATACACGATCAGATTATTTTAAAATAATTTTAAATTCACTTAATTAAACATAATTATTTTACACTTTTCAGAGAATATAGGTCTCTTAACTTAAACTAATTGAAGTTGATTTTTAATGATTATTGAAAAATCACCTAGCTTTTAATGGGAACATCATATTTATCTAGCCACAGACTAAATATTACACTTTAATGCAAAGCGATGTCTTCTTCCCTTTTATTCATGTCTATCATAATGCACAAGTACTTCCTGAGAAACTAAATTGCTACAAACCTACCTGTCAGCACTGAGAACAGTTAAAGTGAACACTGATACTCCAACTGAAGTGAGCTGGATAAAAGATAACAGCTTGCAGCCAATTCTTCCGAAGAGCCAGGTATCCACAATATAACGTGTTGCATCTACTGGCACACAGGTTAACAAAAGCAGCAGGTCTCCAAAAGCTAAACTGGTTATGAAGATGTTTGGAACCGTCTGCATTGATTTAATCTTGAAAAAGACTTTGATGAGAATAGCATTTCCAAGGAGACCCACTGAAATGATCACAGCATATGTAACATAAATTGTGCACAGTATTTCTAATCCTGGAAAGGAATCTTCATTCCATCCTTGATCTACAATATCGTTGTCAGTGATGGATCTCAGTTGTTCCGTAATATTGACCGAGGCTTGTGAAGTCTGATTAGCTGAATTCAAGTGTGCCAGAGACATCTTGTAAATGTGTTTTTTTACCCAGGCTGGGTTGAAATTGATGAAAAATGTTTAATTCTCAACCTGTAGCATGCCAGCAAGAAAAAACATTTTAAAAGTATGGAACTGCTTGAAATTAAGATTCCTTAGTACGTTAACTAATTTTTTCACCACTCCTAAATCCCAAAGTATGAAAGGGATAATGTGCACCGATCCAGTACTTAACTCTGTGGGAGGTGGAGAATTCTTTTATTGGCTTTTCACCCATTGGAGGTGGGAAGGGAGGAGGAAAAGAGAGTAAAATGGGTTTTTAAAGGTATTATCTGCAGTCATTTTTTCTCATTGAGGTAATTGTGAGTAAGTGCTTTTTTATTGTTATTACAAAAGCTATGTTTGCATATTACCTAATAAATAATCTTAAGGGTTGGTGAAAATATTTTTACAGGTACTTTGTGCTATATATGTAGAAAACCTATCAAAAGATTACAGATAAATGTAAAAGCTGCTAATTAATATAGTGTTCCACAGCATGTGTTAATATAGGATACAAATCTATTGAAACACAGATAATGAACATGTATAGGAAAAGAGACAAAGTTGTGAAGTTGTGTTTATTTCATTCTGATTTATACTGTTGTTGAGATCAGTGCCCTACAGAAATGTGGACAAATTCAGGTATAATTTAACAATCCAGTGGGCTGCCAAAAGACAATTTAAGGTAGCAAACTAGATTCTGTTGTTGCTAATGCTTACACACGGTGCTTAATTTTACTGACCTGAGCAATCCCATTGGCTTCAGTGGGACAACTCATGGTTAAAGTTAAGCAGATATATATGTGGTTGCAGAATTGAGGCCTGTTATCTTGTGATCACCCATATACCTGCCAGATGTGCCTGGTAGGACTGATAAAAGAGATCTTTGGGCAAATAGTTATCTAAAATGTTTAAATTCCCTGTATAGGAGGAGTCTGTATCTCTAAACATTAAGAACTAGTTGCTTTCATGATTTTAAATTCACTGGGTAACAAATACAATCTACAAACTGTTGAGCATGTAGATGTTAGAACTGAGAATAGATGATTTGACAGAACAGTAACTTACTATCTTTAGAATAGTAATAGAAATGTAGCCGAGTTAGTCTGGTCTACCTGAAACAAAAGACAGGACTATGCAGCACTTTAAAGACTAACAAGATGGTTGGGTCTGGCCCACGAAAGCTCATCACCTAATAAATCACTTGTTAGTCTTTAAAGTGCTGCATAGTCCTGTCTTTTACTATCTTTAGGGTTATACTACTTCAAAGTTATTAGTGTTATGGTTTTTAGTATCCCAGATAAGACAATTAATAGATTTTATTTATGGACTAAATTCTAATCTGACCCCATGGAATTGCATCCCCAATACATTGGGAATTGGACCCACTGGTTCAAATATATTCTTAATCTAGGATGGCAAAACTCTCTTTTTTTTTTTTCCTTCAGTTTGGAAAAGGGAGGCATGATTTAGGACAAAGATCTATGGCTGGAGTGGCTTTTTCTTTGACATTCCCTTATTTAGCTATTGGGTAATGGGACATTCTCCTTCATTCATAGTCTTACCGCATATATATTTTGAATTACTGTCTATTTCTCTCTACCAATCTGTATAAAACATTAATTTTTGTTTGATTTTATACTGAGAGCAAGCAGAACCCCTTTGAAACACATATATTTAACTTGTTCCATGTAAAGTAATCAAATTAGATCCTGAAACTTGATCTTTTCTGTATGCCTGCCAAAATATGTGTATTCACCACTATGCCATATTTAACATTCAAAGATCAGAAGGGCTTACAGGATACACACAGGTTGCGTCTGTCTAGGAAAAGAGGTCATGGATACATATAAAGTATGTAAGTCAGAAATTCAAATTAGGACCTTTTATTTGGTTCTTTTTAGTAGTCAAGTTCTTATCAAGATCAGCCATCATGAGTCCCATTGTACAGGTATGGTGTGTAGGCTGCTCACAAATGTAGGTACCTTTGAGGATGGCCTGATTATATTGTCCACCCACACTGGCATAGTTGTGTACATTATGCTTAATATGGAGTTCTGCAACTGTAGCACATTATGACAGCTTAATCTCAGATAGTTATGTAAAATGTTTAGATTCCCTGTAAAGGAGGAGTATGTATCTCCAAACAGTAGGAACTAGGAACTAATTGCTTTTATTGTTTTGATTCACTGGGGGACAAATACAATCCACAAACTGTTGAACATCTACTAGAAAAGCACAGAGCATGAAACACCAGATGTTTGTGACTAAAACTGGGATTTGGTTGAGATAAATTTATAAATCGGATTGGGATTATATTGGGTTTTTCTGCAATGAATCCAGATGTGAACTTCCCCAAAGTCTCATGATATCCAGACCCACTAGAGAGTTTGGAGTTGGCAAAATGAAATCAACTTGATCACTTGGCATCACATTATTAGAGGATGCTGGACCTAAGCAGATATATCTAGCCCTGGGAAGATCATTTCAGCATAAGGGATTCTCTAGTACCAGCGAGGCTCCTAAACTACTATCAGCTAGCATAGGGGACATAGTCCGAGAAAAGGGGGTATATGATTGGCTTGCCTGCCTCTCACTGATTCTTTCTAGGAAGGATTGGCTGCTGTTTGTGTAACACCAGCAGGTAGATCCAAACCTGGGACCTCTGGAGTTTAGTGCATGAACCTCTACAGCTTGAGCTAAAAGCCAGCTGGCTCTCAGCTCAGGCTGTGGAACACTCAGGCTACATCTATACTGCAGCCATCTTCCACAAAAGTTTATGCAAATGAAGCGCAGAGGAGACTATTGCCATGCTTCATTTGCATAATTAATTAGCAGCCGTTTTTGCGTAAGAGGCTTTTGCATAAAAAGGAGCTGTTTAGGCAGCTGAAAAAAATGCGAAAAATGGCTCTTGTGCAAGAGGGGGGGTTTGCGCAAAAAAGAGCCCTCTACACAGCTCCTTTTTGCACAAAAGCCTCTTGCGCAAAACCACTGCTAATTAATTATGCAAATGAAGCATGGCAATATTCCACACTTTGCCTCATTTGCATATTTTTTGCACAAAACAGGCTCAGTATAGACGTAGACCACTTACAGAGAGAGCAAATGAGGCTAAGTGCCCCTACATGGGACAGTGAACCATACACGGTAGGTGTCGGGATTACATTTGCATTTCTGATGGAGGTATTGTTGGAATCTGAGAGGATCCTGGCTGCAGAATTACAAGCCATCCAGGCACTAATTTACCCAGCAGAGAACATTTTCACAGCCAAAGTTCTAGTAGATGGAAATTTCACTTTGAGAAAACAAAACTCCCCTGGATTGTAAGGAATCCAGCAAAATATATGAAAAGTCACTAACTCCACAAAATGTTCATACTGTTCATGCTTATATATGATTATATCTCTCTACCAATCAGACCTCCTACGGCATTCATCTTCAAAGAGACTAGTTTGTTCTTCTTCGAGTGCTTGCTCATACCCCTTCCAATTAGGTACACGTGCACCACATGCACAACCATTGGAAGGCTTTTCCTTAGCAGTAGTACTCATTGGGTCAGCTGTAGAGCCCCCTGGAGTGACACCTTCATGACTGTGTACATAGATTCCTGCCAAACTACCACCTGTTCAGTTCATTTTTGCTGCCAGTGATGATCATTGGAGCAGTTTGGTCTTTTGTGTTCACAAGTGCCTCCCTGGTGGACTTTTCTTATCTCTCTTGAAAATGGGAGTGGTTAGTTTAGCATTAGTGTAGTTAAGTGCCAGCCCCCTTTGTGGGGTGTTTTTTTTGGTTGGTTTTTTCTTTTTTTTTTTTGGACCAGTGCATGCCTTGGTTTCAGGGCTTTAAGCCATGTGGTAGGTGCTTTTAGCCTGTGCCCAGAGGGTATCCACACAACTCCTGCTGTAAGTGCCTGGAGGATGGTCAACGGGCAGACAGGTGCAAGATTTGCAGGGGCTTTCAGCCCAGAACTAAGAAGGAGCAGGACTCCCGACTGAAACATCTGCTCATGGAATCAGCACTTCACCCTCAGCTGGCGCTAGATGCTGCATCGGCATCCTCTCAGCCTCAGTGTGGGACATCTCAGTGTTGAGGAAGGACTCTTCTAAAGGGCACAAGTTCAGCGCCGGATTAAGGTCTTCATA
Organism: Apalone spinifera; assembly: GCA_030068395.1. NCBI lineage: Eukaryota > Metazoa > Chordata > Testudines > Trionychidae > Apalone > Apalone spinifera. Next base: position 12,988,135 of record JANRFK010001158.1, read on the forward strand.
GGCCCTAGGCACACTCCTAATCACAGGCCTTTAAATTAGATTATATATAAGGGAGAAATGGCGTATATGCCTAATATTGCCCACTTTAGTTTTCGCTCTTGAAAGTGGTGCACTGTGTGAGCAATTCATGGCACTTTATGCTACAATAACAGCCATTTTGATGTATACTACAATTATACTTAGGATGTACCTATAGTTATCGGCTGCTAAGGGGAAGTAAGGGGATGTTGCTGCTACGACTGTGTAATTTGATGTAGCAGTTTTCTTACTTTTGAGTCCATTATGAATTTAGGCCCTAAACTTTTTGTAGGCCTTAAACTTGTTTGTAGGCCCCAGGTACTGTGCCTACTGTGCCTAGTGGATAATCTGGCCCTGTATCAGTTCAGAAGGCCAGGGCCAGCAAGTGGTACCAATTGCAGTTCTCCTGCTAATTTGCAGGGTGAGACCACGAGCAGGGTGCATCCCACAGTGGGACACTGTCATGAACAGGAGGAGTGCTGACTAGCTCCCAGTGATTAATGGGTTAACTCAGGTACCTCAGCCAGGGGGCCATGAACCAATCAAGATAGAGGGTTGAAATTTGAATTGGATATAGGTTCCCTGCCTGATTTCTTTGTGTGGGAGAGTTAAACCAGGAGTTGAGAGACACAGAATGATTTAAA
>JANRFK010001158.1:12999566-13010982 GCA_030068395.1 Apalone spinifera
GTCCAGAGTCTGGATCAATCTAGTGGCCAGCCAGATTGATCACAGAGGGAGAGCCGGGCTTTGTCAGTTGTGATCCGATGCTCTCCTGGAGTTGGTGGCAAGACAAACGCAAAGTCCCATAGCAAAGCACCCTACTTTTATAATCCTTTCCTCTATGGATATTGCTGTGTAAGTCTGTGACTGGTTACTGTTATCTTTTGATGTTGACATTCCAAACATCTGCGAGAGGCCAGCCTGTCCTGGATTGTTAATCAGTTGTTTTTAGGGATGCCTTCACCTTTAGAGCCGTCACTCTTGCCCTTTCCTTAATCATGAGTACGCACTGATGGTTCTTCTGACGCTGATATGTCTCTTCTCAGTCTGTCTTCACCCACATTGCCCCCCTTCTTTTTTGACCATCTGGCTCTAATGACGACCTTCACACCTTATCTCATTCATGCAGTCTTTCACAGAGATACAAAGTTTTATATTGAACAAAAGCAAACAGCATTGTAAATTGCCTTACTAAATCTTATAATAAAAAATGTTCACATTGAAGGCCTGGGCCTTCAATATTTCTAATCTCATTAACAGACACAATTCCAAAACCCTATCTCTTTACTTACTAAACTTTAAAACAAAGAAATGTATATTTAACTAAAGGGCTTAATTAATAAAATGTTAAATGTGTTACATTACATTGTTACGTTATTAAACCTAAAATGCAAATATAAAAAGAATAAAACTTTTTAACTACAACACCTGGGGCTCTAAATCGAGATAGCATGTCAACATTAGGGAAGCCCGCCTCGGACTAATTTTGTGGCTTCCCTGCAGTATAGACGTGCTATTTCGAAATAAGCTATTTTGTAATAACTATTCCGGAATAGCTTATTTAAAATATGTGTGCAGTGTAGATGTATCCTCTGTGTCTTTACATGAAAAGTTGGTGAGTAGATCAACCTCAAGGTACGAGAGCCAGGTATTGACTTTTCATGGTTTTACTTGTCTGAGAAGAGATAACGGTGTTATCTGCTTTTCATTCCCCTGTAGGACTAGGGGAAGGGAGAGAAGGGCTGGGCATTGGAGCAGCTTGTTCATGTATAGCAGTGTCCCTTGTATCCGTTGGAGAGATCTCAGTGAAACTTTAGCAGAGATACACTGCAAAGGTATGGAGATACACAACTCTCCCAAAGGTTTCTAGGGATGCCAGCTGCAGCCTAGATAAATATCTCCTCAGCAGGGAAATATCCTCTAAAATCACCACCCACCTGAGGAAAACATTACCGGTACTCAGAGCTATTGCCTTGTACTTGTAGTCATGGAAACGGGCTAAGATTGTATTGTAATGCAGATGAACAATTCCCTCCTCATTCCACTGTTTCCTACTCCTGGGAGACCATATTTACCCTGGCGGGGACTGGAGCATCGTGCTGTACAGAGGTACTCAAAGCAGAAGCATCAATAAACATGTCTCATTTTAAACTTGTACAGGAATAAGGGAAGGGCATTCTAAAAAATAGTTTTTGCTTTTCATTGGGACTGTAAATACTAGGATATGTTTTTCTGTTTTATCAATGGCTGTTGCTCATTGTTTCAAGAAGTGCCCCCTCCACATCCATGGAATACCTGACCTTGATGAAGACAAAGAAGAGAACTAGGAAGGATATGTTCGGCAAACTCTTGCAAACCAGTGCTATATTGGAAAAAGGGGCCTGGAAGGGGAATGTGGCAGGCAGCACAGAGGAGGAAAGAGCAGACAGGAGAAAGTCGCAGCAGGAAGAGAGGGAACTGCACCAGGGTTATGAAGCTTCTCAGGAAGCAAACACGAATGCTGTGACTCTTTTTGACCTTTAGGACCAACAATTATGGACTTGCTTCTCTTTTAAATAAGTGAAGAACTCTGTTTTAGCACCTCTCTACACCCCGCTCTCAACATTCCACACAACCCCTCAACCCTTCCCTTTCCATGCTGGAAATGGATTGGGCTGTGTCCCAGAGCAATTATAGAATCATAGAATACTAGGACTGGAAGGGATCTCGAGAGGTCATTGAGTCCAGTCCCCTGCCCTCATGGCAGGACCCAGTACTGTCTAGACCATCCCTGATAGACATTTATCTAACCTACTCTTAAATATCTCCAGAGATGGAGATTTCACAACCTCTCGAGGCAATTTATTCCAGTGTTTAACCACCCTGACAGTTAGGATCTTTTTTCTAATGCCCAACCTAAACCTCCCTTGCTGCAGTTTAAGCCCATTGCTTCTTGTTCTATCCTCAGAGGCCAGAAAGAACAATTTTTCTCCATCCTCCTTGTGACACCCTTTTAGATACCTGAAACCGTTATCATGTCCCCTCTCAATCTTCTCTTTTCCAAACTAAACAAGCCCAATTCTTTCAGTCTTCCTTCATAGGTCATATTCTCTAGACTGTTAATCATTCTTGTTGCTCTTCTCTGGACCTTCTCCAATTTCTCCATATCTTTCTTGAAATGTGGTGCCCAGAACTGGACACAATACTCCAACTGAGGCCTAATCAGTGCAGAGTAGAATGGAAGAATGACTTCTCATGTCTTGCTCACAACACACCTTTTAATGCATCCTAAAATCATGTTTGCTTTTTTTGGAAGTGTCTCACACTGTTGACTCATATTTTGCTTGTGGTCCACTATAACCCCTAGATCCCTTTCTGTTGTACTCCTTCCTAGACAGTCGCTTCCCATTCTGTATGTGTGAAACTGATTGTTCCTTCCTAAGCGGAGTACTCTGCATTTGTCCTTATTAAACTTCATCCTGTTTACCTCAGGCCATTTCTCCAATTTGTACAGATCATTTTGAATTACGACCCTATCCTCCAAAGCAGTTGCAACCACTCCCAGCTTGGTATCATCTGCAAACTTAATAAGAGAACTCTCTATGCCGATATCTAAATAGTTGATGAAGATATTGAACAGAACTGGTCTCAAAACAGACCCCTGTGGAACCCCACTTGTTATACCTTTCCAGCAGGATTGTGAACTGTTAATAATGACTCTCTGAAAACGGTTATGCAGCCAGTTATGCACCCCCCCCCCTTTTAGTAGTCCCATCTAAGTTGTATTTGCCTAGTTTATTGATACATGCGAGACCGTATCAAATGCCTTACTAAAGTTTAGGTATACCACGTCCACTGCCTGTCCCCTATCCACAAGACTCGTTATCCTATCAGAGAAAGCTATCAGATTGGGTTGACATGATTTGTTCTTTACAAATCCATGCTGGCTGTTCCCTATCACCTTATTATCTTCCAAGTGTTTGCAGATGATTTCCTTAACTACTTGCTCCATTATCCATCCCTCATCCCATCCCCTGTTGTTGTGGTACTTCTGCAGCTCTGCAAATACCAGAAAATCATTCATCCTGGGTGTTCAGAGCTGTGTGCTTCTGTCAGATAGTGGATAGCAAAAAGTGCAACATGAGTTTGTGGGATTTTTTTTCAAAGGTGAAAAAATTAGAGACTCTGGATGGCATTATGGGATGAGAAATTTGCACAATGGAACTTGGGGCCTTGCTCCCTGTCATCCCTCCACCACTCACTTCTGTCCCACCATATATTGTAAACATTTCCCAAAAGACAGTGCAAGTGACACACACACACTGGATTACCTAGGCCTGGTGCACTGCATTGTGCGTCAGCACAAATACGCCTGGTGAATGTGTGCAGTTCCGATGCAAGCAGCCAAGCATGCATGCATATGAGCAATATATTAACTTCAGTGGCTTTATGTTGCTATAACTTGCATCCACCAAAGCATACAGTGTAGACATGGCCTCACAATCCCTAAAATTGGCCACTCCCTAAAAAGGAGACATTTTTACACATTCAGTTTGTTTCATGTTCTTTTTTCTTGGAAACTACACGCTTGTGGGGGTTGTTTTTTACTTGTTTTACATTTTATTAATTGTAAGTCAAGTGTAATGTATGGATCTGAACATGGTTTGATACGCTTATTCCAATTAACAATTAACTCAGACAGTTACCAATATAATTAATGGATCTGTGCAACACATATGTCACCATTCATGGGCATTCCATTATCAAGTCAAGACTTAACATCAAGGGCTTGCAACCACCACACACCACAGCAACCACCACACACACGAGGCAGTCAAATTCTCCCTACGTATGCAGCAAAGCAACCTCATTAAAACCAGCAGAGTTGCACGAGCAGGACTTTTGCCATACAGCAATCTTCAGAATGCTTATTTTATAAGTTAAAAAAACAACAACGTGGACCAACATTTATTTGTACAGGCCACAAAATAGGACAGTCTTCAGCTAAGCGGAAAAAAGCACGTTGGGTATCACTGTAAAAACTTAGTTTTTTGAATACGGTGTGCTTACATATCCACAGGTGACATTCTTCTTGCCAAAGGATGTTTTGCCTGATAAGCTGACAGCGGTAGAGCCCAGTTGTATTGCACCTCAGCTAAGTGAAATGAATAAAGGATCATTTCAGTGACCATGGTTTGATTCCCTTATTTACATATTTAGAAAGATTTCTGGGTAACACTCTTATTACAACAACTTTCCCCCATAAGAGGGCGAACAGAATACCACTGTGGTTTGACTTCCTTGGGAGAGGAAGAAAGTAGGCCTATTTAAAAAACAATGAATAGTTTTGTGTGCCAAGCTTCAGATTCCTTTTTCAGTGAGGGTTCAGACCCTTTTAAGGTGTAACTCTCCTGCTGGGACTCTCTCAGGGTGAAGATACCCCTAACTGGAAAAGCTGACTCCTGTGCCACTCCTGTGCAATTCCTAGTATATGTAACATGTTGGGAATGGAAAGGGGAGAACTCAGAGTAGAATGCATTTCTGCAATCCCTTGAGTACCCTTGTTTTATGGCATAAATTAGAACAGTGCACATTACTCTCCTTTTAACTGCTCTCTAGGGCTATATCTAGACTGCAGGCTTCTTTCGAAAGACGCTTTTCTGGAAGAGATCTTCCGAAAAAACTTCTTCCAAAAGAGAGCGCCCACACTGCCAAAGCACATCGAAAAAGCGATCTGCTTTTTTGAAAGTTAGCACCCACACTGAATGGATACTATCTTGCATTTAAGCTGTGATTACTATGGACGGAATGGCCACCAGGGCACCTGTGCTTTTTCCTTTTTCCTCTTCTTTCGAAAGAATTCCCTCTTCCCCGTCCACACACGCCTTTTTCCAAAAGAGCTCTTTCAGAAAAAGGCTCCTTCCTTGTAGAAAGAGGTTTACCAATGTCGGGAAAACCTCTCCGTTCTTTTGAATTTTTTTCGAAAGAACGCGATTGCAGTGTGGACGTAAGTGAAGTTTTTTCGGAAAAACAGCTGTTTTTCAAAAAAAACCCTCTGTAGTGTAGTGTAAGCCAGTTGTGCTCAGGGAGGGGCGGCTCCCCCTTGTGGTCAGTGGGTGGCCACTACGACCCACTATGTGCTGTGTCATCAGTTGGAGAATTAGCAATGACAGAGGTCCCAAGCGTAGGCCCTCTCACCGGGCAAGCTGCAACTAAGAGTCCAAAAGCTCACCCTCAGTTCAGGATGGGCGGCAAATAAACAGTCTACCAGCCCGGCATCAGTTCAGGGTGGGCGGAAAATAAACAGTCTACAGGCCCAGCCTCGGTTCGGGGCGGGCGGTAACTAAACAGTTCACAGTCAAGCCCTTTGCTCAGGGCGTGGCAGCAGTTAAATGCACAGTTCAGAGCCAAGCCCTTGCTCAGGGCATGGCAAGCGTAGGTGCAGGCTGTTATTCAGGCACAGCCAAAGGGGGAGACTGCCACCTGAGAGTTGGGTGGCAGGAGGGATGCAGGCCCACACATTCCACTGCGTCCCAGCTCAGGGCCCTGGTAGCAGCAGAGCAGTCTGTTGCTGGGTCAGCAGGGATCCGCTCCACAACGCTGCCTTAGCTCTGGCTCAGCCAACAGGCAGTTGGCTTTCCCTGGGCTACTTCCAAACTCCTCCCCCCTCCGCAGCTATATCTGGGTTCCAGGCCAGTCCTCAGGGCTCCCTTGCTTCAGCTCCTCAAGCCAGGTAAATGGTCCGTCCAGGTCGTCTGGGAGCTGGGGGCCCGGCAGCTCCAGCCAGTCCTCTGCTTCACCTGGGTCTGGCTCCTCCAGTGAGAGCAGGGGGGAAGCTTCTGGTTCCTTTACCTGCTGGGCTCTCACTGGCCTCCTTGGTAGGCCTTTTGTATCACTGGCCTCTCCCCCAGCTTCTGGTCAGGTGTCTCGTCAGGGCCAGCTGCTGCCCACCAAGGCTCAGGGAGGGGCGGATTCCCCTTGTGGTCAATGGGCAGCCACTCCAACCCATGACACGTAGACATACCCAAGTTCTTAACAGAGATGTCTTTGGATATGGAGCCTGAACCGTTGGAAGTTGAGCTTGATGCATCAGACTTCAGAGACTTGGTTGCTTTCAAAGAATGTGACAATAATTTATGCTCTAAATTTCTTAGTTAACGTCCAACAGGTGTTCCTAACCCACTCCAAGCTGAAATGATAGAATGGTGAATTTGGGAATAAAGCCTATATATAAAGGGTAATATTTTTGGTGCAGCTGATTAGGTCAATATATCATGAGATGCATCTGATTATTTCAACGTACTCTGATTAGTTTCCTGAGGTAGCAGAGTTTGGAAATAGGCACTGTGTAATATAGTCACAACTACCCTAGACAGGAATCAGTCTCCGTACGATGGGGAAATATTTCCAGTACTATATAACTTATATACTAATTCTCAGGTCTCTGTCAGACACATAGATTTCAGTTTGGTCACTCTGAGCTGGAGTTTAGTTGGTGTTTATTGCGGATGGAAATGATTTTGCTTTGATAAACCTGATTTTGATGTGTAAGCAACCCAAAAGATGTAGTTGTCCCATTGCTTTCTTGTGTTCTTCTGGGTTTATTTCATTAGACGCTCCTTGATAGCCTCTCTCTTTGGTGATTTTTTCCCCCATAATTCTAAAATAAAATTATCTCGAGGTGGTATTTTTAAGTATTATACTATATGGTGATGCATGTAAGAACATTTGCAATGCACTTTCCTCTTCTGCCTTTATTCGTTTTGGTGTGTTGGACATCACTTGATGATTACCTGTTCTGTTTACTGCCTCTGGGACACCTGCAATTGACCACTGTCGGCAGACAAGATACTGGACTAGATGGACCTTTGATCTGACCCAGTATGGTCGTTCTTATATTCTTATGACATCAGTGGCAGGTCTTGTAAGGAGTGTATTTGTAAAGCATTTTGGAAATGATGGATGTCAGGTACCACAGAAGTGCAATATATAAAGACAATGATACTAAGCACTTCCATAATAAAGTCAATTCAGATATTTTAAGATAAAAGTTATTAGATAAAAATACACTGAAATTGATCCCTCACTATAGCTTACTCAATCTGAAATGCCAGAAGAGGAGCAGCAATTTTGTGACACAAAAGCATTTCCATTTTCATTCTGATGCAATTATTAGCTTAAAAGTGAGTCAAGCAAAACAATAACCCTACATGTCTTACCAAAATAGAGTCAAAACCTCCCCCAGCAAAAATGCACTCCATTCTTCTTCCGCACAGTCTCCTTCATTAGGCAGTGATATTCAAAGAGCCCTAAAAGAAGACAAAATCAGTATTTTTCATATTGGTTCCCTAGCCTCTTGCCTTGTTTCTAAAGCTTTTGTGCTTTCTTCAATCACAGACATATCATGGACAGCACAGTTTGGCTGGTGGGTCTTGCCCACGTGCTCAGGGTCTAACTGAGGGGTCGGCAACCTATGGCACAAGTGCCACAAGTGGCACGCAAGCCGATTTTCATTGGCACGCGAGGGAGGAGCTCAGCCCCACCTCTCCTCCCCCATGTAGCCAGTGTTCCTTTAATGTGCGCATTTACAGAGTGACACACACAAAATTCTAAGCCCACCCACCTCTGCAGCAGCACTCACTTCCTCCTGCTCCTGGAAGGTGAGTGTCATGGCTGCTCCCTCTGGTGGGGACGAGGTCAGGGACGGCCTGGGGCTACACTGAGAGATGGTTACTCAGGTGGCCACTCTGGCTGCCAAGGCCACATTGGGGGCTGGCTGCTGCCAGGGCTGAGGCCGCATTGTGGAGTGGCTGCCACCAGCATTTCAGGCCTAAAACACGTAGTGGGCAGGCAGGTTGTTGCCACGGCTGGGCAGGTTGGGAGCCAGGGGGTGTTGAAGCTGCAAGTAGGCGAGTTGCTACCGGAAGGTTGAAGCCATGGCTGGGTGGGTTGCTGCTGCCAGGGACTGGAGCTGTGGGCGGGTTGGAGATGGGAACAGGCCTTTAGCCGCATTGGAGAGTGGCTGCGTGGGTGGCCGTTCTGGCGTTCGTAGGTTGCCGAACCTGGAGAAGCTTGTGTGCTGCTCACAGTATCAAACTACGAGCCCGAGATCAGCGAACTCAGCAAGGCAAAGCAAGGCCACGAATCACACTAAACGGTACAATCAGCATCTTAATTTATTTATTAATGTAGCTGCTATAAGTAGGACTGTTATTGACTTTACAAAGTATCACCTGCACACTGACCCGTAAATAGAAGTGAGCAAGTTAAGTCTCGGCACGCCATTTCTGAAAGATTGCTGACACTTGGTCTAGCTGATCTCTCTATTTGGGGTCAGTAAGGACTTTTCCCCTAAAGTCAGGCACGCAGAGACCCTCTGGAGCATGGGGCATGAGTCACTTGCTGGTTTAAATTGGAGTGAATAGTGGATTCTCTGTAACTTGGAAGTCTTTAAATCAAGATTTGAGGGCTTCACCAACTCAGCTAGAGATTATGGGCCTATTGCAGGAGTGGGTAGGTGGTTATGTGGCCTGTGATGTAGAGAAGGTCAGACTTGATCAAGGGAGGGCAATAAATTTTGATGGGTGGCCACTCCAAGAATTTGGTAAGTGATTATGGGCTGCACTTCTATGGAGGAGGTATGGGGTCTGAAACAGAAGTTAGGTGCAGAAGGGATCTTGAGCTAAGGGACTGGGGTGCAGGAGAGGATGTGGGGTCTGAGAGGGAGTTTGGGTGAAGGAAGGGGTTGTGACCTGGGGCAGGGAATTGGGGAGCAGGATCTGGGAGGGGGAAAGAAGGCAGGAGAAGATTCTGGGAGGGATGTTGGAGCAGATGCAGGGTCTGGGAGAGTGTTGTGACCTGTGGGGGAAGAGGGTGGAGAGGATTTGGGTGGTGACATGGTGCAGGGTCCAAGAGGTGCTATGGGTGTAGGAGAGAATTCTGGCTTGTGGTGAGGGCATAGGAGGGGGTACAAGGTCTGGGAAGGAGTTGGGTGCAAGAGGGGTTGGAGTGCCAGAGGCAGGCTTTGGCCGAGAGGCACTTACCTAAACAGCTCCTAGCCAGCAGCACTATCGGGCAGGTTTCCCTGTCTGCCAGCAGCCCCCAGCTGGCTGTTCCATGTAGCTCTCTGCACTGTGTGTGTCAGGAGGGGGGAGCGCTAAGGCATCATGCACTGCATCTACCCCAAGAAAAATCTCTGAGCTTCTATTGGCCGGAAACTGGCCAATGAGAGCTAAGAAATTGTACTGCACTGTCTCCGCCCCCAGCAAAATCTCTTAGCTCCCATTGGCCAGTTTCCAGCCAAAAGGAACTGTGAGATTTTGCCGGGGCAGGAGCAGCGTGTAAAGCCTTCTTCCCTCCCTTTACAGCGCAGAGAGCTACAGGGGCAGGCAGGTCAGATTAAAAGGTTTGGTGGGTCAGATGTGGCCCGCAGGTCATATCTTACCCACCCCTGGACAAGATTATCATGATGGTCCCTTCTGTTGGTGTCCCTGAAAAGGGCATAGATTGGGGCCTGTATTTCAAAGGTATAACAACAAGTCTGTAACGTATCAGTATTGAGGCAGTGATATATGAAGTTCAGGGTACCATCTCACTCAAAATAATTTTTATTATTAAACTATTTAAACTTCTAAATGATGCAAACAAAGCTACTTAACCGCCCCAACTTGGGTATGTTTATTGGGGGTAATGTTGGTGATGCACCTAACTCTTGAGTAAGCGGCATCCTTTCTTTTACTGTTTTTCCCCCAGGCAGAAGCAATAATGACCCATGCAGTCACTGAACAGGCCTGTACGCAGGAATTCCTGGGGCAGGGGGTTGCTTTTTTTGTAAATGTAGACCACAATTTTTTAAAATATAAAGGAGTTCAAAATAGTTCTGCAGTGAGTGTGCTTAAGAGGTAAATGAAAAATTTGAGTGGAAATTGTGATTGGTAAAACGATTTTGTTATAACATACCAAAAATGTATACAGTAATAAAGGTGTTATAGAAATTACCTTCTGGGATCATGGCAGGCAGCGTGGCTGCCATGGCCCCACGGTGCCTTGGCTGCCTCTGCCGGCTGCTGCTCTACCTGCTCTGTGAGGTCAGTGCTGGGTTAGTGCTGGCAGGGCTTCCGGCCAGCAGGGCCGGGACTGGGCTGCTCTTCGTGGGTGGGGGGCACTGTTCCCCTGGCCTTACTGCACTGCCACCAGCCCCTCCCACCTATCCCCGCACAAGACAGCACTCTTCCATCCCCCAACAGAGCCCCTTCATGCTTACTTGGGGGACAATGGGGTGGTGCATTCACGCCCTTTGCACCTCCCCTTCATATGGGCCTACTGAAGGAATTTTCTGTCACATTGATGCTATGATCAATCAGACACAAGAAGATGAAAGGAGGATATGAATATACTACAGTAGAATAGTGGTGGTATAAAACTTCCTGCTTCATGACATAAAACAACCTTCAACTAGTGGAGATTAGGAAGCAATTTTCCCTGTGAACATGTTAGTCCAAAACTGCTCACTACAGAATTTCTTTCACCTGGCTCTGGAACATCTAGTCCTGGCCACTCTTGGAGATACAGTATGGCCTGTATTCCACTACTGATTTGTACAAGTATCATGGTATCATGGCTGGAAGCTGGAATGGTGTCCCGAGCCTCTGTTTGTCAGAGGGTGGAGATGGATGGCAGGAGAGAGATCGCTTGATCATTAACTGTTCGGTTTGCTCCCTCTGGGGCATCTGGCATTGGCCACTGTCAGCAGACAGGTTACTAGGCTGGGTTGACCTTTGGTCTGACCCAGTATGGCCGTTCTTATGTTCTTATTCTTATGGTCTTAAGATTTTGTATGTTCAATGGTTTGGTCCCAATCTCTATATGGATTGTTAATGGAGGTAGAAAATAAAATGTCTTTCCTATCTAAACACGGCACTGAAGTATAGATCTCCCCTGAGAAGTGACAGGTAAAAATAGGACCTGCTTAATCCACAGGTGTGTTTCTTTCATATTTTTAGAGTCACGTCTTCTTACTTGAGTGAAAAAAATAAGTTTTTCCTGCTTGTAATCCTTATTTGTACACAAATACTCCACGGCTACGTCTACACAGGCACCCTTTTCCGGAAAAGGGATGCAAATG
>JANRFK010001158.1:13011082-13030970 GCA_030068395.1 Apalone spinifera
CATTTGCATCCCTTTTCCGGAAAAGGGTGCCTGTGTAGACGTAGCCCACAGGTAAAAGACAGTAAGTGGGTTGTTTGTGAAACATCTCACTTTGTGAAACAGTCACAGAATTGTTTGCTAAATTCCAGAGAGTTGCTCAGATTTTACAGATGGCATAATCTGAGGACAACAGGGTTGCATAGATTAACCAAGGATCTAATTTGGCCTGCTGGTTATGGGGCATGACATGGAAAGAATCCAGCCTTTTCCAGAACCCAGAAGAGTTTGCAGGGCTGGCAGTCTCTTTTTATTTGTAAATTAAATGCATATATCAAAATCATTGAGATACAATAGTTATGGAATCCTTTTAAGGACACTTTTCTGAGTAGAAGCTCATATTTACTCCAAAGTAAGATAAGAATCCATTTCTTGGTGAAAATTATATCCCACTAAGCATCTCCAGCCTGAAACAGGCACAGACACATCTGAATAAAAAAATAATGTTCCCTGATCAATATGTGTTTTAAAATGTACAGGAAAAGTCTCAAATAATAGAATGCCTTATATCACCCTGATTAAATGGTATGCACAAATTATGAAAACATAAGAATGGTCATGCTGTATCAGACCTATGGTCCATCTAGCTTTTCTTAGGCCACTGACTGCCAGATGCTGGGACTAGATGCCAATGGATGGATCACTTGCCACTGTTTTGTTCATTCCCTTTGAAGCATCTGATGCTGCAGTAAGGTCAAGAAGGGCTGCTTTTCTGTCAATGCTGGCTACTCTAATCATCTTGGTGAAGTACCTGCATCAACAGGAGAGTGATTGATTTATTGCGTCTAATCAGTGGCGATAAATGGACAGCTAGTCGATCCACCGCGTAGTGTAGACAAGGCCTTAGAGTGCTAAAAAGAGATTCAGCGGGGTGGAATAGAAATACTCACAACATGTTTTGCATAATTTGATTAACTAATATACCAAATGAATAATAAAGAAGCAAAGTTATGGAGAATTATAGGATGAACTTTTGAAAAGAAATGTTTGTCTACATGGGACTCACAGGGAAGTTACTATAAAATAAATAGTGTATAAATGTAAAGCACAATAGCTATTCCACACCGACTCCCTGAGTGTAGAGAGCTACTTCAGAATAGCTTTTCAGCAATAGCTATTTCAGGTTCTTTCCACATTTAGAAAGCTACAAGTATTAATTTAGATTGAAAAGAAGCTCATAGTTATATAGACGCATTGCAGATTTTATACATGGGATAATTCCTACAGGGCATGTACCTGGAATGGCAATGGACAAACAGTGCAAGTTTACAATTTAGTTCAGTTTGACTCAGTGATGGGCAACCTACGGCCAATGGATCACATGTGGGCCATCTGGGTTCTACGTGGAGCCAGTGGGACATTTTGTTTACTGTTGCCCATGCTCCGGGTTGCCAGAATCTGCTGGATTCTGCTGCATAGTGTGGCAGGGTCAGTCCCACTCTTGGGTCCCAGACCCCTGTTCTGCCCACTATCCTGCAGTTTAGGGGCCATGGGTACAAGTCCCACTTGCCTTTTCTTGATGTTTGGCCTTCTGTTCCATGGCAAAACAATGGGGTTTTGCGGCCGATGTCCCCAGCCAGCCGGGGATGAGTAAATAGTTCTTCTCATCCGCCGGCTGAAATTTCTGACCTGGGGGGGAAGGGAGCTTCCGAACACTCCCTGTCAGAGCCCCTCATCTCCCCTGCAATCTTTGATAGTGCTGATGTTGTTCTGCTCAGCTCCTCTGATTCTCCTTATCTATTGTTAGTTCATCTCTAAATTCCTTCTCTACTCTCTCCCTCCCTCCCCCACTGGGAAGCTTTTTAAAGAGGTCCAGTGGCAGCCTGAAATCAGCTCATCTGGCCCTTAATTGATTTATAGCCACCCTGCCTCAGGAGCTCCTAATTAACAAAGGCCATTGCTGGCGGTTTTTTTCTTTCAGAGCTGCCTTTCTCCCTTTATATCAAGCCATTTAACCTGCCCTGTCACAATAGGTTTCCCTCCCTTACTGATATTACTAAAGTGACATGGATGTAAAGCCAGGGCATGTGAAGTGAGGTGCATGCTGACTGCACACAACATTGACAGAGAGCTGTGTGCTCCCTCTACATCCAATCAAAGCGCTGCTACAGTTCAGTCGCCACACCCCACACATTTTAGGTATGCAATAACAAATAGCAAAACTACCCTGTCCTGGGAGACTGTCTTGGTTGCAATAATCTTGCAGTCCACTGAGATGAAGAAGGGCCACTCATGTGGTCCACTCACTAGCCCATGTTGCCCATCATTTATATGACATGTTCTATTTCAAAATATGGCAACTTGCATGAAATCTACATCCAAATTTTCTTCTTGTAGAAGAAAGGGCTCTGGCATCTGTATTTGAGGAGAGTAAAGATGACCTCTAGGGGCCAGTTAGTTTAATCCCAGATGTGTATTTGTGGTTACATTGCACATGTCAAAGGGAAGTGGACCACGTTTTTTCCTTCATGTAGGTTCTTCTTTATTAGCAGATACTAGCAGAATTTCCTCACCCTATCTAGTTTATTCAGAATTCCCTAATCACTTTGCTTTTTGTTGCAATAATTTTCAGTCCTTCAATTGTACATTGACTGTTTTGATATTAAGGTTTTTGGGGCAGGAACTTTGTTAAAGCACTTAACACACTTTTGGTGCTATGCAAATAATAGATGATAATGCTGATTCATTTTTAAATTAAGAGAGTTTAATTAGTCACATTTTCAGGAAACTTGAACGCCATTAGCTGCTGTAAGCAAGTAACTAACATTAACATAGTATTCCTAATACAACAGTGAATGCAATAATACTCATTAAGGAAAATTCTAAAGATGGGATGAAAGCTAAGATGGAAGGACAATTGCTGTAAAATGAATTTGTATTGACTGAGCAGTTGGACTTCAGATTCTTTTTGAACTTCAAATTAATTTATTTGCTTTCTTTATTAGTATTACTACCAGAAAAATACAATTGTTGTCTAAAAACTTGTTTGGAAAGATGTCTCCTATAAGTTCAGTGATGACTTAGTGTAGTGCCATCAGTCTCTTTGGTAGCTGATCCATCAAATACTTACCAGCAGCACTGTAAACTGGGTAAAATAGATAGAATAACAGATTAAGCAATTCATATCTGTGCATTTCACTTCACACCCTGATATATTCCAACCACCCATTTCATCTGTACAATACAAAGAGGGGTTTTTTTTACCAGTTAGTCATATCCAGGAATTTATAGCTCTGAAAAATGCAGGAGGTGTGATTATGAGCTCAATTTAGTACAGATTGCAGGGTCAGCTAACACACAGGGGTGATATTTCACACAGGAACACATGTTTTGAATTCTGTCTGAGATTAGAATCTCTAAACTTGTATGGATGAAACTTGGGGAGTAAAGAAATATTTCTAGTACTACAAGTTGAGAGAGAGAGGTTGGCTAGATTACATCTAAGGAGGTGAGGAACACTAAGTGTCAAATAGTATTTGAAGGTAGAGGAACAGTTTGGAGCAGTGGAATCAAACCTTCAGTCTGAACACAGAAATTCTCCTGGTGTGATTTATTTATAACCTATTTATGTGGCCGGCATCACACATTCAGATTCTGCAGACTCTAAACTCTTAGTTAAAAGAAGAAGACATTTCTAGCATTGATGGTTGCATAGAAAACTTCCCAAACATGAGCTGATGCTAAATTTGTACACTGTTGTCTTCGTGAATCTGCAGAGAGTGTGAGCCAAATTCTATGCTCAACTATCCAAGAATGAGACCATTAACTAAGTCCTGGTCTACACTAGGGAGTTATTTTGAAGCAACTCCCCTTATTTCGAAATAACAAGAGATGCATCCACATTACCAAGCCCATTATTTTGAAATAAGGAGCTGGTTATTTCAAGGAACAATGCTTATTCCACAAGGAATAATGCTCATTTCAAAACAGTTATTTTGAAATAACAGCTGTGGAGCAGTCACACAACTGCTATTTCGAAATAACTACTCCCCAGAGTCATTCAAAATAATTACTCCCTAGTGCTTCTTGGGGCTCTAAATCAAGCTAACACGTCCACATTAAGGGAGCCTGCTTCGGACTAATTTTATGGCTTCCCAATAGTGTGGACATGCTATTTCAAAATAGTTATTTTGGGAGTTATTTCAAAATAAGTTATTTTGAAATAATTTCCTAGTGTAGATATGCCCTTAATGGGGTAACTCTGAGAAGAATGTTGATCTTTCATTGCAAAACCATGAAGCCCCCAAAGCTGGGAGGTCTGTTGCAGCCAACACTGAAAGGAGGAAACGTAGGGTAGAGGTGGTTTGAGACTCTCTTCTGAGGGAGACAGAGGAACTGGTGCCCTGACATGATCTTAGGAGGTATACTGCCTGCCAGGGGCCCCTATTAGAGACATTACAGAGGCATTGTTGAGGATTATCCAGCTCTTTGACCACTACCCCATGCTACTCATCCATGTGGGCACTAATGATACTGCAAGGTGTGACCTTAAGAAGATCAAGAGTGATGACAGGGCTCTGGGAGAATGGATGAAGGAGTTTGAAGCGCAGGTGGTGTTCTCTTCAATCCTTCCTGTCCAAAGTAGGGGCCCAGGCAGAGACAGGTGCATCCTAGAGGTGAATGCCTGGCTACGAAGATGGTGTCAACAGGAGAGCTTTGACTTTGTTTCACAAAACAAGCTCAATCTAGCTAGAGACATAAAGGGTAACAAGAAAACATTCTACAAATATATTAGAAGCAAGAGGAAGACCAAGGACAGATTAGGCCCATTGCTCAGTGAAGAAGGAGAAACAATAATAGGAAACTTGGAAATGGCAGACGTGCTTAATGACTTCTTTGTTTTGGTTTTCGTCCAGAAGATTCATGGTGACAGGAGGCCTAACGTAGTGAGTGGTAGTGGAAATGGAGTAGTTTTAGAAATTTAAAATAAAAAAAAGAACAAGTTAAAAATTACTTAGAAAAAATAGACATCCACAAGTCACCAGGGCCTGATAAAATAAATCATAGACTAATTAAGGAGCTGATAGAGGAGGCATCTGAGCCTTTAGCTATCATCTTTGAAAAATCATGGAAGTCGGGAGAGATTTTAGAAGATTGGAAGAGGTAAATATAGTGTCCATCTATGAAAAAGAAAAGTAAACACAACCTAGTCAGTTTAACTTCTGTGCTAGGGAAAATAATGGAGCAAGTAATTAAGGAATTCATCTGCAAACATCTGGAAGATAATAAGGCGATAGGTAGCAGACAGCATGGATTTGTAAAGAACAAATCATGTCAATCCAATCTGATAGCTTTCTTTGAAAGGATAACAAGTCTTGTGATTAAGGGAGAAGTGGTGGATGTGGTATACCTGGACTTTAGTAAAGTATTTGATAGAGTCTTGCATGACCTTCTTATCAATAAACTATGGAAATACAACCAAGATGGGGCTATTGTAAGTGCAAACTGGCTGGATAATCATTTTCAGATTGTAGTTATTAATGGTTCAGAATCATACTGGAAAGGCATAACAAGTGGGGTTCCACAGGGGTCTGTTGTGGGACAGGTTCTGTTCAATGTATTCATTAATGATTTAGATGATGGCATAGAGAGTATGCTTATTAAGTTTGCACATGATACCAACCTGGGATAGGTTGCAAGTGCTTTGGAGGATAGGCTCATAATTCAAAATGATCTGGACAAATTGGAGAAATGGTCTGAGGTAAATAGGATGAAGTTTAATAAGGACAAATGCAAAGTACTCCACTTAGGGAGGAACAATCAGTTTCACACATACAGAATGGGAAGTGATTATCTAGGAAGGAGTACTGCAGAAAGGGATCTAGGGGTCATAGTAGACCACAAGCTAAATATGAGTCAACAATGTGACACTATTGCAAAAAAAAGCAAATCTGATTCTGGGATGCATTTACAGGAGTGTTGTGAGCAAGACATGAGAATTCTTCTACTCTACTCTGTGATGATTAGGTCTCAGTATTGTGTCCAGTTCTGGGCACCACATTTCAAGAAAGATGTGGAGAAATTGGAGAAGGTCTAGAAAAGAGCAATAAAAATGATTAAAGGTTTAGTTTAGAAAAGAGAAGATTGAGAGGGGATATGATAGCAGTTTTCAAATATCTAATTTAACAACTTTCTCCCATAAACCACTAAATCTTCAAAATCTCTCTACTAAAACTGCTCTCACAAATGAAGCATCTACCAAAACACTAGTATGCTACAGACTTTTGCAGTTCGCAAAACTATCCGTCTTGCATGCATATTATCTGCACATAGCTTAGCTATAAGATGCTAAACAAATCTGAATCAACTAGAAACAGTTATGTTTTCTTTGCAAACATTAATACAATATTTCCTGACATTGAAAAGGAGAAAAGGCATTCGCAAAGAGTTATACAGTTTATCTGGGATTTCATCTCTTAAGTTGATTAATAGTGCATGAACATAGAACAATGAAAATAAGTAGTGAAGCAACACAAACTGCAAACAAAGCCACAAACAACTGACAACTTGAAAATAGGAAGGGGACTAAAACATCAGGTGGATGGTTATGAGTAACAGAAAAACAGAGATCTGTAAACCAGATAAAATATCTGGTTTGAAACTTTCACATCATGTGTGTCATCAACTCAAAGGCCAGGAGTCCCAGAGCACATTAACACATGGCTTCAGAGTTTGTAGACAGCTTCATGCTTCAAAGAGCTTGCAAATAAGGTCTCCATCCTATAAAACACCTAGTGCTTGCTATTACTGAGCATGCCCATTGACCCATAAGAGCCAGAACTCTACCAGATAGCAAAGATCTGGCCTTAATGGTCTGCAATACCCCTCCCCAAACACATTCTGAAACTTAATGGAAATCACTTGTCTGGAATCCAACTTTAACTGAAAGGCCAAATGAATAAACTGGATCCATGGTAAATTTCTTTCCGTTTTAACAACTTATCAAACATTAATTAGTAACACAGGATTTAAAAAAAAACATTAACATCAGTGTTTTCAGATATGTACAACACTCCAAAAATTATTTTCTTTCTTAAGCCATTAACTCCTATGTAAACTTTGTTTGAAATGCCACCATGCAAATGTCATGAGCTAGGCCTTTTGCTCCTGTACTCATTCACTGTAGCCTGCATCCTTTTTTACAAAAGCAGCCTAAATACTTTATAATAGAAAAACACCAGTACAAGTGAAGTCAGCCTGGTGGTTCCAGCCCCCACCAGTTAACTGGAAACGGCAAGCATCACTCGTTAAGAGTTAATCAGTTAACCTTTCACATACCTAGAATGAGGTAACATCAAAGGCTGCTTCTTGGAAACCACTGGGATCTGTATATATCACAAACAAAGCCAGTACAGCCAATACTATTGATCCATTTCTCCTGGTACATGGCATCTTGAAACATCTCTCTTTGTTTGATTGTTATAAAATTGTTATAAAATTCTTTATAACAAGAAAAAGACATCATGAAATGTTATTACCATGATATTTCTGATTATCAGAAGTATTGACTAAACTCTCTGTTTTTCCCCTTGCTGACTGAATGGCAGGCATGACCATACAATGGAAAAAAGAACAAAAGTATTCAAGCAAAATTCCCATTGAAATCAGAGTAGCTTTGTAGGCTCAGACCTACACTCCACAGCATCACCCTATTACAGCATTGAATGAAACCGGCTCCATTTTGGAGACATGAGGCCAAAGTACATGTCATTTATCTGACTTGCCTTGGAAGAGATTTGAGCATCATAGGAGTCTGTAGAGTGGGAGAAGGTATGGAAAGACTTCAATGATAGTCTGGATGAAACCCCTAATATATCTACTTCGGCTGGCCCTGATTTCCAAGTTGTCACTGGGAGAAAACCAGCTTGATGTATACTTTGCCAGAACAAGTGAACGATGGCACACAATGGGATTCCTGCAGGTTATAGCTTGTCCAGAGCTGTAAAGTCTGGAGTTAACACAGAACATCTCAATCCAGAATTTCAGTCCAGGGCCATCTCTGGGTTAAGGGGTGACTTGATCAGTCTATAAATACCAACAAGAACAAAACTTCAAGCTCATTAATCCTTGACAAAGGTATGACTAGATCCAATGTCTGGAAGTTGAAGCGACTCAAATTCTGCCTAGAAATAAGGTTGTTGGGGTTTTTTCCTCCATTGCGATAACTCACCTTTGGAACAGTAACAAAGGTTGTGGCAAATTCTTCATCAGTGAAGATCTTAACATTAAGAATACCTTTGTAAAATAAATGTTCAATGCTAATTTGAAAAAGACGCCCCAAATTAATTCCTGTGGCCTGTTACATAGGATGTTGAACCAGATGATGATAGTTCCACCTGTGTTATCTGATAACATGCAACACTGACTCATATGGAACCACTGAGTAGCAAGTGCTTCTGAAGAGCCATCACTTCAGTTCTCTCATTTAAAGCCAGGTGGATCAATGTGTGTCCCTGCTATGGACTTAGCTTTTAAATAACAAGGTCATAACTTAATGTCCTCAAAACTCAAATAGTTCTAAAATAACAGATGGGAGGGAGGATGAAAGAGGTTCTGCTAAACTTATAAATTATTCTCTCTGCTTGACAGTGTGGTGGCACGTAGGCTTCCCTATCAGGATCGGAGCTCCAGGGAACATCCCCAACAGAGGACAGTCCCTGCCCTGAGAGAGCTCACTCTACTGAGGGGAGTTTTCACCGGGATTTCTTCTTTAAAAAGACCAAAACTGCAAAACACATCTTTAAAAAGCAGAAGTGGTTCTGTATTAGCAGCAGGCACACCACCCACACTGCCCAAGAAAGACTCTTGTGGGAGAGAATATTGCCTAGGCAATCATAACACACCAGATGATACTGCTCAGCATCTAAACTATTTCTGGTATTTTTTTCCTGTTTAGAGAGACAACACACACACGCCTGCTGCAAAGAGCTGGGCAATTTCATACTCTGCTTCCAAGAGACCGACACATGGACTGAATTTAAACAGAAAACTTCATTTTTCCTTGGAAACTGTTTTTCAAAAATGCTGATGAAAGGAAAACATCTGAAATGGAGAAACTTGCAAACTACGGCAGTCTGCAAAGTCAGAGCAGGAGAGAGAAAGAACTTTAAAATAACTTAGCCGAGGGGTAGCCAAGTTAGTCTGTAACAGGAAAAACTTAAAAAACAACAAAGTCTGTGCCCATGATACCATCTACATGTTTTGTTAGTCTTTAAAGTGCTACCAGACCTTTTGTTGTTTTTAAAATAACTGTTTCTAGTGCTGATGGCAGATGCTCATTTCCCAGCCCTGACAAGGGGAACTTTATAATTTGACATGGGCAAAAATTTTCAAGTAAAGTCTGAAGTTAGGTTCCCTCTGGCCAGGTCTACACTAAAGGGGAAAGTCGAATCAAGATACGCAACTCCAGCTATGTTAATTATGTAGCTAGTGTCGACATACCTTATTTCGAGTTTCCCTGCTGTCCCTACAGCAGGAGGCCGAAGGGAGCAAACACTCCCATCAGCTTCTCTTACTCCTCACAGAAGCAGGAGTACCAGCTGCCAACGGGGGTGCCCTCTGAGTTTGATTTAGCGAGTCTTAAGTAGACTCGCTAAATCAAACACTAAGAGATCGATCACAGCATCCTCAATCTTTCATTTAATTAAGACATGACCTCAACTCCATGTTTCAGTTCTCTTAAGCATCTGAGGAAATGAGCTGTAGCTCACAAAAGCTTACGCTTTAATATCCTAATCATTTAATTAGTCTTTAAAGTGTCCCCAGACTCCTGATTGTTTCAATTAAGAGAAATGACTTTTTTTCAAAAGTACTGAGCAATGTGGGAGCTGTGGCTTGTACAGTGCTCTTGAAAATCCCACTGCTTATTTAGGAGCCTGAATATGGAGTTAGAACCTAACTTTAAGCACTTATTTCTGAAAAACTTGGTCACAGTAATATAGTGGGGCTGGCACAAGTGGTTCTTTTCATCCCCAAGTGAGAGAGTCATTCATATTTCTCCTCCCCCACCATTCATACACAGCTGAACAGCAACTGCAGACATAGAAAGAGACCCACAGCTGAAGGGTGAGCGTGCGCTCCTGAGAGGTGGGAGGTGCCTGTTCAAATCTGTTCAGCCCCTCAGGCAGAGGATGGGAATTGAACCTGGGTTTCTCACTTCTCAGGTGGGTGCGCCAACCAGGAGGTTACAAGGTGGTTAATAATTGCCCCACTCCCTCTGGCTACAGCTTGAATGTCAGATGGCTCTGAGCACATCTACTGGATTGGGCCCAACTGGGAAGAGAGATGCTCCTCCATCTACTTTTCCCAGTTCATGGGTCCAGAAGCAAAATTTGTGTTTGGAAAACATGCCATTTGCCATTCACATTCTGGCCCTCACCCTGCAAGCTTTCCTACATGGGTAGGTTTCATCAAAGTCAGTGGGGCTTTGTGCACAGCATAGGGATCCTTCCACATGGAACAGCTTGTCAGATCTGTGCATGTATCAGTAGTTATGTAAACCATGTGATATAGTTTCTGTTGGGATGACTTACGTAATTAGTCACCCTGGCACAAAAGGTAAATATCAAGTTATATATGCAGCTTTATTATTCCCAGTTTGAGCTCCAGGCCAAGAATTAATTCACTGAAAGTGTGTGAATAATTCCAAACTACCCACAGATTTCAAGAAGTTTTTGTTCCTAGACAATCCACATACAAGATTAAAAAAGCAAAATTCATTGAGTTAATTGTGAATCATTCTGGTAATCAAAAAATGTGGCTTTGAGATAGAAATTGACAGAACTTCAAAGCAGGACTCAAAACTTTTTATTTAAAAAAACGGTTTAAGATGAACAAGTGAGTGCAATATGAATAATAATTGTTACTGCTTCTGTTGTTCAGATACCCAAAAAACATACAGCTCATTTAAAAAGTACTAAATCAGTTGTAGTTCTACTTTGACCCATCACGTTAAACTTTTCAGAATCTTACCTTCTGTTATGGTAACATTTTTAAGACCCATAATATTATTGGATGGTCATCCAGTAATTGACATTATCTCATATTTGGTCTTTCCCAATGTTTTCCAACTCTTAATATTTATCATGCTAAAAAATAAAAGCAGTATGGATTACTTTAATTGAAAGAAACAGATTTTAGTCACTGATGTTGACTGCACTAGCAAATACAGGAGTTACAAACATTTAACTTATTTTTTGGAACCAGATTAATTCAAGGGCCGCAATGCCCAGTTCTCATAGCACTACATGTGTGTACACAGCACCCGAAACTTGAAATAAGGTACACAATTTGCGCCATGCAAATTGTGTAGCTTATTTCGAGTCTATTTTGAAATAATGTGCTATTTCAAGCCATCCTGTAACCCTCATGCAACAAGGTTTACAGGGATGGCAAAATAGCGCACCCATTATTTTGAAAAATATTTCAAAATAACAGGCACATTTCTAAGACACAGGGCAGCTATTTTGGGATACCTCAGTATTCTGAAATATCTCTGCTGTGTAGACGTATCCATATTGTGGACATCAGTTGAAATTCCAATCCAATTTGAGGTGTTTAGTATCAAAGATATTCTGCCATTGAAGGGCATCGAGTCATATGTGAAGATAGCACCACACACTAAAGAGTATCTACTCCTCCTTAAAGCTGGAACAGCACACTAGCTTCCTGTGATGCCAGCCTGTACTGATTGTAGATGGAAGCACATGTAGAGTGTGGTCCATTTTCATAAAGATCATGTCTCTTTAAAGATAGTATGCATCCCATTCAATTAGACAGGTGAAGTATTGTATGCTAAAGTAGGTCACCACCATAGAATCATAGAATCATAGAATACTAGAACTGGAAGAGACCTCAAGAGGTCATAAAGCCCAGTCTTCTGCACTCATGGCAGGACCAAGCACCATCTTCATCCATGAGAGTTGTCTATCCAACCTGCTTTTATATATCTCCAATGATGGAGACTCCGCAACCTACGTAGGCAATTTATTCCAGTGTTTAACCACTCCAACAGGAAGTTTTTCCTAATGCCCAACCTAAACCTCCCTTGCTGCAATTTAAACCCATTGCTTCCTGTCCTATCACACACAACTTCGTGTTCCCTGCTGCTCACCATCATTCCATCATAAGCAGAATCAATGCCAAAGTGGAGATGACCTCATCACTTATCAACTTCTGGTGTCAACATGCTTAGAGTTTTTCCCACAGCTTAACTAAGCTGTGGTAGCAGGATTAGTTACATGTCCACAGATGCCTCCCTCTGTAGACATGTGGGGGGGCCTATCTTGGCCTGTCCATTCTTCTGGGCAGGTTCCTGGAGCTAGGAACAGGACATATACAATTACTCATTATAAAGATTTTATGAGCTAAAAGGGTCTTGATTGGCTTCCAACCTAGCTAGGACCCATTAATAATCAGGAAATTCTCTCTTGTTAGAACAGAGCTACACAGTTTGCCTCTCCTGTGGTCCTGATAGGGACAATTTACAGGTTCATTGCTATATGAAATAGTTCTGCCTGTTCAGTCTGAACATCCATCTAGCCCAGTTTCCGGTCTTCTAACAGTGGCCAATGCCTGCTGCCTCAGAAGGAATGAACAGAACAGGTAATCAGGTGATTCATCCTCTGTCCTCTATTCCCAGCTTCTGGCAAATAGAAACACCCATCCCTGCCCATCCTGGCTAATAGCAATTGGTGGACCTATTTGCCATATATTTTAGTTCTTTTTTGAACCCAGTTATAGTCTTGGCCTTCACAACTCCCTCTGGCAATGAGTTCCACAGAATGACTGTGCATTGTGTGAAGAAATACTTACTTTTTTTTGTTTTAAACCTACTGCCTATTAATTTTATTTGATGACCCCTAGTTCTTGTGTTTATGAGTAAATAAAACTTCCTTATTTACTTTCTCCACATCAGTCATGATTTTATAGGCCTCTGCCATATCAATATTGGTTGTCACCATTGGAAATTGTAGTCCTTTATTTAGTAAGCAGTGCTGGTGCTGTTCCTTCCCCTTTCAGTATGCCCTTTTGCCATGTGGCAGGTGAATTTAAGCTTAAGGTAAGTCATCTTACCTTAAGCCGAGCCTTGGTGGCGTCCACACAGGGTCCACTAGACCTGCTAAATCAAACACCAGAAGACCAACCTCTTTTGGAGCGTAGATCTTCCAAAAAGTAGAGAGTCATGCCCCCAGATGGTAAGGGTCAGGAGTCCTGGGTCCCAGTACTGTGCTCTGACAGGACTATCACCATTCCTTTCACTAACACAAAACCCAATCACATCAGATAGGGCCATTCAGTCACTAAAGCAAGAGTTAAGCACATCACAGAGAACTTGACTCCACAAACCGGGATATCTAGTGTTGAATAATTTGACGTGCAACCTCCAGTTCTTCTCACCTCTAAACAGTGTTTTTTCATAAGATGCAACATTAAATTGGGCAGAGAGGGAACCTTCTCTTCAGGATGATAAACGCTTTGCCTTCTGTGGTGTGTTTTGTTTTTGTTTGGAGGGGGGTGAGCAGGAGACCTTGTGCATGTTTACTTGGGGACTTGATTTTTGCACCAGCGCGAGCTCCAGCAATCAAGAGACAGCTAAGTCTCTAGCAAAGGACCTGAGCTGCCATGCCACATGTACTTCTCCTGCAGTTCAGAAATGACCAGACTCAGCACTCTTAAGTCTGTCTCCACTTGTCTGGAAGTGGCACACACAGAGAAATATAGGAAGTTCCCCACTTACGAACGGGATTGTAAGTTGGTTGTGTGGAACTCAAGAGCATATTTTCCCATAGAAACAATGTTATACATGGTAGTTAGGTTCCCAGGCTAGCCCACAAAAGCCTATTTAACCCTTCAGGCAGGGCTACTCCACTCTGGAAGCCCTGGGGACCACAATGATACTCACAGCATATGCCGAGGGCCACAACTTAAGTGTGGTTGCATACACATGCAAATATATATGCAAATAGCTTATTTCACCCTGACGGGCATGAATACAAAGCACTTCCCACAATGCCCCAGCGCTTTTGGCACCTCCTCCCTGGAAGCTAGAAATGCCAACACCCTGTACCTGTCTGTTCTAGCCAGTCCGTCTGCTTGCATCTTTCAATGTTCACCCTGCCTGGGAGATGCCTAGCTGTTGTGGGGCGTGTTCCCAGTGATGACCATGTTCAAAGGATCCCACTTGCAGGCTGTGTGTTCAGCTGTGCCCAGTAGCATACAAAGCATGGTACAGCACTGAAACCTCTCTTGAACAATCATTCCTTGTTTTTCTACACAGGGAGCAGAATTAGTCTCAGTATGTCAGAGGATTCTCTGAAGTGTATCTTACGGATGGTTTCTTATATAGTTTCCACTGTAGAATATACAAATTATCCTCATCAGCATTCTTAAACTCCTAGCTCTATTTTATTACAAAAGTTATATCATAATTTAAGGAACTTAACCTCCTATAATTAGTATCTTGATCATCTTACTATCGGATCAGCACCAATATACTATGTAAAAGTGATTTTATTGTGTGTTTAAATTCCCTCCTTCAATCTAAATTATACTAACACAGTTCATAAACAAGTATCCTACCTTTGTGAATTCTGCTTTTCCTCCATCTTCAGTTCACAAAATACAGAACAAGACAAGAATAAGGTTACAACAATGCAACTGACTTTAACAGAATGAAAATGGTTTTCAATGAAAGTGAACAATAGCTACTAGCACACTCAACGTTTTAAATGTCAGTAGTATCTGATTTCATGTACAGGACATGTCTGCATTTTGCAGTACTTTTAATGGTGCATTATATTAAGATTATTATAAAAACAAGGTATGGCAGCTAGTTGCTGCTGATGTGAAGATGCAAACAGGAATAGAAGACTCTGTAAGATGCGTTGTTTTATAGCTTCAATTGCTCTATTTATAAACCAAAGGCATTTGTACTTTCTGGGCTTGAAATACTGTAGCAAACCTCTGAAAAGATTCTGTTACAGATTCTGAAGAAAGAAGGTTCTTCATGCCACACAGCTTCAGGAAAACAGTAACTGACATTTTTTAAAGCAGCCATTTCCATGTTTCCTAACATACATACGGCACTTAGGTGCATAACTCTAATTGAAAATCAATGGGAAAAAGATGCTTATGTGCCATTTGCCTCTTTGGAAATCTGCCCTTGGGCACATGGGAATGGCATGAAAAATGTCCCTCCCACAGCACTACAGAAGTCTCTGGGAATAAGGGATAAAATAAAAAGTTGAAGGAAAGAAGAGAGCAAGAAGGGGGCTGTGGAGAGGCCAGGGTAGAAATTCTTCACCCAGAAAGAATGCGGTCAGAGAGCGCTGGAAGTTGGGTGTGGCAAGAGAGGCCACCACAGATCTCTGGAAGGTATGGATTTGAGGCAGAGAGTAGAACTGGAGGAATTGGGGGGTTTGGAAAAACAAAACACTGTGAACAAAGGCCCATGCCTGCTATAACTAGAATTCTGTGACTGTCATAAATCACATGGTTTCATTGGTGTCTCTGTAACACTGATGGGCAGAACCAAACCTGGAATCTCTGGAGCTTATTTGCATGAGCCTCTACCACAGGGGTAGTCACCCTAAATCTGAGAAGAAGCTGGAATTTACCAATGCACATTGCCAAAGAGCAACAGTTATGTCACCAGCCCTGATCATCTCCACAACACCACTCTCAGCACATCCCGCTCACTGGCAGCCCCACCGGCCAGTGCCTCCTCCTCCTTTTCCTCCTGCCCACTGGAATCAGCTTTCTCATGGGAGACACTGGAGGCGGGGAAGCATGGGTGTGACAGGCTCAGTGGAGAGGGTAGGAAGTGGCAGGATCCTAGGGGGAAAGGGTGGAGGGGGACGGTGCCTAGGGCAGAGCTGGGGGTTGAACCGTGAGCACCCTTCAGCCCAGTGGAAAGTTGGCACCTGTAGCTCCAGCCCTGGATTTGGTACCTATGTAAGGAGCCGCATATTAACTTCTGAAGAGCTGCATGTGGCTCTTGAGCTACAGGTTGGCCACCCCTGCTCTACAGCCTAAGCCGAGAGCCAGTTGGTTTTAATTTGGACATAAGCTTTCGTGGGTAAAAAACACTTTGTCAATTACATCTGATGCCTTGTTGTTTTTACTAAAAGTACAGCATAGCTGCCAGTACCATGTTTCTCATGTTATAGTCTAGAAGCCCTCCACTTCCACTTTAAAAATGTTTAACCCCTTAATTCCTAAGATCTTGCATATGATTACAGCAGATCCAGTAACTGAGTCATTTTAATACTTCTTTTCCTGTCTCCATTTCACATTCCATCTCTATTCTTTCCCCATAAGACTTTCAGAATCTGACATGCTTATTGTCAACATCACAATGTTTTGTTTTATTGTTGCCATCCACAACCTCCGTCAATCCAGTGATGATGAGGGAGGAGAAAGCAGGAAGTCAAAATGTGTGTAATGGTAAAACTGAATCTCAAAATCTGTACAGTGACATTTCCATCAATCTAGCAAATGTTAAACAACCCCATTTCTCTCACCTGCCTACAGATTAAATATATACATACATGGGCTTGGCTCTAAAGATCAGTGTGGGAGTTTTGTGCAGAAATATTATTTCTTAATGCAGTTTTGTGCCTGTAAATCCTGCAGCAGATTTAAGACTTTAGATACTCAGACCTAGATCTTCAAAGGTATTTACCCACCTTCTATTTATTTCAATGGGATTTAGGTCTATATATTATTAAGCATCTGGACTTCTGGGTATGTCTACACTAGCCCCCAGTTCGAATTAGGGTGGCTAATGTAGGTAATTCGAACTTGCAAATGAAGCCCGGGATGTAAATATCCTGGGCTTCATTTGCATGTTCCCGGGCAGGCGCCATTTTTAAATCCCCTTAGTTCGAACTGACTGCCCGCGGCTACACGTGGCAGTCAGAAGTTAATCTGAACTAAGTCCTTAGTTTGGATTAACTGTTACTCCTCCTGCAATGAGGTATAACAGTTAATCTGAACTAAGGACTAAGTTCGGATTAACTTCTGACTGCCGCATGTAGCTGCGGGCAGTCAGTTCGAACTAAGGGGATTTAAAAATGGTACCCACCCGGGAACATGCAAATGAAGCCAGGGATATTTAAATCCCGGGCTTCATTTGCAAGTTCGAATGCCTACATTAGCCTCCCTAGTTCGAACTAGGGGGCTAGTGTAGACATACCCTCAGATACTGCAGTGATGAGAGTTCCTTAAGTCCCTACTTAGACACATTAGTTTTGCCCCAGGGTGATCTGTGTCCTCACACACTGGTTCTGAATTTTCATGGGTCAAAATCCAGACCAACTTTATTTACATACATCCAACTTCAGAAACAATCAACTCTTTTGCCATCTTAAACCAGATCCTGTTCTTCAGGCTCCAGATGCCTGGGTGCAAACAAGTTCATATTAGCTCACAATGTTCTGCTTTTGCATTGTGCAAGACACAGGTTGAAGAGGTAAAGGAGGTCCAAAATACAAAGTTTGAAAACTCCTAAAGGTCACCTTTGGATCTGGAGATTTGGTTTGTCCCATTATACAGAGAGGGGCCAGTTTTGAAATGTCAGTCAAGGTACTGATTGCAAACTCAAGTTTAGGTTAGATTGTGCAGAAAATAACCACACTAATGTCAAATACTTGTGACCCTGCGGTTTTTATATAATTTGTCACAACAAATTCACCCCCAGAAAATATGGCATTAAACTGTAAAAGAAACAAGTTTCTCATTAACTCAGGTCAATATTTTAAACTAACTTTTCTTGTAAATTCATAGTTTCAACATTTTTGAAAAATGGAATAAAATTTCAAAAATGTTGGCAAAAACATCAAAATTAATCCTGTTTCTTTACTCACTCGAATTTTAACCCGATCATGCTATATCTGACCTCTTTGTGAAAACTGTTCAGTCAGTCCTTCTCCTCAAAGGAAACCTGCACAAACCTTTCAAACAATGAGCCTGTATACGTACATTCATAACTCTTTTCAACACTACAAGTCATGGACTGAACAGAAACTCTCATTATGGCTCATTACAAGTTGCAATCTACTGATCCTTCTTTTTGTGTTATGACTGCAGAAGTGTTAACAAGTCACTTTACCTTGAATGGTAGATTATGCTAAATTATTCTGCTCCACCTTCCATTTAGCAGTGTTGCTTGGACTACCTTTCCCAGACTTGAAGAAGAGCTCTATATGGCTCAAAAGGTTGGATCAACTTCTGCTGGTGAAAGGGGCAATTAAAGATATTACCTCCCCTGCCTTGTCTCTTTATGAAAAATCTGTCAGATAAGACTGTGAAACTCAATTATTTTACTCCTTTTGTTAACGAAACATTTTTCTGCACTTTGCCCTGGGAATTCATATTGTTGCTTCAGATGCCCTTATCTCCTGATATTTATCCACCTTTTAATGAGGCGAGAGGAATCTGCTTACCCAGTTTTTAGGAAAAATGTCTGCATCACCATGAGTTGTGAGTTTCATAAACAGAAAAGCTTACAGAAGGTAACTGTAGTAATGGAAATATGGGAGCTGTAATTTGTAGTCTACATAAAGATATGCTGGTATTCCTGCCTCTTCCCATTCCCCTCTGTCTGTCTCAGTTGTAGGGCACTCCTGGAATCAACGTGAGTTGGGGGCCAAACTCAAAGCCTGATCCTGAAATGAGCTCTGAGTAGTCAGTTTCCTGTGGGTGCATGGATCCCCATTGATTTCATTGAGGCTGTGCATGGCTGCAAGGGTTGACCAGGAAGAACTCATTGCAGGATCTGGGCCTGTAACTAGAGGCTCTTTGAAGCAGGGTTTGTAATTTTACTCCATGTTTGTACCACATCAGCCATACTTGATCCTTAAGAGGAGCCCCTGGCTATTATTGTAATACAAATAATAAATCTCTCTATATATAGTTTAGAGAATTTGTGCATCTGTCGGTCCATGAGTCTGTCCATCTGTTGCAAGTCTGTTTGTTCAAGAACCCCCCTAAATGGTAAGAGCTAAGGCTACCAACAGGGCCGGCTTTAGGCCGATTCCCCCGATTCCCCCGAATCAGGTCCCGCGCCTAAGAGGGCCCCGCTCCCGGGCACGCAGCACATGCATGGTGCTGCCCCAGGTGTGCGGCACATGCGCGGCCCTGCCCCGGCAAATCGGGCCCCGCACTTCCTAAAGCCGGCCCTGGCTACCAAATTTGGTATGCAGCTTCCTCTTACCCTAACTTAAAGCAAGGTCAAGGTTTAGTTAGGCCAGGAAAACAGAAAGTGCCTGGAATGGGACTGTTCTCCATAACTTGGAAAAGGAAAGGGCTGATCGAGGAACAGCAATACTGCAGAGTAACCACTGGGGGCAGCAAGTGTGGTGGACAGTTATACTGCAAAGTTACCACAGAGAGACAGCTGCACCAGCAGGAAAATGGCCAACTGGCCAACATTTTTTCCTTTCCACATTGCCAGCCACTGGACTGGCTAAGCAACTCCCTTGCCTGAAACACTGGCCCCACCACTATGGGCTCCCTGGGATGATCCCTGGGCCAGGCAGCAGATGAGACCCCCGGAGGAAAGGCCAGGAACTGCAGGCCTGCCCTCCTCTTCGCAGAGGAGAGATCGGGGCTGGGAACTGTGGCCAGGCCCCAGATCAGATGGTGGTTTACATTTAACACAGTACTGTACTGCATTTGCTTTTTCCCTTTGCTGATCCCTGATTCTATGTTTCCATATCTGAATGTGGTGTGGGGTTGGCTGGTCAATTCATTCCTCGGGTCTTCATAATTCTGAAGGTCTGCTGTATCTCCTTCAGCACACTAAGGCTACGTCTACACAGGCATGATTTTCCGGAAAAGCTTAAAACGG
>JANRFK010001158.1:13059869-13083102 GCA_030068395.1 Apalone spinifera
CCCCGCTGCATTTGCAATTGCGACTGGCCTCCTTTGCATGCCTTTTCTGGCAAAAGGGGCCAGTCTAGACACAGGCATATAGAATGCACTCACTCCAGTGGGACCAGTCATATTCCCCTCACCCCAAATACACACACCCCACAATTGTATACTAATCTGAGAACCACCATATAATAACCACTACCCCAAACCTCCTCCACTCTACACACTTGTTATGGGTCAGATATACGAACATCTTATTTTTTAACTCTGATAAACATACACACAAAACTCAAACCTTGTTCCATAGCTCACTGTCCCACTATGGTCCCAATGTACAGCAGAGTGGATAAAAATAGACTTACAATGGAAACTCTCCCACTCTTATATTCTGTGTCCTATGAAACTTGCAAGTTCTCCAGACTCTCGAGAGTACTTATAAAATATATAAGCAATCTAAAGTACTTTATAATGCTTGCACAAACATTTAAGCAACAAGAGACTCAGATTTGCAGATAACTCCAAAATGTTTTACCCTCCTTATTAATATACTCTTTTTAAACACAAATGTGTAAAACAAATATAGTTTATAAACAATTCTAAGAAAAGTCTACAAGCTCACCCAGTGTTTAACCAAACTAACAAGCAGGAAGTTTTTCCTGATGTCCAACCTAAACCTCCTTTGCTGCAGTTTAAGCCCATTGCTTCTTGTCCTATCCTCAGAGCCAAGGAGAACAATTTTTCTCCCTCCTCCTTGTGACACCCCTTTAGATAGTTGAAAACCGCTATTGTGTCCCCTCTCAGTCTTTTCTTTTCTAAACTAAACAAGAGCAGTTCTTTCAGTTTTCCCTTATAGCTCATGTTTCCTAGACCTTTAATCATTTTTGTTGCTCTTCTATGGACCTTCTCCAATTTCTCCACATCTTTCTTGAGATGTGGTGCCCAGAACTGGACACAATACTCCTAATCAGCAAAGAGTAGAGCAGAAAAATTACTTCTTGTGTCCTGCTCACAACACTCCTATTAATGTATCCCAGAATCATGTTTGCTTTTTTGACAACCGTGTCACACTGTTGACTCCTGTTTAACTTGTCATCCACTATGATCCCTAAATACCTTTCTGCAGTACTCCTTCCTAGACAATCGCTTCCCATTCTGTGTGTGAAGCTGATTGTTCCTTCCTGAGTACTTTGCGTTTCTCCTTATTAAACTTCTTCCTGTTTACCTCAGACCATTTCTCTAGTTTGTCCAGATCATTTTGAATTTTGACCCTATCCTCCAAAGCACTTGCAGCCCCTCCCAGCTTGTAGCAAAGGAGGTTTAGGTTGGACATTAGGAAAAACTTCCTAACTGTCAAGGTGGTTAAGCACTGGAATCAATTGCCTAGGGAGGTTGTGGAATCTCCATAATTGGAGATATTTAAGAGCAGGTTGGATAGACATCTATCAGGGATGATCTAGATGGTGCTTGGTCCTGCCGTGAGGGCAGGGGACTGGACTCAATGACCTCTCGAGGTCCCTTCCAATTCTAGTATTCTATGATTCTCTCATCAGAAGAAGTTGGTCCAATAAAAAATATTACCTCACCAAGCTTTTGTCTCTAATATCCTGGGACCAACATGAGACCAACTTTATAGAGTAAGGCATTTCTATACATACTTTTACAAATAGAAAAGCTAGGCAAAAATGGCTTAGCCAAATCTTTTCCCATAATTTTCTTATGACTTAAAACTCAACTTGAAGTAGAAGATTAGAGAAGGAAGTTACTCACCTTGTGCAGTAATGATGGTTTTTTGAGATATGTGTCCCTGTAGATACTCCACTGTTGGAGACAGGTCATTCCAGCGCCATAGACTGGAGTTTTAAATAGCAGTCGTCAGTTGGGCTGTTCATGTGCAGTAGGCGCCTCATGGCATTCTCATTTTAGCGCCTTGTGTGCACAGCCCAACCCCCCTCGGTTCCTTGTCTATTCCCGAGTATATAGGTACTCTGAAGTAGAGGGGAGGAGTATGAGTCGTGGAATGCCCACAGAGACACGCATCTCAAAGAATCATCATTATTGCACAAGGTGACTAACTTCCTTTTCTTCTGAGTGATCTCCTTGCGGGGTCTCTACTCTTAGTGGCTACAAAGCAGTGACTGATCTGGAAGGTGGACTTTGGAGCCATCATATAGCTGCCAAAGACAGGACCACTGTGGCCACCGAGGTATCAGAAAATGGTTGAGGTAAGATGGCTTAATGCTTAGATAAGTATTCTTGGATGACCAAGTCACTGCATGACAAATATCTTTGAGTGGGACATTGTGAAGAAATGCTGTAGATGTTAAGATGGAACAGGTGGAATGTGTCCTCGGTGGGGCTGGAAGTATCCTCTTTCGCAAAGAGTAAAGACGAATAATACATGATGATATCCAGTTGGAAATGTGTTGAAAGGAGATAGGCATACCCTTTGAGCACTCTGTAATGAAAACAAATGTATGCTGTGACCTACAGAGGGCTCTGGTCCTACCTACATAAAAAGCAAGAGCCCGCCAGACATCCAGCATATGTAGAATGGCTTCCTGATGAGAAGCATGTGAATTTGGGTAGAAGGCAGGAAGAATGAATGGTTAATTGATGTGGAAGAGAGCTGTGTCTGTGACAGAGGGCAGTAAGCAAAAAACTGAGGGGGGATTGGGGCATGCACATGAGGCACAAACGCCATGAGGCACTTACTATGCATGCGCGGCCCAATCAATGACTGCTATTTAAAACTCTGATCTGCAGCGCTGGGATAACATGTCACCAACAGTGGAGCACCTATGTCACTTGAAGGTAGGTTCAAGATATTATTTCTAATGGAAAGTGTCCTACAACTTCAAATGCTGATGATACTACTATATTAGGTGTTAGTCTGTAACTTTAAAAACAATGAGCAGTCCTGTGGCACTTTACAGACTAACAAACATATTATATTATGAGCTTCTGAAGGTAAAACCCACTTCCACAGATGAGTTGGAGTATAAATTACAGAATCCAAGGTGTATATGTAACAGTTCAGCAGTCTCCCTCTGTAATTGGGTGATAAAATTCCTTTGTAGAAGAATGGCTACTTTTAAACCCATTATTGAATGTCCAGGGAGGTTAAAATGTTCCCCTACAGGTTTGGGTTACCATTCCTGATATCTGATTTGTGTCCATTAATCCTTTGTTGCAGAAATTATCTGGACACAAATGGACACAAATCAGTGTGTCTTTAGTCCAGGATGCTCTGGTCCAGAGACATCTGTGGTCCAACATCGTTGGGGACCCTATATTGGTGCACTAATGGGGAAAAACAGTATATCAGAGCCACCAATGTTGCCAGACCAGAGCTAGGCCAGTGGCGGAGGTTGGAGCACAGCAGCCAGGGCCAGAACTGGGGCTGAAAGCTAGGGCCTGTAGGCCAAGCTGAGGGGCAAGTGGGCTCTACTTCCTGCCACTGGTGCATATGGGGGGGCTCATCCCTTCCCCAAGCCCTCCTTGCCTGAATGACATGCCTAGGAGCTGGGGGAACAGAGAGGGTTGGGGCCGAATCACTCTGGTTCCTGTTGTTCCCGGTATGTGCAAAGGCGGCTGAATCCCTACTGCCAGCACCAGGTCCCCCACTAGTCCTCTGGGCTCCCCAAAGCACAGGGCCCAGGGCGCTTGCACTGAACCATGCAATGGATGGGCCAGACACCAGCTTGTGGCCCCTCGCTCTTCCCCCATGGCATTTGGGGGCATGTGACTCTGTGTCCCCATACATTGCCCCTATTAGACAGCCCATAAACAGCCAAGTCTGATCTACAGGAATCATGTCAGATGGGCATGAGTGACCCACAGCCCCAGGTGTAGGGGCTGAGCATCAGCCAGTACAACACTTATTGTCCCTGCTTGTTCCAGGTGTACAGATCTTTTTTGAGCCTCACCATTACATCCCCCTTGTGGTAGCATGTGTTGTAGAGCTAGGCAGGAATAATATTAACCTAAAATGACTTTTTCCAGTGTATTTAATGTATATGTCATGAAAGTGTCAAATGCTAGAAGTCTAAATACTAAGATGCGTGAACTTGAGTGGAATTAAATAAGGATATTGATATAATAGGCATCACAGAAACTGGGTGTAATGATGACAATGAATGGGACGTGGTAATACCAGGGTACAACATATATATGAATGACAAAGTAGGGCATGCTGGTGGGGGAGTGGCACTATATGTGAATGAAAGCATAGAGTCAATTATAGTAAAAATCTTAAATGAATCAAACTGTACCATAAAAGCTCTGATAGAAATTCCATGCTTGAATAATAAGAGTATAGCAACAGTAAGATAGTATCAACTACCTGAGCAGGATGGTAATGGTGCTTGTGAAATCTTCAAGGATATTAGGATATGAATATAGAAAAAATCAATAATCATGTGGGATATCCCCATGCTGACAAGGTGTGTATATATGCCACCTCACAATGGGATGCAGAGAGTTTCTAGTCATCCTTAATGACTGCTGCTTGGAGCAGCAAGGTTTGGAATCCATAAGGGAAAAGGCAATTCTTGATTTAGTCTTAAGTGAAATACAAGATCTACACCAACAGATTATTATAGCTGAACTGCTCTATAATAGTGACATAATATAATTAAATTTAACTTTATGGGAGAGTGCCAAAGAAGCCTAGCACACTAGCATTTAACTTTAGAAAGAGAAACTACACAAATGAGGAAACTAGTAAAATGGAAATTAAAAGGAATAGTCGCAAGAGTGAAGTGCCCACAAGTTGCATGGACACTTTTTAAAAATGCCATAATAGAGGCTCAAATTAAATGTATATGCCAATTTTAATAAAATAATAAGAGGACAAAAAAATGCCTCTGTGGCTAAACAATAGAGTAAAACAGGCGGTTAGAGGCAAAAAGATATCCTTTAAATACTGAAAGTCAAATCCTAATGAGAAAAAGAAAGGAGCATAAACTCTGTCAAGATATGTAAAATAAGGCAGAGCAAACAAGGTATGGAGAAAGTGAATAAGGGAGTGTTATTTATCCCTCCATATAACTGTAACACAAGAACCAGGAGTCACCAAACAAAATTAATAGGTAGCATGTTTAAACAAAACAAAAGAAGCATTTCTTCACACCATGTACAGTCAACCTGTGGAACTCCTTGCCATGGATCACTTGATAATTGTCTTTTTCTATTCATTCCCACTTAAGTATCTGGCCTCTGTTCAACTAGATGAGCCATCAATCTGACCCAGTGCAGCCATTCACATGTTCTTTCATCCCTCTGTGCTCAGTAAAATTATTCCAGCTTTCTTTTACATTTGCGAAGTATCACAGCTACACTGTTTTGGCAAAATTCCCTGTACATACAGGAGCGACTGATGAAGATATGTGGGGCCACCAGCCACTGGGTCAACAGCCCTTCACTCCCATCTTTCCCCATTCCTGCTCCACCTCCTCCCTGTCTCTGCACCTCTTGCTCTGTCCCCACTCTGCCTCTTCCCCCTTCCGCAAGTGATGTGGCTCAGGGGTCTAGTGGCGCCGGCTCCAGCTGGTGAGTCCATTCCCCACCTGCATTCACCAGTAGTAGGGGGTAAGTGGAACATTATGGTCTCAGCTCATTTTGCTCCCTTGGCCGCGTTGCTCCGCTTCCTGCAGGTGAGTGTGCTGCAGATCAGAGTGTGGATCCAATAGTAATGTGGCTGGGGGGGAGCAAAGAGAGCTGGACTCATTACTCCACTTGCCCCTCTGCAGACACCAGACCCCACTTCCCCCTACTCCATCTGCTGTTTATGGCCCCTTTGCTCCTCCCATCCATGACATAAAGGGGTGGCACGTGCCCCCACATCACCTATTTTTGTCCCTGATATTGCCATTTCTCATTGTGCCACTGTATTGCTATCCTTCATGAAGATTTGATTCCTTCACCACAATAAACTTTCATCCTCATTACTTCAGCCACTTTGGAGCTTGCTGTAGGTCGTACTATCACTTTAATCTAGGGCTACTCGACATGTGGCCCATGGGCCGCATGCAGCCCACGGCCTATTCGTTTGCGGCCTGCGCTGCAGTTTGGATTTATGCAGGGCTCAACACACAACCCACATGTGGGAGCCAAAACAAAAAAGGAGTCAATATAATGGTCTTCTGTTGATATGTGTTTTAGTAGTCAAATTCCTGGACTGTCATTGCTCATTAAGTGCTGTCATATGGGTGGAAATCGGGTAAATATTGCATTTTATTAATATCAGAAGAACTGACTTAAATGGGGCCTGCATGTTGTGTAGTCTTGCCTTAATCTTTGTATTCATGCCTGTCAGTGTGAAGGAAGCTATTTGCATATAAATTTGCATATATATGCAACCACACTTGAGTTTTTGGCCCTCGGCATGTGCTGTGAGTATCATTGAGGCCCCCAGGGCTTCTAAAGTTGAGAAGTCCTGCTTTAATCATGGGCTATTGCTACTTGAACACAAATAATGTTCATAAAACTCTTTTGGTTTGTTCTGCATTATTATAATTGTATCTGTTGCAGAAGACTTCACTATAGCAGGTGCAGCTGGACAACTATGAGATTTTTGGCCAGGCTCTGCTCCTTTTAGTCCCCATTTGTGGATATCCATCAATCTATCCCAGAGGTCGGCAACCTACGGCTTGCAAGCCAAATACGGCTCTTCTGGAGCCCCAATTCAGCTCCCCCACCCATAGCTCCCAGCTCCCCCTACAGCAAGAAGCCAGAGCTGGTGCTACAGCCTTGTGGCCCCCCACAAGATTGGAACGCCAACACCAGCTTTCTGCCAGGAGGGGGCCAGGGGGAGAAGTCAGAGCCTCCCCACCGGATCCAGCATGCAGAGAACAAGCAGAGTGAAAAATGGCTCCATGCACTGCCCTTTTTCTTCCCCTGCCATTCTAGGAAAGCAGAAACCAAAAATGGGAAACACTTCCTGGAGGCTTCCCCTGCAAATCCTTCCTGGCGAATGGGAGCAGCAGGAGGCTGTTACTTGCTTTCGTACCACGTGTAAGTGCTCTCCAATCCACATGCCCAGACCCAATGCCCCTCCTGACTTTCCCCTGGCCAGACACCCAACCCACTCCTGCCCCCTGGCCAGACAGCTTGCCCTCAGCCCACTTCTGTCCCCTGCCCTCAGCCAGACACCCTGCTCCTGCACTATATCTCTCACCCATACCTTGCACCCTCAACCCCTCCTACAGCCCACCTCCTGCCCAGATCCTGCACCCCCATCCCTATCCCATTCACTGGCAGCCCTGTACTGCACACTTAACCCCTAATTTTTGGCCCCACCCCAGAGCCTACAGGGGCCCACAAAATCCACTAACCCTGGAACCCCAGAACAGTAAATCTGGCCTGAGGCCTTGACCCTCAGTCCTCCCTGCCCCTCCTCCACCACAGGGCTGGAGTACTTAGGAGTGATGTGTTTCGGATGGGGACCACATCAATGAGTGTTGGAGGTTTTTGGAGGATTTTTTTCTTCTCGTTTGTGTGGCCCCAACTGATTTTTCTGTGGGTCATAGGTCAGGTTGCCAGGTATCCAGTATTGACCCAGACAGTCCGGCATTTTCGCCTCTTGTCTGGTAAAAAAAATCAGAAAATACTGGACACCTAATATGTCCAGTATTTTCTGATTTTTTTTTTCCCTGCTAGGAGGCGAAAATATCAGACACCTGGCAACCCTACAACACTCAGCAACCAGGCCCCCCCTACCTTCCCCTCCCCTTCCCTGGTTCCGCAGGGAAGCTGTCTTGTGGCACGGAGGAAGAAAACAAGATGGCCACCAGCAAAAAAAGCTCCAAAAGCCTTAAAGGGGACGTGCTGGGTTTTTTTGCAATTTTTTTTTTTTTTGTGCTCAACTTTGGTCTCCCCCTTTTTTTCCTCAACAGTTTTTTCTTTTTCTTTTTGGTGGTGGTGGTGGTGGTGGTGGTGTTTCAGTATTTACGATTAAATCATCTGGCAACCCTAGTCATAGGCCCCCTGACCCAAAAAAGTTCCCCACCCCTGCCATAAATAAAGACAATGTTGAAACCTTTTGTGTAGGACATATTTTTCTTTATTTAAAAACGAAGCCTAGTCAACAAGCTCCCAGTTGAGGCCCAGCCCCCATCTGGCTGAGGTGTCATAACACTCCTGCGTGCACACACACACACCCCACAGCAACCATGAGGCCATCGTACACCTGCACCCCCTCATCCCCAGACTCCTGCCATAACACTCCTGAACCCCTTACACCCCAACCTTGTGTCCTGAGTCCATCATACACCCAAACCCCTTACCCTGAGGCCCTCATACATCCCAACCCAGACTCCTGCATCCCCAGCCCAGGCAGGCTGCCTGGCCAGGGGGCCTTCCTTCCCATAGCCCTCCATTCAAGTGTATTGGAGAAGGGGGAGGGGCCAGAGCCCAATGCACTTCAGCAATTCTCAGCTAGTATATGGTTCCTATAGGAACTAATGAAAATTAGAGCAAGTCCTCAGGCTGCTTTAAACTTTGCAAAGGGATAAATCTGGAGGGAGAATTGGGGAGTCTTCTCTGCTGTGCCCAGTATAAAAAGGATACAGCAGAGAAGCTGACCTTCCATGAGTCACTTAAGCAACAATGCTGCAAATTGGAATCACTTTCTGAGACTTCATGATTAGGTAGAAAAAGAAGGAAGCTAAGAGCGGCACTGATGGCTTTTACCTGGGAGGGTAAAGAGATAAGGAATATACCTGTCAGATTATTGGGATTGCTGCTATTCAGTGTAAGCACATGCAAGATGATGCAGTCCTATAAACATAAAAGAGTTAGTGAAGCATTATGAAAAAACTCCTCACCTAGCAACAGTTTCTCCCATGATGAAGCTCTTGCTTAAAACAGCAATGCTCATAAATACAAGGTTCAGGCACACACTGCACTTTACTTTGCCATGCTCAGCATTCTCTGCCTTTCTATCACTTTTCTGCCCTTTCAAAGCCTTGGTGCAACTTAGAGCATTTCTAAAGGTTGCTCTAAACTGCATCAAGTTGTGAAGACTAATAGGGACTGTTATACCCAGGGGCTACGTCTAGACTGGCATGATTTTCTGCAAATGCTTTTAACAGAAAAGTTTTTCTGTTAAAAGCATTTGCAGAAAAGAGCGTCTAGATTGGCATGGACGCTTTTGTGCAAAAGCACTTTTTGCGGAAAAGTGTCCGTGCCAATCTAGACACGGTTTTGCGGAAGAAAGCCCCGATCAGGTGGGGGTTCATTTTTATTTTATTCTGAAGGGATGCTAATCCTTGCATTTTTAGAGCTTTATAACCATTATAACTTTACACAAAGTGACAAGATAATAGTTACTTTTCCCAATAAACAGTAGGGATATAAGCGAGTAGTCAACTAATCGATAAGCCTAGACTTATTGGTTACTCAAGTTGACTACTTTACTATTCACTTTCTCCACACCCAGTGAGGCAGCAGCATAGGGGAGAGGGGAGCGGAAGTTGCTGCGAAGCAGTCTCTGCCCGTGGCGGGCCCAGACTTGCCATGGGCAGAGACTGCTCTGGCAGCAGCCCCTGACTGTGGGGGGTCCAAGCTTCCCACTGGGACACCCCACAGACAGTGACTGTTGGACCTGATGCAAGCCAGAACTGAGCAAGCCCAGCTAGTCCCAGCTCATGCTAGGTCCAGGAGCTACCCTCACTGAGGCTCTACATTTTAAATGTAGTAAGAACCAAGCTTCCTGCATGCCCAGTTCTTACTACATTTAAACTGCAGAGCCACAGCAGGGGTAGCTCATGGACCCAGTGCAAGCCAGGACTGAGCCCCTATCCCTAATTGTGTAGTCGATAAAAAATGTTATTGACTACATGATTAGTGAATTATCTGCCTCTTAACATTCTTAATACACAGCAGCTTCTAATGGGAAAATAGACCACAGCTTGGGGCTGTTTATGAATTATACATTAACCTAAGTACCCACTAGGTGTCACTGTTGCCCCACACAATTATAGCTGAAAGAATTTGTATTAAGTGTACAATAGGTGGCTTTTACCAGGAAGTGCTGAAATGGAAGAAAGAATAAAAGCCAAAGAAACTGTTTATTAAAAATAAAGAGAAAGAAAAGGAGAAGAAAGTAAATCAAGAAAAAAAGAAGTGTTTAGGAAGTTAATTTTCAAAGAATGAGGGGCAAATTCTGCCCTTGGGGTAGAGTCATAGTCACCTCATCTGAATTCCTCCAGGTTTACACCAGTATGAGATCGTATCTAGCCACACTACTCTGTCACCACATTATGAAACATAACATATATCAAGCTGATATGTACTAGAGACTGATCACACAACATGGGTAAGATATAGAAAAGGCCATATAGGCGTACCTGGCACTTGATCATATGATTTATCAACAAAATGATACCTGCTGTAACCCAGCTATTATCAGTGTCAATCAAAACAATCCATTTTATCACCTGGACAGGATTTATTTCATTTTTAAGCTGTCCCTATCCCGTGCTAGAGGTGCAAGAATAGTAAAAATCAAACACAACATGAAAAACAATAAACCAACAGTAGCTCTCTTGTTGTCCCAACCAATGGGTGTCAACAATTTCTACCATCACTTCCCATAACTCACTAGCACCCTCCTTCAATCCTGTAAGCTAGGGGCCCCGGCAGAGACAGGTACATCCTGAAGATGAATGCCTGGCCACGAAGATGGTGTCACCAGGAGAGCTTTGGCTTCCTTGACCTTGGGATGCTATTCCCAGATGGAGAACTGCTAAGCAAGAATAGTGTTCACCTTTCAAGGAAGGGAAAGAGAATATTTGGTCACAGACGGGCTAACCCAGTGAGGAGGGCTTTAAACTAGGTTTGATGGGGACAGGAGATCATGTTTTTCCCTTCTTGGAGCTTTGGAGACTTGGGAGATAAGTTAGAAATGGGAGGGAGCATGGGCTGTAATAGCAGAGATAAATGAGGGACAAGGCAGAACTGGAGAACTGGGGGGCAAAATCAAATCAGTATCTTAGATGCCTGTTTACAAATGCAAGAAGTATGGGGAATAAGTAGGAAGAACTTGAAGAGCTAGTAAATAAATACAACTGTGACATAATTGGTATCACAGACTTGGTGGGATAATAGACATGATTGGAATGTTGGTATAGAAAGGTACAGCTTGCTCAGGAAGAATAGGCAGGGAAAAAAGGGAGGAGGTGTTACCTTGTATGTTAAAAATGTATACACTTGGACTGAGGTGCAGATGGACATAGGGAACAGACTTACTGAGAGTCTTTGGGTTAAGTTAAAAGAGGTAAAAAGCAAGGGTGATGTCATGCTAGGGGTCTACTGCAGACCACCTACCCAGGCAGA
Organism: Apalone spinifera; assembly: GCA_030068395.1. Taxonomy (NCBI): domain Eukaryota; kingdom Metazoa; phylum Chordata; order Testudines; family Trionychidae; genus Apalone; species Apalone spinifera. The sequence goes on from JANRFK010001158.1 coordinate 13,071,189, forward strand.
AGAAGCAAATGAGGCTTTTTTAAAACAACGAACAAAATCATCCAAAGCACAGGATTTGGTGGTGATGAGGGACTTCAACTATCCAGACATATGTTGGGAAAGGAGGTAACTAACACACAGGTGCATGCTGTTTAACAGACATCACTAGCCATTGTCCGTCAAGGGAGCTACAATGCCACCAAAAGAACTACTTGACCTTGCCTGAGGACTCAGCAATGCCCATCAGACGTGTGGATTTGTATTCAGTATGCAGATGCAATAAGGGTAAACACAGAGGCCCATGCGTTGCCTTTCTCCTGCCCCCACCTATGCTACAAGCAACAAGGACAGTCAGAAGATTAAAGTCTTCAATAGAGGCCCAGGTTTAAGAGACAAATCTATATATTAAGCACTGCTATAGCCAGTGGGGTGAGAAACTGCTCTATCTATTTTTTGCACATCTAATGAGGTTGAAAGTTTAGACTGTATGCTTATATTTTATTTTGGTAAACACTCTGACTTTTTGCCTATCACTTAATACTATCTGTTATAGTCAATACACTTATTTCACTGTTTCTTTACCAGGGAGTTTGCCTGAAGTGTTTGGAAAATCTGCTCAAGGGTTTTTCCAAGACTGGTGTATATCCACTTTCCACTGATGAAGTGGGGAACCAATCAATAAATTATATGGTATAATCCTGAGGTACAATGCTAGCAGGTGGGGGGAAGAGTCTGATTTGTGCCTCTCTGCTCCCAGAGCCACTCATGAATCACACATTCATGCAATCTACACTGTGTGGCTCCACATGCTATTGTGCTGCATGATAAAATCACCTGGAAGGGTTTGCTGCTTGTCACTAGAAAGACATTATGAGAGACAGTCCAAGCTAGAGACAGTTCAGGGGACACAGTGCTCCCACATTCCCAGGATCCTAGTTTAGGCTGCTGAGACTTCGTCTCCTCATGCCATAATTCCAAAACCTGTATGTCATAGGGTGTACCAAATATTTGCTCCCTTTATCAGACTTAATACTGCTATGGCATGCGCCACTCTATGAAGATGCTTGACTATACATTCAAATAGGGATTGCTTAAGGAAGCCTCCCATGATCAGATGTAGACAGAAACACTGAGAATTAGTCCTCAGCCATCTAGAAGGATCAGGTGCAGACAGAAGACCATCAGAGCTCAGTAGGCCAGACAAAAACAACTATCTGCTTTCACTATAGGACAGTTTTGAACTAAACCAGGACAGGGAAGTCTTGCTGTCCCTGCCCTAACTCAAGTCAGGGGCTTAACTTTGGATCTCTAAGAAGGATTGGTATTTAACACCCTGGTGGCTATTTTGAGTTCTGGTTTAATTTGTTTGCTATTAACCCTAGAAGAGGTCTGGACTAAAAGCTGATTTGGGTGGAGCCCTAGGCCACAAAGGTGGAAAGCCATTGTGGAACCAGTACACAAGAGGGTGCCAGAGAGGAGGATTCCCTACTAGAGTTGCAAAGTTTGCTTGGATCATCTGACATAATCTTTAAAGATTATTTTGTAATTGCTGGAGACTCCAGGGCAATCCTAGGTTAGCAATCCTATTCCCTACAATGTCCAGATATAAGAGGGCACTCTGGTGGTGAGTGCACACTATAATACTCTGGGCCATCCTTAGATTTATGGGGCCCTAAGCAGTACTATTAAACTGATTCCCTTATGATCAATTGCAGGCCAAAGCAAAGAGAATGATGGTTTTTTAGAGATCTGATTTTATGATGTTCAGCAACACACTAATGAAATATTTTAAAGCAAACTTTAAACTGACAACATATATCTGGGCTTGGCAAATGCCTGTTGGCTCTTCCACAGGTTCAATGTTTTGCCAATAGCTCTGGCAGGCTTTTTCACTTTTAAGTTAACTAGATCCTCTCCAGAGAAAGCAGAGCCACAGAACAGGAATGGAAAGAGGAGGGTAGGTGGACATTAAGGCCCAATGGTGCCCCGCATTTTGCATGCCCTATGGTAATGACAGCTCTGATAGTATTCTGTTTCTAGCATCACCACATAGGATTCCCTAAATCCTGTTTGGATTTGTGGTCATGGACTAGACTGCAGACTGTACTAGTACTGTGCAAACTTCCTGCCACTTCTGCCAAAATGCTCCCACTCTTGTCACCCAGGCCATGGGTTTCCTCAAGTCGAGTTAGTAAAGTAGGCTGATGTGTTTGTAGTTCTGTTGTTTGCATTAATAACATGCTTCATGCTGTGGCCAAGGTGATGTTAGTCAAAAATAAAAGATGCTCTCCATGTTCTGACAGCAAATTAGATCCGGTATTAATTATTATGCCTTTTGCTGTGTTAGGCATTTCAAAATACACACTCATGAGCAATGCCAGCTGTGGGACTGAAAAAACAAACTCTTAGGGTAAGGCCACTTTAAATTCTCAGTTCTATAGTGTTCAGATCAACATCTGACTGAATCTGAGAAAGATAGCAGCGTACAAATATCGCTGCAACTCTCTTAGGCCATGTCTACACTAGAAAATTACTAAATTCGACTTAACTCCCAATTTAACAAATTAATCCGAGGCAGGTTCCGTTAATGTGGATGTGCTACCTTGGACTTAGAGCCCCAGGAAGCATTCTGGGGAGCTGCAGGAGGCCACCCAGAGGCCAATAAATTCGAATTAGCAGCACTGGAGCATCCACACTACAGTTATTTCAAAATTATTTCAGAATTAGCATTACTCCTCATGAAAAGCAGGAGTACAGAGTTCAAATTCTGTGGCCCACTATTTTGAAATAATGGGCTTGGTTGTGTGGATGGAACACTTATAAATTCAAATGGGGGGAAGGGGTTAGGATTCCGGAATAAGGTCCTAGTGTAGACCAGGGCTCAGAGTAAAGGGAAAGATTTCTTTACTATCTGTTGTTCCCAGCTGGAAAATCAGGGCTCCCTAAACTATGTGAGCTATTCCACAATGAAAATCCAGAGGACTGGATCACAAATAGACGTGTGCCAAAGCCAAGATTTTTTCCAAAGTCTGAATTCAATCTATATCAGCCAGAAGCCTTGATTCTTTTTCATGCTTGAGACTGAGGCATATAGGGAATGCCTTAAAGTTGTAATAGTATTTAATTAGCCATAGGCCAAATGAATTAAGCAAACTTTTGAGAAAATCTATCAATAGCACCATAGTCAGATCTTCTGTAAGTGGATGTGATTCCTCTGTATCTGCTTACAGCTGATCAGAAATTAGCCCTGTGTGTAGAGTTAGATGGTCACACAATGGTGACTATTTGTTTGGTAGTGTGACGGAGGAGCTTACCCCCCACACTCCTGGCCTCGGGGTCCAGGGCGCTGACCCCTGGGCCCGAGCTCCGCCGGTGCTGGGAGTGCGGCACGGCGCAGCGGCAGAGGCGGCGGGGCCGGAGCAGACCAGGGCGCTTGCGGCGTCTGCGCCGTCTGTCCGGGATGGAAACCGGCGGGCAGTAGGACCCAGGAGGGGAAGCAGCCCCCGCCGGCGCAGCGTGGGAGGGCGCCAGAACGCCGGGCGGGCGATTCAAAAGGCAAGGGGAGAAGGCACGGGGGGGAGGCAGGGAAAGAGCAGGAAGGATCCTGCTCTCAGCCTCTCATGCAGGACGGACGAGGAACCCCGACGGAGAGAGTGCAGGGCGAGAAGCTGACGGCCGTGGACGGTGACCGGGGGAGCGGGATTGGACCAAGGAACCCCGGTCTAAAGGCTGTCGCCACCCAGACGGGGACGGACGGAGGCTCAGAGGCTGCGATGCCGGCGGATCCCCAGGGAGAAGGGCGCCGGGAAAGGGACCGCGGGAGCGGAGAGGTAGAAGCCGGGCTCAGGGACTGATTGACTGGCCGGGCGTCAGCCCCGGACGGGGGAACGCAAAAGCCCCTCGGGGAGGCCAGCCCATTTACAGGTAGGAATATATCAAAACTATCACATCCTGCAAAAAAGTGTCTAAGTGTAAGGTTCTCCTTCAGCCACAAGCTGTTTCTTTGATCACTGTATTTTATTACTGAATTCAGTTGCCATTTCACTTTGTCTCTGATGCAAAGTAAATCAAAGTCAACCCATGGCTATTGATGGAAACAGCCATTGAGAAACTTTAGGACATTCTTATTGAACAAGAACAATAAGTTATTGTGAGGCTAGGATGTGAGTCAGAGGACGACATTTTTCTCTCTGTTCCAACTACCTGGCTGCTTGGATCTGATGAAGAGAGAAAGAAAGGCAGAAAAAATATCATGAAAATTGAATACTCTGGAAATCCAGACCAGAATGATAAATGACAAAAGGTTTTTACTATCAGAAGAGTGTTTGGTTGCTACTGTGAAATGAGTTGACATTCTCTGTGCAGTTCTCATGTAGAGATGTCCATCTCATACACCCAAAATACCACATCTCAAATTATCCTTATGGGTCCCTTTCTGTCAATTTCAAAAGAAAAGGCTAGAGACTGGGCCATGAACACCCCATCACTCTTGCAGGTAATCCCTTTGGGTAATGGTTAAATGTTATGTGATTTGCAAAGGAAAAAGTTTCCCTCGTTCAGAATATACGAAGGAAGCCAGGGGGTTGTTTTGTAAAAAATCAATAACCTTCCGACTCATCTTCTTACAAAGCAGCAAAAAAAAGAGTATAAGGCAAGTGCTTCGGTGACAGTATGGTGAAGACCCACTGACAAGAGGGTTCAATTCTCTAATTCTGGTTCCAGTTCTGCATCAATCCCAGTGAAATCATAGTATTCATAGTACTGATATCTGAATAACCTCTTGTTTACTAGCTTCAGGGGGTAGCCGAGTTAGTCTGTACAGGATAAACTTAAAAAACCACAAATGGTCTGGCACCACTTTATAGACTAACGAAACATGGGCACAGCCCACTTCTTCAGATGACTCTTGTTTACTAACAGTCAGGAAAAGGGTTTATCTTGTGGCTTATGACTTCTGCCCATGTCTCTGGCTGATCATATATTTTGTATCCGTCCTAGTAACAAACTTCAGAAGGTTCAGTGGTCTGGACATGTTTATCCCAAATGCATTCTAATATTCTATCTGCTTTGGTCTGAAAATCCGATTGTAAATTTCATAAACAGATTCTTTAACTCTTTTAACTCCTGTGTAAACAGACAACTTCCCTTACTTAGCAACTGACTGACTCATTTCCTTTCTTTTAACAGTCCTCTGAGTTTGTACTACATTACTTCCTCTTTCCATTTTCTAAATGTCCTGATATTTTTCCTTTTTTTAACTAGAGACATGGTTAAAAATAGAATCTGGGTCTCAGTGTTTGTGTTCATAAAATCAATACTACCACACCAAGCATAATCCGAGGTTTTGTTTCTTAAAAGGAATTCAATTTTTCTGTTATATAAATATAGTTTAATCTTTGGCCAAGATAAAAAAAGTAGATATGAAGAGGCAGCTATCTATAAATGTGCATGAAATCTTGAATAGCTTGAGAACATCTTTAATATACTTGAGAGAACCATGTTTTTAAATATTTCCAAAATAATTTTGACACTGCAACCTATCTGAAACAATAAAGCAGTGCTTTGAGGAGTGGCTTTCAGCAGGTTTAATCTTTGCACCAAGAAAACATTGATTTTTCTATGCAAGTATAATGCCAAAAGGCAGTGTGTAACCTACACCAAATGGGTGTGTTTCACTCAACCTTTTCATGCGTATTGCTTTAGCTTCTTAGTTATTATCTAAGACTGTTATTAGGTACTGTGACGGACCCAGACCAGCTGGCTCCCGCACTCTAATGGAAGGTAGATATAATGGGCTCTGAGTAAACAATTTCCTCTTCTCTAAGTAACCAGAGCCAAGCCTAGTATAGCATAATTAGGCAGACACCTAGTGCCAGTTAAGAGCTTGCCAGAAGCAGCAGGCTAATCGAAGCACCTGCAGCCCATTAAGGCCTACTGGGGTTTGTTTAAAAGTTCTCCCTGCAGAGAAGGCAGAAGCCCAAGATCTGAGACTGCAGTGGGTGACAGCTGAGGACTATGAGCAAGTCCGAGTGCCTTGGAGGAGCAGGATGGACTTGCTCAGGTACCAGAGGAAAAAAACGGTTACTTACCTGTAACTGTTGTTCTTTAACATGTGTTGCTCATGTCCATTCAAAGTAGGTGTGTGTGCACCGTGTGCATGGATTCCAGAGTCTTTTTTCCCCAGCGGTATCCGTCAGATCAGCAAGGAGCTCCCTAGAGTGGCACCGAGATAATGGTGAATAAATACCCTTGCTGGCCCCTCCCGCCCTCAGTTCCTTCTTACTGGAAATATTCCAACGAAGGGGAGGACAGGTGGGAATCGAATGGACATGAGCAATATATCTTGAACAACACTTACAGGTAAGTAACCGTTTTTTCTTTTTCAAGTGCTTGCTCATCTACATTCGAAGTAGGTGACTCTCTAGCCAACGCCTCATGGAGGCGGGGTCAGAGAATCACAATGTCATTGTATTGCAGACTGCAGAACTGCAGTCCCCAGATTCGCATCCCCCCTAGCTTGTTGGGTAATCACATAATGCGCTGCGAATGTATGAACTGACGACCATGTTGCTGCTCTACATATGTCTATGATAGGAACTTGCGCCATATAAGTTGCCAACGAGGAACCTGGACCTGGGAAGAGAGGCTAGCCCCACTTCGCGTCCAGTCTGGCTCTCACAAAGTCTAACTCCTGTGTGGGCGTCAAGGCCAATTTCTCCTCATTTATCATAAGGCCTAAGCTGTTGAACATGGACCTGATGATCTCTATGTGCTGCAACACTTGTTCCTTTGAATGGCCTCTTATGAGCCAGTCGTCTAGGTACGGAAATACTTGGATTCCTCGCCTCCTCAGGGAGGCCACCACTGCCGCCATACATTTGGTGAATACTCTTGGCACTGTGGAGAGGCCAAAGAGGAGGACAGTAAACTGGAAGTGGTCCCGGTCAACCATGAACCTGAGGAATCATCCGTGCGTCTCTTATTGCTATATGAAAATATGCTTCCTTTAGGTCAAGGGCTGCATACCAGTCCCCTATTTCCAGAGAGGGGATTATGTTTGCTAGGGTAACCATCCTGAATTTCGCCTTTCTTAGAAAGACATTGAGCTCTCTCAAGTCCAGAATGGATCTGAGTCCTCCCTTTGCCTTGGGTATGAGAAAATAACTGGAATAAAAACCCTTTCTCTCGAAGCCTGACAGGATTCTTTCCACTGCCCCTTTCTGCAGCCGTAACATCACATCGTGCTACAACAGGACCTTGTGAGAGGGGTCCCTGAAGAGGGATGGGGAAGAAGGGTATGAGGGGGGCAAAACTTTGAATGGGATAGAATATCCCCGTGCTATCAGGTCCAGTACCCAGGAATCCGATGTAATTTGGGCCCAGGCCTGGTAGAAAAGGGATAGCCTGTTTCCAAAGGGAGAACTTATTATTGGAGCTGGTATATTGCCCTCGGACGCAACTTCAAAATGATAGCTTAGGTTGCTGCGATGGGGGTGGCCCTCTGCTCCTCTCATTATCTCATTATCATGATCGCCTCCGCCTATTGCAGGCCTTGTTATTATTGCCATTTTGGTTTCGGGCCCGCCGCCTGCCTTGGTCTTACCTAAAACCCTGATATGCCGGTCTACCCAGTTTTCTCTGGTTGTAAAATCTGTGTTGGGTAGCTGGGGTATGTATCCCCAACGATTTCAGGGTGGCCCCATGAGTTTCGTCAGCACCAAGCTGAGGTCCCAGTGGGGTATAGGGGCTCTCACATGTGGGAATAATTTGTCGAGACCCTTTAGGAACCTTTTGACTAGGGGGTCTGCAAACAACGATCTGCCCCCAGATCCCTCATGGAACGGCATCGGGGCGCTAAATGCACCCGCACTGACGACTCAGACAGGCCTGCCTGACATAGTTCAAACAAGTACTCCAGGACCACGGGGACAGGAGTCTGGGGGGGACAGATTCCCTTTCCCGAGGCCCAGACCAAAAACCTTTTCCATTTGGCAGCGTAAGACAATCTGGTAGTTGGTTTCCGACTCCCCAGGAGAACCTCCTGTACCCCCTGCAAGCAAGCAATAACTGGAGGTTTCAGCCATTGATAAGCCAAGCTGTCAAATGGAGGGACTTGACTTCCGGGTGGTACAAGATGCCCCCCTCCCTGGTCTGAATGATTAGATCCGGGGTCAGTGGCAGACGATACGGTCTGGCTCTCGTCATTTCCTGTAGGATGGGATACCAAAACTGCCTGGGCCAGTCCGGGGCTATCAGGATGACCCGTGACTTGAGCAGCCTGATCCTGGTAAGCACCTTGGGAACTAGGGGGGACGGGGGAAACACATACAATATCCCTCGTGGCCATGGCGAGATCAGGGCGTCTCCTTTCAATCCCGCTCCAAAGCCTAGGAGGGAGAAATACTGGGGACATTTCCTGTTCCCCTCGGTGGCAAATAGGTCCACCTGGGGACGACCCCACTGCTGGAAGAGCTGTGTCAAAACCTCCTCCTTCAGGCACCACTCATGGACTCTGAAGGACCTGCTCAGTGAGTCTGCCAGTGTATTTACGCATCCCAGCAAGTAAGCCGCTTGCAACTATGCAGAACTCCCATAGGAGAGCCACCTCTTGACGCAGTGGAGACGATAGAACTCCTCCTTGTTTATTTATATAGAAAACAGCTGCTGTATTGTCCAGCAGCACGGAGACCAACTTCCCCGAGACCATGGTCAGGAATACCTCGGAAGCCCTCCTGACCGCCCTCAGCTCTCTCACATTTATATGCAACTGTCTCTCGTGGGGGGCCCACAACCCTTGCATTCTGTGACACTGCAAGTGTGCCCCCCAGCCGGCATAGGAGGCGTTGGTGATTAGTCGGACCTACGGCAGTTCTGTCTGAAAAGGAACTTCTGTGCACACCTCGCTCTCTAGCGTCCACCAAAGGAGCGAGGTGAGGACGTTCTGAGGAACGGTGAGGACCTGGTCCCAGCCCGCCCTGGCCTTGAACGACCTTGCTAACCACGCCTGCAGCGGTCTGAACCCCAGTCTGGCGACAAAGGTGCAGGCTGCCATGTGTCCGAGAAGCCTCATACAAGACCACACTGTCGTCAGAGGGACTGCCACAGGTTGGACAAAAGGTTCCTGATTGCCTGGAACCTGGACGCCGGGAGGTAAGCACGCCCCCTCCAATCGCATAGACCTTGTGCCTCATCAGGTCCATGCGCTTAGGGTCCTTCGCCTTCGGAGTTGTACCTGGCTGCCTCTGCCCCTTTCTACGCTGCTGCCTGGACCACGATTGAACCAGGCACCGGGTGCGAGTAAAGGTGTTTGTGCCCTGTCTGGGGGATGTAATATCTCCTCTCCAAACCCTTGAGTGTCGGGGATATGAATGCCAGCATCTACCACAATGTGTTCGTAATTTTTGCCACTGTTTTATTCAGTGGCAGGGCCAATTTGGCCGGGGCATCCTCAGTGAGGATGTCCACCATCGGGTCGGACTCCTCAGTCGCTGGCTCTACTGGCACCCCCAGGTTTGTTGCGAGTCAGCGAAGCAGCTCCTGGTGCGACCTGGCGTCCATACCCGGCATAGACAGGGCCCGGTCTGCCAGGGCCTCGTCTGGGGACGATGAGGACGATGACTCTCGCCCTAGGACCAGTTGCTCCAACCCCACTGGTTCAAGGTCCGGCTGGTGCGGCACTACCGGCTGCTGCTGGGCATCAGCGTGCGGCTCCTCCACGTCAGTGTGCCCCCAAGGGCTAGCCCCCCTGGGTGATGGCGGGGCTCAGGACAACGTGGCAGACGGTGTGGACCACCTGCGTGACCCACTGGCTGAACGGGAGGGCAGAAGCAGGCCCTGCCATTGGTGGTACGCCCAAGATGTCCAAAAGGGACAGGGCTGCTGCATCTGTGGTGGCCACGTTTGGTCGAACCTCTGCGGTACCAGTTGGTGCCGAGAATGAGGTCGGGATGAACCCGTGGAGTGCAGGGATTCCGCCTCGGATTCAGAGGACAGCTCTGACGCCGACCACGGCGGTTCCGTAGAGGGTTGCCCCTGCATCGCGCCATAGACTCCGGCTTCCTGGCGTGCGTGCGGGGCTGCGGGTGCGGCAACTGTGGCACCGTGCCACCGAAACCCACCTGATGTTGCGGCACCAATCTGGTGGCCCGAGCCAAAGCCAGCAGTGCCGACACAGCCGGTGCCGGTGCCTAAAGCGGTGCCTGTGGTGCCGGTGCCCGAGGTGACGCCAGTGCCTGTGGTGCCAGTGCCAGTGGTGCCGGAGCCGGCCTCGGTGCTGGCGTGGCTGATGGGCACATAGACCTCACCGGTGCCGGCAGCAGGAGCGGTGCTGCAGATGTTGATGAGGCGGGGGATGGCAACTGCCCGCACCACCTCCAGCGATGGTGCCAATACAGGCTGGCCCCATATACCTGGTGCCGGCAATGACGGCTGGTCTCCTGACGTTACCGGTACCGGCCAGGGTTCTGGAGGTGGAGAAGTCACCGGTGCCTCCAAGGCTTCTGGTACCGAAGTCGAAGACCCCTCCAAGGAAAGGGGGGAAGGAGGCGAGGCTGTCGGCTCTATCAGTTCATGAGCCGCCTCGAACGTCTCCGGAGCGGAGGGGCGATGGGTTGGGATAGGTACGGGGCTCCTGGCCCTGTGCGAGGCCTCCCTCCTCTTCTGCACCCCCTTATGCTGAACAGGCGAGGATGGTGTCGGAGAATGCCTGCATCGGTGCCGGTCCCCATGGACCTTTCATCTGGGTGATCTCCCTCTGGACTCCTTCGCCCGTTTTGGTGCCGGGGACTGAGAACAGTGCCACGGTGCTGTCTTCTTCGGTACTGTGGTGCGGGGGAGGCCAGAATGTGGTTCCCACACCGATGCCGGTGTGCTACACACTGAGACTTCTCTGGAGGGCACAGGTTGGCGTGCCGACTCCATCAGGAGTAACTTGAGACGAGAATCTCTTTCCCTCTTGGTGTGAGGCTAAAACCCCCTGCAGATTTAGCAGGAATCGGAGAGATGAGATTCCCCCAGACACTTAAGGCACTGGTCGTGGGGGTCTCCTCTGGGCATAGGCTTAGTGCAAGCCACACAAGGCTTGAAACTCTGCAGGCCTGGCATCACCATCCCCCAACGGGGAGGAGGAGGGAGTATAAAGGACAACTATCTGTTAAGTACCTAACAACTACTTAACAGATAATTACCTAACAACAACACTTAAAGAACAAAGAACTGCTAATGGCAACGATAACTATCTGGTATCTGCACAAGACAGCAAGCTCCAAGGACCTAAGAAGGAACTGAGGAGGGGGAGGGCCCGCAGGGGAACTTATGCTCCGCTATAGCAGCGCCACTCCAGGGATGTGGCCCAAAGGGTACCGCTGCCGGCCCGAAGGGTACCGCTCAGGAAAAAAATGCTCCAGAAACCGTGCACGCAGCACGCACACACCTCATTTGAATGGACATGAGCAACCGCTCGAAGAAGAGATCTTTCCTCTCAAAGGACAGGTCTTGCATCGTGTTCTGTACCTCCAGGGGTATGCCAGAGACCTGCAACCAGGCTCCTGGCCTCATGACAACACCAGTAGCCATTGTTCACACCGCTGAGTCCACCGTATCTAGTTCAGCCTGCAGGGCTGTGCCAGATATCGCCCTGCCTTCTTCAGCCAGCGCTCCAAACTCCTGTCTCAAGTCTTGCGGCAGGCACTCCTTGAACTTGTCCATGGCCGCCCAGGTGTTGTAGGCGTATCTACTGAACATTGCCTGCTGGTTTGAAATGCCTTTCTGCCTAGTACCGTGGTCACCAACCTATCAATCACGATCAGCTGGTCGATCGGGAGATCTCGAACAATCAATCATGAGGCGTTCGCCCCCTCCTCATTTCCCCCCATCCCGCAGGAAGCCCCACTACCTACCTCCAGCAACAATGGAGGTAGCACTGGCTTCCTGCGGG
>JANRFK010001158.1:13083202-13099227 GCA_030068395.1 Apalone spinifera
TGTATAAGGGCTGGGGATAGCAAGTGATGGAGAGGAGGAGAACAGAGAGGGCAGAGCTTCAAGGAAGGAGTTTTTAGGTCTAGATGCACTAATTCGAATTAGCTTATTTAGAATTAACTAATTCGAATTAAATTAGTTCGAATTAGTGCTGTAGTGTAGACATACCCTAAGTGACCCCGTCACTGGGTGGGAGTAAAGGTGCTCATGGTTAGTCTGGGACACAAAGTAGAGCCTTTCCACTCCTTTTTGGGTGGGTGGAATAGATGCTGGCATCTGCCAGAGGTTGGGGGTGATCTCTGCCACCGTCTTCTTCAAGGGCAGCGCTACCTTAGGAGGTGCCTCTGATGACTGTCTCAGGGCCTTTTATAGTGCTGCCCACCAGGGAGCATGCCCGGCAAGGTCGTGGGGGAGGTGTGCACTTAGCCAGCTCGGCCCCACCCACAGGCTGACCTACAGTGCAAGGCCAGAGCGCCCATCACAGTCCCTCAGAGGGGAGACCAGGACTACGGAGGAAATTTCATCCCAAACTGTGGACTAGCCTATGATGAGGATGGCTCAGAAGGCTGTGACCCTTACCTCTAGTAAAGGGAAAGAAGCTGTGTTGAGGATCACAGCAAGCCTCTGAGGCAAACACTATCCACCAGAAAGTGGTGTCCCGATCCACACCGGTTCCCTTGTTTCCCATTGGCTGGGAATAGAGAAACATGGTGAATGGGAGCTTTAAGCAGCCATGCATGTGGAGGTGCCAGTAAATAAAACACCGGTGGCTCACCAGGGACTAGCCCTGGTGAACCACATCTGGCCCGGAGACCAGTTATTGCCCACCCTTAATCTAGACCATCCCTGATAGTCTAATCTGCTCTTAAAAATCTCCAATGATGGAGATTCTACAACCTCCAAAAGCAATTTATTACAGTGCTTAACCACCCTGGCAGTTAGGAATTTTTCCTAGTATCCAACCTAAACTTGCCTTGCTGCAATGTAAGCTCATTGCTTCTTGCCCTATCATCAGAGGTTAAGAGGAATCGTTTTTCTCCCTCCTCCCTGTAACAACTTTTAAGGTACTTGAAAACTATTATCATGTCCCCTGTCAATCTTCTCTTTTCCAGACTAAAGAAACCTCGTTTTTTTCAATCTTCCCTCATAAGCCACATTTTCTAGATCTTTAATCGTTTTGTTGCTCTTCTCTGGACTTCTTCCATTTTGTGCACATCCTTCCTGAAATGTGGCACCCAGAATTGGACACCATACCCCAGTTAAGACCCAGTCAGCACAAACTAGAGTGGAAGAATTACTTCTCGTGTCATTATTTCTGGGATTAATTAAGACTCCGGTTAATACATCCCAGAATGATTATTTTGTTTGCAACTGTGTTGCATTATTGACTCATATATAGCTTGAGGTCCACTATGACATCCAAATAGCATGGGGTAGTAATCAGAGGGCCGGATGATCCTCTACAATCCTTCTGTTAACATCTCAGATATGGGCCACTGGCAGGCAACATACCTCCCAGGATGCCTTGTCAGGGCGACAGATCAGACGATCCCCTCAGAAGAGAGTCTCCAACCACCACTACCCTATGTTTCCTCCTCAGAGTGGTGGCTTCCCACCTTGCAGGTACTTGGTTTCCTCTCCACCACCTTTGGGGATGATTCTTCACCTCTCATCACCAGGGAAGTGTAATGGTTCTCCATCACCATGGTGGGTGGGTTTGAAGAAGGGGTGGAGCACTGTGTGCTGCAAGAAGTAACCAGCTGCTAGTGTCCTCCCTGTGACAGAGACATCTCCTCCTCCCCGGTAATGTAACAGCAGTCCTCTATAGCTGGATAGCATCCTCAGCCTTGGATATCTCCACATTAATACTCTCGAGGAATTCCTCAGGGCATAGGTGCTCCTCAGCCTATCTATCTCCTTCTGTAACTCTCCTGCCTGCTTCCTGAGAGATTCCACCAGTAGGCACTTTTCACAATGGATGGTTTTCCCCCATACCATCACCTGGTTTTCTGTGAGCGGGACTGCACCAAATTAATCAAACAAATATTAAGCAAGCTCCTGGGCGCTGATGACTGTACCCTCATTGCACAAACGCTCAAGGATATTCAGTTTATCATGGATTACTTTGCCTATGCCTTAAAATGCTTCAGTTTCACAATCAGCCTGACAAAGACAAGTTATGTATCAGCCAGCACCAGATCATCAGTAACATGAACACAATGATCCGATTGTCACTATTCACAATTCACCCCTCAACTCAGTCAGGAAATTCTGCTACCTGAGTAACATACTTTCCAGGAAAGCTATGTTGGATGATGACATCATTCAGTGCCTGTCAAAGGTCAGCTTGGCATTTGGCAGGCTCACCATGTGCCCTGGAGGGAGTGTGAAATCTGCCTCAAAACCAAGATAAAAATCTACCATGCCGTTGTCTTCATCTTACTTGGGTATTATATCAACAACACATGGAACAGCTGGAAAGCTTCCAGTTTCATTGTCTAATATCTATCAAGTGGCAAGTCAGAATGATCAACACTGAGAAATGCCCTTGAGAAAGTCCTTGAGAAATGCCAAATCTGTCATCAAGAGTATATTCACTGGGACTCAGTTTTGCTGAGCCAGATATGTGGTCTGCATGGAGGTTTCCAGTATCCCAAAAGTGGTATTCGACAGTCAGCTGAGCATGAGAACCTTCTCTGAGGTTCCACACATCCTCAGGTACAAAGAAACCTCAAAGGCCAACCTCAAGGCATGCAAGGTAGACATTAAAAGTGAAACTTGGGAACTCATAGTACATGACAGACCCAGATGGAGGTCCGTGCCATGAGACTATCTCCAGTTTAGAGGAATGGCATGTGAGGTCTTTGTAGAAGAGACCAAGTTGTAAGGGCTAATGCTCCAAACCCTCCCTTCAATGATTACACTTGCAAGACATGCAATTACATTTGCAAATACAAGACTGGACTTGCTTTCAATGTAAGAAGTCATACAAACAAATAAACCCAGAACCAAAGTCAATACTAACTAAATACTAATCTGTCAAAGCAAAAGGAGAATTCTCTTTCTGCAGCCACATAAGCAAGATGCCTGGCTGCAAACCATGTTTTTGGTTATTTCTGATGGTGAATTAAATGTCTGGGATAGAATGATTACAATATTGTGCACACGAAAGTACTGTAATACTTTTAGTATCTGCATGATCTTTGTTACTTTTCTAGAAAGCTTTATGGATTACACTGAGTACTCACAAATAGTTCCTGTGGGCAGACTGCTCATGGGTGTGGTACTGTGGGAATATTACATTTTGATAATTTTTATAATAATAATTGCTCTTGATTATTGTTTATGGCTTTATTTAAAAAATTAAATGTCACTGATAAATTCCCTTTTTTCATAAATGAACTATGCATCCTCTTTGTGTGGTTGAAAGCCTACTACAGGATTTCTGATTCTGTGCCAGATTACAGATGTATTTGGAGAATGTGTAGCATTAGGGGAAAACATCCCTTTGATTACAAAGAGAACTGTGTGCATGCTCCCAAATGAATATTACATTCTGCAGCTGCTCACTAGAGCAAAGATCTGCTGCTATTACAGTTAGAACCTGCAGCCTATTTCCTTTAATTTTTTCATCTTGAAGACTACCCAAAATCGTAGTAGTTTGGCACAGTTTGACTATATTTATGAGGCAGCTCCTGTCAGGCCAATGGGGCCATGTATGTGGGGACAATTTCTGCATTTCCCCGAGGTTTGGAGGGGCCAACACCCTCCTGTGCCCTCAAACTACACCCATGCCCAATACTGAAATTTAAAAACAGACAGGAAATCAAAGGAATCATAGAAATTAAGTGTTCTGGAGAAAGAGAGTGAGATGCTTAGTAATTCTCAGGAAGAAACACCTGCCCTTTCTCCTCATACTCTGCACCACCATTCAGGATTAAGGGTACATCTACACTGCACAGCTATTTCGGGGTATCAGAGGTATCCCGAAATAGCTACCCTGCGTCTACAAGAGCCGCACTGTATTTTGAAATATTTTTCAAAATAATGGGCATGCTATTTCGGCATCCTGGTAAACCTCATTGCACGAGGGATAAGGGATGGCTCAAAATAGCACATTATTTCGAAATGTGGTGCTCTATAGATGCGCCAAATTTCAGAATAAGCTATTTTGAAATAATTTGAAATATGATATGCAGGGGGGGATCAGGTGGTAGAGGAGTAAAGGAGGATGGGGTGCATGGTCCAGGAGGGAGTTAGGGTTTGGGATGGGGCTCAGAGCTAGGGCAGGGGGTTGGGGTACAGGCTTTAGGAGAGGGTTCCGATCTGAGGCAAGAATTTGGGGTTTAGATTCCACCATCTGCACTTACTTCAGGCCATCTCACAGCATAGCTAAGGCAGATTCATTGCTTGTCCTGACTCCGCACAGCTCCTGGAAGCTGACTGTATGTCCAGTTCCTATGTGCAGAAGCAGTCAGGTGATTGTGCAGTGCATGCTGCCTGTGCCTGCAGGCACTGCCACCACACCTTCCATTGGCTATGGTTCCCGGCCAGTGGGAGCTGGGGAACCAGTGCTTAGGGTTGGGGCAGAACATAGAGATTTCCTGATTTCCCCTACACCTAGGAGTCACATGGACATGCTAGTTGCTTCTGGGAGCCTGTCTTAGCCCTGCTGCCCACCAAATGAATTTTTAACAGCCCAGTCAGCGATGCTGGCTGGAGCTGCCAGGGTCCCTTTTCAACAGGGTGCAACCCTAGTAACGCTGTGCACAGTTAAAAGAGTAAATGGAATTTTCTTTGTGATTCTGTAGTACTGAATTCTCAAAATAAGACGAACAGGCAGGAAAATCAGGCACAGAGCTACTGAAGCTTGTTTTTCAAGGCTCTGCCACAATTTCAAGTCTAGTTGTCTATGATTTCTGTAGCTATTTAAGGTGATGGTTGGACAGTTAACACAGCCCTATTCTCTTACGATATTCTTTCCTGTGATACAATGTGTTTTGATGATCAGCTGAAGGGCCTCGGTCTGATTTTTAAATGCTTCTGTTTAAATCAGGAGTAATTCCAGTATAAAATTGGTGCATGTCAGATCAGAATCAGGCCCTATACTTATCATTCCTTTGTGAATGTATGTGGGAACTGGGAGTAGAAAGGAATATTTGACTAAAGTTGTAAACACTTTTAGATAATGCTCCTAAGTATTTTTAAGTTTTTGAACAAATAGTATATTGGGATTTAAATTCAGACACAAGGGATCCATTTTCCACTGAAAAAAGGAAAATTGTGTGTAACAGGCTAACAAGAAGAAGCTTCTTTAAGCAAAACGAACAAACAAACACTGGAGTCATTTATCTACTTGGCATCTTTTTATACTGGAACACAAGACCTTCACAGTATTACAGTATAAAATACTGGAGAGAGTTCCACTTTGTCCCTGCTGAGTTCATCTGCAGGATCCCGCTCCAGTCTGCCTCAGCTGCTCAGGAGCAGAGGGCCCATTTCATTACAGCACAAGGTAGTGTCTATGGGAGAGCAGCCTGTAAAATTAGGTTTTTTCAAAACTGTACAAAAAACCAGAAGGGAATTGCCAAATCAGTGACCTCCAAGCCAAAACAGGAAGGAAGGCTGTATGTTAAAGTAACAACTATTATGCTGAGGCCGTTGCTCTCTCTCTTTATATATATATATATATATATTACAAACAGGCCCTTTTTATTTGTCAAGGTGTTGATTATATTAGTATGAAATGAAATAAATCATCTGAAAGTCAGTAAAAAAAACAAAACACAAAATAGCTAGCATATGTCTTAGTACATCCTGACCAAGATCTATATTGCATCTCCAAAATCCATTTCTATTAATCTGATAGTTTTGAGCTTATTGAAGGAGTAGATAAAATTCACTGTGAAAGAAACCAGATTGCAACTCTAATTAAAATAATAGGGATATGCCTGCTAAAATTACTAGCAAATTTGGCCCATTCTGAGTATACCTGTAGTAGGTACCAGTCTATGCAAGTCCCATTCAATATGCACTTGTGCAGCTAAAACAGTGTGAAACTCAGACTAACAACATTTTACAGTTCTGTTCAATTACGTACATTCTAATTAGAAACATCATTATTGAACAAACTTATTAACTTTCTCCTACAATGAATGCATGGGCTCATCAGCTCCCAAATGTTTGCAAGAAAAGGTGACCTCTACAGGTTTGCCTGGGCTTTGGCAAACCAAGAAAGAGAAGAAGTTGCAAAGTTGAGAGGACATCTCCCCAAATTATAGTAAGGAGCTTGTACCTGAGCACCGCTACTGATTGCAATTGGAGTAATACAGCATGGAGAAAGAGGTGGTCACTCAGGTAAGCAACTCCCAAAACATTTAGGAGAGGTGAAACTGATTAAAATAACTCCTGTCTTTGCAGAAATAGTTAGTATTCTTGTGAACAAGTTGTTATGCTCATTGAAAAGAGAAATGCCTTTCTCTTTGGCTGGAGTCCTCCTTCCTTTTGGCATGGGAAGTCCCAGGCATTTCACACTGAGTATATTGAAGCTGCAAAAGGGAATGAAGATAATGCCACAAAGTTATTAAGCCCAGTACTGCCAAGAAGTTTGGGGAAAGCCAGGGGAAGCAGGTGGCTGTGCAAGGCAAAAAAGTTGCATGGATCTTGGCAACCAGGGGTTGTTCCTGACAAGCCAATTTTGGGAGTCTCTCTCAGAGGTTTCCAAGCCACCCTCTTCAACCAACTCAGGAAGATACAGGTGCTAGCCACAGCTTCAGTTCCTGAACAAAATGTTCAAATGTTGTGCCTTCCGCAGGCCTATCTACATCTGACCATTAAGGCTACGTCTACACTACGAGTTTTCTCAGCAAAAAATATGCTAATGAGGGACTCATTTTCATGAGTCGCAATCTCATTTGCATGTTTTCTGCCAATCTATTTTTGCACAAAAATAAGCAGTGTGGACGTTTTCTTTTTGCGCAAAACCCCCTTTTTCCTCAAGAACCTTATGCCCCAAAAAAGGAGATATACCAATATTGCAGAAAAAGGGTTTTTTGCGCAAAAAGAAAACGTCCACACTGCTAGTTTTTGTGCAAAAACCCCTAGCGCAAAAAAGGATCAGCAGAAAATATGCAAATGAGATCACAACTCATGCAAATGAGTCCCTCAGCATATTTTTTGCTGAGAAAACTCATAAGTGTAGACATAGCCTAAGTTCTTTTTGCCACTTTTCCAATAGTAACAAGGCATAGTTACGTGACTACTAGGAAATCTCTGAAACTGCACCCTTGAGATTTGTAGCTACAAATGTATGCATTTGTGCATGCAAACAGGCATTGATTTGCAAAATTGCCTGTTCTTGTTCCCTTTGAAACATGGCCCTTAAATGAAGCCATCTTTGAGTTATTCACCGGAGGAAAAAGTCTGAATAATTTTTGATAGAAGAAACATTACTTCCATGCTCCGGTAAAATTTTTTTGCATTCTTAAAAATCCCACGAAGTATCATTTCTAGGCTGAGAACAAGCATTTTCAACCCAGTAGGCAGATCTGAGGAACTTATAAGCTAATGAAAACTGAATATTCAAATGAAAATGCCCTCAATCAGAACCTCAGCATTGCTAGTGTAATCCTGCAACTCCTTTCTTATCACAATAGCAGGTGAAGTAATAACAGTCATAAAGTATCACTGCTGGAATACATTATCTCATCAGAACATGATAAGATTAAAATGGCTGGAGTTAAGGTTGATAAAATTACCGTATCACTGTTTATATTGTCAAACTCTTATCACTCAGTACCATTGAGAAGCTATAATGTCGAAATTACGAATAATAATTTAGCAATGATTTAAAAAATAGTAAAACTGCATTTCAGAACAAACAGAAATGCCGAAATGAGCTTGACGATGTAAAGCATGAATTCAACTATAGTATTTGCATTGTAATTTAGGCCGATCAGATTTGCAACCTCAGACAATTAAGTCTCCTTACTTTAATTATTTACCTGAGGAGTATAGTGCTCCAAATCACAGCAACAGACATGGGGACTGTGATGGATAGGAGGAGTGCTGGCCAGCACCCGGTGACTAAGGGGTTAAACTCAGGTAGCTAGCAAGGGTGTTGGCAGGAAGCCTGAAGAACCATTGAGCATACGGTACTGGAATTTGAATTGTATAAGATAAGTTGTCTGCTTTCTCTATGTGGGAGAGTTAAACCAGGAATGGAGAGACACAGAATGATTTAAAGCCAGGCAGGACTACCATGCCTCCAAGGAATTCAGGACATGGAAGTGGACTGAACCAAGAGAAGATCGTGAGTAAAAAGTGAATCTAGTCGCAATCAGGGTATTTTTCTTTATTTTGTGGTTTGGTTTGAACTGTTCTGTGTGAATCTATACCTCCCTTCCCCCATTCACCAGCTAAGAATTGTTCCCAGAGATTTTCTCTGTGTTTTAATTTATGTTCCTTAGTTTCTCTGTAAAATCTAGCAACAACTATGCCTTATCAAGTATATCTTTTGTTGTGTTAATAAAAATCACTTTAAGGTGATGATTTGATTCTTGTGTCCTGGAAAGTAACAGGGGTCTGTGTGTATATATTTGCTTGCCTGAGACTGGGCAGTCAGCTACCAGAGACTGCAGTTTGTTTTTTCTCTATCTTTTTTTCAAGCTCTTTTGGGGGCAAAAGAGCTTGGGGTACCCTGGGGGAGAATTCAAGTGTTCTCCCCTGGTTTTAGGGATAAATCACTTGATGGTGGCAGCTACCTCTCCCACAAAGTCAATGAATCTGTGACTCTGGGAGAGTTTTTATAACCAAAGGCTGAAGAGGCTAGGTATATTTAAAGTCTTGGTGGGCCCCACTTTCTGCACTCAGCGTGCCAGAGTGGAGAACAGCCCTGACAGGGACGTATTTTTCAAAACTAGCCACCTAATCTACAAATCCCCCTAAGACTCATGTCTTGTACTAATATTACTCACATTGTAAACTCTTTGGGAAAAGGAACATCTTTTTATTTTGGGTATGTATAGTGCCTAGCACAGAGATCCTAGTCCATGACTGGGGCCCCTGCTCTCTATGGAAATTCAAATAATAATAAACAATATTCAGAATTTGCAATCCAATAAGCGGCACTTATGCATGAAATTCCCATTTTGCATGCACAGATGTTGGGTTTTCATAGAAAGTTTAGGTAGCCAGTTTGGCAAATTTGGCCTCGTCACCTCAACTAATGTTGTTTATTTAGCACCAACAATTTTCTTGGTGCACAAGATGCACACACAAAACAGCAATCACTGCCTCAAATTGCTTACAGTCTAAAAGAAAGATACACAAGATGACAGCATGTACGAGGAAAAGCACACATGGGGATACAGATTTTTGTTCACCCTTTCTCCCCATTTATAATGAAAATGCTAACACTGTGTAAGAATTGGGTTCTGAGGAGAATTGGGTTCCGATAAGGTGATATCTTAGTTAATTGGAATTGGGAGGGCATTCATTCCAACTGTGTAAGAATTGGGTTCTGATAAGGTGATATCCTAGTTAATTGGAATTGGGAGGGCATTCATTCCATATAGGATAGGATTGAAGTTGTTCATGTGTGGAAATGTATCCAACACTAGCATCTGTAGGTGTTATATGCCATTCTTCCTTTTAAACTGTGCCAAGAATATTTGCCATCTAAGTTTTTGTGTATGGAAAAACTCAGATCTGTATGTGCAAACTGGAGTTGATGTACTTCCCTTGACCCTAGTTTATATCCATACATGCAATTTGCATCTTCAAATCTGACATTTCTATGTGCTAAAACTGCAGGCACTATTTTAAAAGCTGGGATGAGACCCTAGATGTGATGAGTGTATTGAAAAGGGAATAGCATAAGACACTATCTAATTTGAAAACTTTCTTTGTGCCCCTCCCATGTTCTCTGTTTTGCAAAAGTTTCTTACAGCAGAATTGTTCTTTTTGGGATATTTTACTTGAAGACAAAAATAGAGATAGTGACATTTTCTCCCTTTTTTATTACATATTACCTACAAGAATGTCCATCACATGGACAACAGTAGCATTTGGCCTAATCACATTTCAAATGCACTGTGAATATACATTGTGGCTGTGTCTACACTGGCGCGTTCTTGCGCGAAAACGGCCACTCTTGTGCAAAAACATGCCACCTGTCTACACTGGCCGCGCGTTCTTGTGCAAGTAAATTGACGTTGTACTGTAGAAAATCAGAGCTTCTTGTGCGAGAATTCTGACGCTTCTTCTCAGGAAGAAGCCCTCTTGCGCAAGAGCTCTTCCAGAAGAGGCCAGTGTAGACAGGCAACATGAATTTCTTGCGCAAGAAGCCCCTATGATTAAAATGGCCATCAGAGCTTTCTTGCGCAAGAGAGCGTCTACACTGGCATGGATGCTCTTGCGCAAAAGCACATGCCAGTGTAGATGGTCTCTTGTAGAAGAGTTTTTGCACAAGAATTCATCTGCAAAAGAGTTCTTGCGCAAGAAGCTGCCTGTGTAGACGTAGCCTGTGAACATTCAGAAGACATATGGTAAGCCCACCCTCACAGTAGCATGCTACTCAGGAGACTTGCAAAGACATGAAGACATTTAGATTAAATCACATATATTGTCCCAACATTTTAGTTTCCTGTTGTATTCTTTTATAAAACTCACACAGAAACATTTTGGAAATCTTCCACAATAGCTACGATGGAAGGAAAGATGGAAAATATATTAGAAACCTGGACAGGGACTTAGGATACTTGGGTTCTGTTTGTCACTATGCTATTTTGTGGGTGACTTTTTAAGTAGTGACTTTGTTAAGTAAAGCCTTGTTAAGTAGAGACTCGGTTTCTTCATTTGTAGATGACGGTAATGCACTTACAATCATAAGCGCGAGAAGTAGAGGCGCAGAGGCAGCACCCTCGAGATTTGGCACTCCATATGGAGTCCCACTATCACCAGGCTTCTGGCTGACAGCTCTAGGAGGTCCCAGTTGCTGGCCCCATTGCCTCTGGGAGTCTTGGCTTCCAGTCCCATGTGTTTTGCTGTCAGTCCTAGGGTCCCAGCCACCAGCTGTGGCTCCAGCTTGATGAAGTGAGAAGAGCAGACGGGGTCAGGATGAGAGGAAGGGTGCAGCTCAGCATCCCACCCTAAAAATTGTTTTAGCACCACTGTCTGCAATTGTGTACCTTGCAGTGGTGTTGTGAGATTTAATTTATTAATACCTATAAAGGACTCTCATAAATTGCAAGCAACATATAAATTCAAAGTATTATTATTAATCTAAACATCAAAATGTCTTGGGAATTCAGTAATCCTTTGTTCTCTCCCACTACTAAATTGCCTATTTTATTTAAAAGAAAACAAATGCTGCTCGATGGCAGCGTATAAAATCAAGAGGAAACAAATAAGACAACCCCCCCCCCCAAAAGTGTAATTTTACAAGCATAGACAATCAGAGGGACAGCAACAACACAAAGGCAAATCTGTAGTCAGCATCCTCAAGCTAAGATGGAGCCTATATATAAAATAGTTCTAAGCTTTTTATTTGCAGTCACCTTTGAAATGCTGAATTACTTAATAACTGCTTCCTCTCCACTCTTCCCGTTTATGACCTAATCAGTTGATTTTTATTAATTCAGGAAATAGTACATAATATTCATTACTTGTGTCAAGCTGCAGATGCAGAAGCAGACTATTAGGAATGGTAAGAATGAAATGTCACACACACAAACACAATAGCACTTACATTTTATTAAACTAAATCTTAAATGTTACATAAATGTTGCACATTTGCAATTGAAGCAGTCTCCTGAGTTGCTAACTAGCTGTTGTCCTTAAACTTTTATTTAATTTTCAAATTTGATTAACTCTAACAGACAAGTCCTCAGAACGCTAAATGTACAGTGCCCTTAAAACTTCTGCAACTAGTTCTCATCTTCCCAACTCTCACTATCATTTTCATGGAGATCTGATTCCAAGTTGGGGATGTTAGCTATCATGTAATTGAACAGTCATGTAACTGCATGAAATGTTAGTGGTTACATGACTACTGTATTTGATAGTCCCCAGGAGCAGGGCAAACAGGAGCTGCTTCGCGGCAACTTCCCCTGCCCTCCCCCTGTGCTGCTGCCTCTAATACAGGCAGCAGCTGGGAAGGGAAGCTCCAAGGGAAACCCCTTGCCACCCCGCACTGCTGCTTCTCTATCAGAAAACCAGCTCCCCTTGTGAACTGGCTGCCTACTGCCCTGCGCTGCTTCCTCTGATACAGCAGGATGGCAGCAGACTCTGTCCATGGGGGGTCCAAGATCCGTGAACAGGATCTGCTGCCGCAAAGTAGCCTCTGCCTGCAGCAGGCCCAAAATCGCTGGGGACAGGTGTTCTGTGGGATGCGGAGCAACCTCTGTCCGCTAGGAGCTCAGGCCCACCCCGCAAACAGAGGTTGCTTTGCGGCAGCCTCCCCTGCCTTCCCCCCTATGCTTCTGCTGAATTTTGCTGAAGTAAAATAAGAAATAGACTTACTGCATCACCATTATAATTACTCCACTTAGGAAGGAACAATCAGTTTCGCACATACAGAGTAGGAAAGGACCGTCTAGGAAGAAGTACTGCAGAAAGGTATCTCGGGGTCATAGTGGACCACAAATTAAATATGAGTCAACAGAGTGACACGGTTGCAGACAAAACAATCATTCTGGGATGTATTAATAGGGGAGTGTTGTGAGCAAGGCACAAGAAGTAATTCTTCCGCTCTATTCTGTGCTGATTAAGTTTCAATTGGAGTATTGTGTCCTGTTCTTGGCACCGCATTTCAGGAAAGATGTGGAGAAATTGGAGAGGGTCCAGAGAAGAGCAACAAAAATGATTAAAGGTCTAGAAAACATCATCTATGGGGAAAGTCTGAAAGAACTGAGTTTATTTAATTTGGAAAAGACTGAAAAGGGACATGATAGCTGTTTTCAAATACCTAAGAGGGTGTCACAAGGAGGAGAGAGAAAAATGATTTTCCTTAACCTCTGATGATGGGACAAGAAGCAATGGGCTTAAATTGGAGCAAGGGAGGTTTAGGTTGGGCATTAGGAAAAACTTCCAAACTGTCAGGGTGGTTAAGTACTAGGGATGTTAAAGATTAGTCGTCTATCTGATAAGCATTTGCAAAGGGTGAGGAGGGGTACTTTAAAACCACAAGGCGGCTGCTGAACAGCTGATCTGTGAATCAGATGTGCGGCAGGCTGCCCCTTTAAAACGCCACCTCTGCACGATTCAAAGAGGCTTCCTGAGACATTTTCCTGGACCTCGGGATCAGCTGGGGTTCATCTGTGCAGTGGGTTGCCCCTTTAAAACGCTGCCTCCGTGCATTTCAAAGGGGCAGCTGCCGTGGAGCCCCAGCTGATCCCGGGTTCTGGGGAAGTGCCGCGCGGAACCTGGGGTCAGCTGAGGACTCCCCAGCTGACCCCGGGCTCCTAGTGGCATGCAGCGTAGCATGGACCCCGGAGTCAGTTGGGGACTGAGTGTCTTTAACGTCCTTATTAAGTACTGGAATAAATTGCCTAGGAAGGCTGTCTCCATCTTTGGTGACATTTAAGAGCAGCTTAGACAAACATTTATCGGGGATGGTCTAGATGGTGCTTGGTCTAGATGGTGCTTCCATGAGGGCAGGGGACTGTACTTGATGACCTCTCATGATCCCTTCCAGTTCTAATATTCTATGATTATGGTCTGTGACCATGTTGTTCCAAAATAAGAGGCATGCATTTTGTAATATAAAATAAGAAAATGATACTCCATAGCAACTTGACAACTCTAGATTTCTCTTGCTGTAGCTTTCTGTACTGTATATTTGGTTGATTCTAAATCTAGCTAACTAACTAAACAAGCCATAAGGATTAGCTAAGCTAAATTTTTTTTTTCTACCAACATCCAATATAGCAAACAGCTCGGGAATTTACTTCTTAAATCACACTGACACTAAAAGGCACAGAAAGAGACTTGAAGAATGATGCACTACAAAGTGGATCCAAATTATTCTTCAGACACATCCATATTGTGAAACGAGGTTTACAAGAGCGGTTGACAAAGGCTTCCCTTGTCAACTGATCCGCATCTTGACTCGCACGCTGTGCTGACGATCAGCTGAGCCGGCACAGCGCAGCGGCCATTTTTATTTTAATGAAGCCAGGGATATTTAAATCCCCGCTTCATTGACTATGTTGGATAGCCTATTTTACATGCCTCTGTCGGCAGAGGCATGTAATCTAGACGTATCCCTAGTGACAGATAATGTGGGAAAAGCTGAAGTACTCAAAACTTTTTTTGCCTCTGTCTTCACAGACAAGATCAACTCCCAGACTACTGCACTAGGCAATATAGTATGGGAAGGAAGCGCGCAGCCCTGGGTGGAGAAAGAACAGGTTAAGAACTATTTAGAAAAGATGGACAAAAACAGATCCATGGGGCCAGATCTAAGGCATCCGAGGGTTGGCTGATGTGAGTTAGGGATGTAAAATCCCATTTAACTGGTTAACTGATTAATGGGGTGGGAACCCCGCTCCACCCCCCACCCCAGACAAGCAGGGCTGGAACCCCCCCTGCCTGTGATGGGTGCTGCAGGTCTGGAGCAGCCCACTGTGGTGGGCAAGGGCTGCTCCAGCCCCTACCAGTTAACCATAACTGGTAAGGTGAGGCTTACTGGTTAACCATTAACATCCATAATGTGATTGCAGAGCCACTGGCCATTATCTTTGAAAACTCATAGTTATCGGTGGAGGTCCTGGACGATTGGAAAAAGGCAAATGTAGCGCCCATCTTTAAAAAAGGGAAGAAGGTCAATCCAGGGAACTATAGCCTGGTCAGCCTTACCTCAGTCCCCGGAAAAATCATGGAGGGGATCCTCTAGGAATCCATTTTCAAACACTTGGAAGAGAAGAAAGTGATCAGAAATAGCCAACATGGATTCACCAAGGGCAAGTCATGCCTGACCAACCTGATTGCCTTCTATGACAAGGTAACTGACTCTGTGGATATGTGGAAGGCAGTGGACGTGCTATATCTTGACTTTAGCAAGGCTTTTGATATGGGCTCCCACAGTATTCTTGCCAGCAAGTTAAGGAAGTATGGATTAGATAAATGGACTGTAAGGTGGATAGAAAGCTGGCTAGATTGTCAGGCTCAACAGGTAGTGATCAACGGCTCAATGTCTAGCTGGTGGTCGGTATCAAATGGAGTCCCCCAAGGGTCAGTACTGAGGCTGGTTTTGTTCAACATCTTTATTAATGATTTGGGTGAAGGGGATGGATTGCACCCTCAGCAAGTTTGCAGATGACACTAAGCTAGGAGAAGAGATAGATACTTTGGAGGTTAGGGATAGGGCCCAGAGTGACCTAGACAAATTGGAGGTTTGGGCCAAAAGAAATCTGATAAGGTTCAGCTAAGACAAGTGCAGAGTCCTGCATTTGGGACAGAAGAATCCCAAGCACTGTTATAAGGCTGGGGACAGACTGGTTAAGCAGCAGTTCAGCAGAAAAAGACCTGGGTATTACAGTGGATGAGAAGTTGGATTTGAGTTAACAGTGTGCGGTTGTAGCTAAGAAGGCTAAAAGCATATTAGATTGCATTAGGAGGAGCATTGCCAGCAGATCTAGAAAAGTGATTATTCCCCTTTATTCAGCACTGATGAGGGCACATCTGGAATATTGCATCCAATTCTGGGCCCCTCATTACAGAAAGTCCAGTGGAGGACAACCAAAATGATTAGGGGGCTAGAGCACTTGGTTTACAAAGAGAAGCTGAGGGATTTGGGCTTATTTAGTCTACAGAAAACTGAGGGGGGGATTTGATAGCAGCCTTCAATTACTGAAGGGGGATTCCAAAGAGGATGGAGAGAGGCTGTTCTCAGTGGTGACGGATGACAGAATGAGGAGCAATGGTCCCAAGTTGTAGTGGTGGAGGTCTAGGTTGGATATTAGAAAAAAACTATTACACTAGGGCTACGTCTACATTGGCGCGCTTTTGCGCCAAAGCTATGCAAA
>JANRFK010001158.1:13100558-13112019 GCA_030068395.1 Apalone spinifera
CTCCGCCAGCCCCTCCGAGAGCAGAGATCCGGGACCGCGATCCCAGCCCCCTCGCGGGGCCCTGGGATGAATGGGGAGCAGTGGGGAGGCTCCGCTCACTGGCCTGCGCCTCCCGCCCTGCCCCCCTTCTTTTGCCTCCCCCTCCGTAATTCTCTTCCGTTTTCCCCACTCCCCCTCTTTTGTTTGTGCCGCCCCCCATCCTGCCTCTAATCTCCCCCTTTCTCTGTGCTGCCTGTCTGGCCCTCTTCCTGCGGGGCTGCTTTGCAACGGGAAAGCGATTCTGGAAAAGAAATCTGTGGCTTCTGTGGAGTCTCTCCCAGCTTTGAAATCCCAGGCCTTCCTACGTCAGGGTTTTAAGTTGAAAATATTTCTTGACTGGTATTTGAAACAGAAGTCTCTTCCCCTCCTCCCTCTCCAATCCATAGATGTTGTATTAATGCCAGGGTCTGACTTACATTAAAAAAAAATTATACTGTACTCTGCCTTATACCCACCCACTTGCCTTGATTTGCCTGTAAAATTACTGCTCGCAATTTTCCTACACGACTTCAGCTGCTGATTTGAGATGTCTGCAGTACATACACAGTAATGAAAGCCACTTGAGTAGTTCATTTTAAAATGAATTGTCTGCCTTTTGTGGCCCCTTGAAAGCCCAAACCGTTATAGCTCTTTAATGAGTCTTGTCTCAATTTTCTAGGTTTTTGCAGACATCTCATCACAGTTGTTACTGCAACAGACACTGGGTGTTTCTTGCAAAGGATGAAGTGTCAGCCTGGAGTCTGAAATTTTGTTTCCCAATCGAACTCTTAATGATGCTTTTTTGGAATTAAGATATCACTAATAGGGTTAGAAAAATTTAAATTTAGTTTTATTAGGGTTACCATATTTGAACTTTCAAAAAAGAGGACACTTCTGAGAGGGAGTATATCTATATCCATATCTACCAACTCGCATTGTATTAATGTGTTATATGGTATATAACAGGAGTGTCGTCTTTTTTGAAAGTTCAGAAATGGTAACCCTATTGTTACAAATTGCTTTAGATTCTTATTCTTTTAGGGTTTGTGTACATTGGGGTCCTTGTTAATCCATTTTGTGTTCTGGGTAGAGTGAGTGTTATGCATGTGTGCACACAATAGATTGGGGGTGGGTCAGTAACAGATGAAAAGATTTTGACTATTCCAGACTATGCATAATGAAGAGACTAGAGGAAAGAGAGTTATGATCTTTGGTTTGTAGGCTTGATGCAAAAATTAGCTAACCTAGACATTGTGCAAACCTACTTTGTTTAAAGTTATCAGTCTATCTCTGTGACTGAGATTTCTTTATGTACCAATGCAGTTACTGATGTAAGAATAATTACTGATGTAAGAATTCTAGTGATTCTTACAAATCGGCCTTAAGGTTTTGAGTCTTAGATGTGGAACTCTTTCTTCCTCGTTTGATGAAAAAATCAGAAATGAACTGTGTGTGGAGGGTTTTTTCTTCCCCTTTTTACTGTTTTTAAGAATTTAGTGCTTATGAAAGATAATGATTTTCCAGCGGGCATCAGACTTCAGACCTATTTGAACTGACTAGAGAACACAGGTAGTAGCAGTGCAGCTTCATCAGTATAACACAGGGCTCTGGAGGTATAGGCTCTGGGGTGGGTCTGAAGATTAGGGGTTTGAGATACAGGTGAGTGTTCTGGGATTGGATGGAGCCATTTGGAGAGCGGGAGGGGAATCAGGGTTGGGGCGGGGTATGGGATGCAGGCTCTGGGCAGTGCTTCCCTCAAGCAAGTCCCTGAAGCAATGACACATTTCTCCCTGGCTCCTACACAGAGGCACAGGCAGGTGGCTTTGCATACTTCCCAGTTTGCAGGCTCCAGCCTTGCAGCTCTCGTTGGCTGCATTTCCCAGCCAATGGGAGTTGCAAGGGTGGTGCTTGAGCTGTGGGAACTGGATGGGGCACATGCTGGGAGCTGGGTAAAGCTACAGCAAAGCAGGACAAGCCCCGGACTAGGGTCCCTCTTAATTTTTTCCATCCATGTGCAAAAATACTTTTTTACATTCACTGAGGCATGTGCACCACCAATAGAAACACATAGTGCAGGCTGTGGGCACTCTTCTAATTGGCTAGGCAGCACCTAAATCTCTCCTGGCAGACCGCACAAGCACTCAGGCTATGTCTGCACTGTGGGGGGTTTTCCGGGATACCAGAGGTATCCTGGAAAACTCCACCACGTTCAGGGAACACGTCTGCTCTTCTGCAAGTCCCGCTTTCCTTCTCTCACGAGAAGAAGGAGGCTTTTCTTAAATTTGGCCCAGTGTAGTCAGGTCAAATTTTGGAAAAGCCTCTTCTGGAAAAAAAACTATTGGAAAAAGGTACACACATTGCAGGGTGCAATTTGCGTACCTTTTTCCCAATACATCAGTGTAGTGTAAACATAGCTTCAGCTTACAGGCATCACTGTCCCTGACCCCACTTCCCAGTAGGAGCTCAAGAGCTGGATTAAAATGGCTGACAGGCTGAATGCAGACTGTGGACTATAATTTGCCTACCCTTGCTGGAAACTATCAAATCCATCCAGAGGCCACCAAAAACAAGAGGGCATTCACTTATAGCCATCTTAGATTCAATTCATGCAGGTTACTAGAAGGGAAACATTTCTAGCGAGGTCGTCTTTTCTAAAGAGAAGATTTTTATTTAAAAACAGTGATGCTAAAAATGACAGGGCTTGAAAAAATTTCTTCTTTACTTTCTCCTTTATAAGTGAAAATTGAGCAGAATCTGAACTTTGAAATATTGTACTTTGAGTACAAAGATAACTAATGTAAATTAATGTAGTTCTGTTTCAGTTTTTTGGGTTTTTTAGCCTGCACACAGATCATTCCAATATGGCTTTTTCCAAGTGGCCAGAGAGTGATGTTGCTGATGGTCAGTTTCAGAGCCTATGTCCAGGTACTTATGAGAAGCAGTAAAATTGACAGGAATCATGTCACTTCGGTTCTGCCGTTTGGTGCAGACTGTCAGTGCCACCATTTGTAAAGGAACAAAGAGAACATCAAGAGGCTTGTTGCTGGGATGGTAGTGGCAAAGGGATGTAGTTTTCTGCCTTCCAATAGACAGAGGTAGGTAGGAGGTTGAGGTAGGTAGGAGAGGAGCTACAGTCTTATCAATTACCAGGGAATTGGGTCAAATATGCAGTGTGACCAGCATCCTGCCAAGAAATCAAAGACGCTTCTCTTTCCTAGTAGCTGAAATAGGGTCTGGGTTATTTTGCAGAACATTTACTCTGGACCTTCTGGCTTCCTCTTCGATGCCTTCAGACTTTCATAGCAACCTCTGGAAGTGGGTTTAGTCTTCTGGCTGGTAGAAGTCTGAACATTGTTTCAGTCCCTGGAAAATAGGCATCATGGGGCTCTGCTTTTATTATTTTTCAGTAGCTTCCTTGTCACATTTACTACGTTTAAAATAAAGAGGTTTTTTTCATTCCCATTCAGGCCTAGTATTCAGTCTGAGGGAAAGTGCTTTTTCTTCATACATTACCTGTAATAGAGAGTTTACTCTCAGTGACAGTTCTGCGATTCAATTTTGTTCACATTCTTTCATCTGTCCAATCTTACTGCCTTCAGCCAAACAGCAGGAGAGCAGAATTTGGTCCTGCAACTAAAATTTAGATAATTCTGGGAATGATGCATGTTTAGGAAGTGTATTCACGTAGAACTAAAATATGATTTTGTACTCCTAAACTGCTACATATAAATGGTACCATCTAACTCCATTGATCTAATTTCTGGGCATTTTCAAAGTTACAGCCTCTTACAGGAAGAGAAGGGTTTTACTCTATATTTTTAATTCTGTAAGCACTATTGAAATCATACAGATTTGAGGGAGGGTGTTACGCTATTGGTCATCTTAGACTCAAAAAATGCTTCATCTTGTCTATGTTGTGATCTTATTGGCAACTGGCTTTTACATTGCAAGAACTTGGTTCCATTAGCTTCTGCTTCACTGGTTGATGTCCCACCATAGTGTAAATCAGATCCTGGTCTGAATGGGTATTTAAAAAAAAAAAAGAGACAAACCCTACTTTTTTTTTCCAAAGGTCTTTATGCTCAAGATAAATTTTTTTGCAGATTAGAGTTTGATGCCTTCTTGCTGTGAATAAATTTTTGCATATCTGATGTGACCATAGTTTCCTTCTCTTGGCCAGTCAAAAGCTATATAATCAAAGCTTATATCTACTAAAAAAATTAGGATCTAAGGCATAAACTTGCCCCCATGTAGATTGCTAATAAAATACTGACTGAATAAAAATAGCATCTTAACTGATATGGTCCATTTGTGTGTTCAGTTCTCATCATGTTAGTGACTAGGGATGTAAATCTCATTTAACTAACTGGTTAAATATAGTTTTAACCACTTATCTAATAAAAGGTAGGACATGGTGTGGGGGAAATCTGGCTCCAGTCTGGCTGCCTCTGTCCTCTTGGGAGGGAGGCGGGGGGCTTCTGCTGGCTCCTAGCCCAATGGGGAGGCCCCAGCAGGGCTAATCCCGGACACCAGTTAACCGGTTACCCATTTACATCCCTATTAATGACACAAAAATAAGGTTTTTCCTACCTCCAATTACCAGTTTAGAAACAGCACAGTTGGAAAATGAGCTGGCTTCTTTTGCTTTTCATGCAGGGACAAAATTGCTAGCCAGGGTCCTGATCCTGCAGGTGATTGTTCATGAATGGATTCTCCATAGAAGTCAATGGAATTCTGCATGAGCGTAGAAGGGGGTACACCAGTGTAGAATAATTTACAGCCTTTGGGCATGTGTTCAAATTGCAAGGTCTAATTATCTATCTAGCCTCACTAAAGGGCATTAGTTACACCTTTTGTAGCTCCACTTAACCAGCATGTTTTTGATATTACTGTAGATGGGTGAGAGAGAAGGCATCTCCTCTTGACATTCATCTGAGGCTTAATTTGCAATGTGGTTAGTTTTAAAAAAATGCTTTGAACAAATTTGTTTGGGAATGACTGACACACAAATACTGAGCTTCACAATGTCATTTTTACATACTCTTTTTTTCACAGTAGAATAGTACTTCAGAAGCATCTTGTATCTTATGATTTTTCAGCTGTGTTTGAAAAATTTACTTGTGTGGAGGATGTCAGAGGTACTGGTGCATTTCAGTGCCCTGCTTAGCTGTCCAAGCTCTGGAGATGAAAAATGGAAGGATGATGGGATTTCTATGTGGGTTCTATCTCAGGCTCTGGTCTCTATTTTACAAATCAATCCCTGGCTATTAAGTGTTTGATAAGTTAATCGCCACACAGTCTGCTGCTGCTTGAAGAGAAGAGGATCTATGTCTCTCTTGTACTGTCCAGAGCCTGCTGGCTTCAGCAAAGCAGCGAGGAGCAGTCTCCAAAATTTTCTCTGTGCCCCTCTCCCAGATCTCTAGCACAGCCCTCTGCCAGCCTCCTGCTGTTGTGAGGATCACAGAGTAAAATCATCTTGGATATTCAAAGCTTCATTTTCTTTTGAACGGCCTTCTTCTGACTAACTTCTGTGCCTGTGTCTGCTCATGGAGCAATGATGGTCCAGGGATCAGAGCAGAAGCTTGAACTCAGGAGTTCAGTTCCTTGCTTTGTCACCAGACATCTGGTGTGAACTTGGGTAAGTCACTTAATATCTGGATGCCTTGGTTCCCTATCTTAAAATGAGAATTATAAAGGAAAGCTTAATTTCTGCAGAAATTTTTTGAGCACGATCAAGAAAGTTTTCCCCTTTTTTGAGAATCCTGCCTGTAGTTACAAAATACAAGACTATGTCTACACTGCGCGTTCTCACGCAAAAACTCTTTTGCGGAAGAGTTCTGCAAAAACTCTTCCAGAAGAGAGCGTCTACACTGGCATGTGCTTTTGCACAAGAGCATCCATGCAAGTGTAGATGCACTCTTGTGCAAGAAAGCTCTGAAGGCCATTTTAATCATGGGGCTTTCTTGAGAAGAAATTCATGTTGCTTGTCTACACTGGCCTCTTGCGCAAGAACAGTTGCGCAAAAGGGCTTATTCCTGAGCGGGAGCGTCAGAGTTCTGGTGCAAGAAGCCCTGATTTCATACATTAGAATGTCAGTTTACTTGCGTAAGAACATGCGGCCAGTGTAGGCAGGCAAGTTTTTGCACAAGAGCAGCTGCTTTTGCGCAAGATCGCACCAGTGTAGACACAGCCCAAATGTATACATCTGAGCAGTATGCGTATATAAAGTGCTGCAAGATAGTTTCCATTTCGATGTATGTTCTCTCATCTTGTACCCTCTAAAAGTGACATAAAATGGAAAATATGGGATCAAGATTTGATCAATCTCCAATAAAAAGATAACTGCAATAGTCAACTCTGTTAGATTTATAGACCACTAGTCTTGCATGTCATGTAGCAAAAGCACAGGACTGGAAATTATGACATGAGTGTCCAATTCTACACTCTGGTGATGTGACTCTAGGTAAGTCACTTATCCTCTTTCTTAGTGCACTCATTTTTGAAATGAGAGAGAACAAATGTTCATGAATGGAATCTGAGAACTTGGATGATAGGTTCTAGGGTATATATTGCATATGTATAGTAATATCCCTTTGCACTCAATATTAATGATATCCCTGATTGCTTAATTTTTTAAGTTTGTATTTGATTAATGAGAGAGGTATTTAAAACACACATGAAACAATTCCTGTTGGATAAAATACTGAGAATGCAGTTCAAGCATAGATTGTTCCATCTAAGATCAAAACTTATAAAGTGTGTCTTAATAATTGGGTCCAGAAACACTTGGAAAACTGAATAAATTTAATCTATATGAGGTTTTTTATAATTTAGCACATTTGTCACCCTGGTATGTATTGACCAGCTTCTACCATTGATTGCAGTAGGAGCTGCCTGCAGACTTAGTTTGTCTAGTTAAATCTGTACCTTGCAGGCCATTCTCTATCCACTTTTGTAAGAATATTAGTAGATTGCAGATTTGGAGACCTGTACTTCCGGGAGGTAGGAAAAACCCCAGCAACTTGCAAACTCTGCTCAGATTCCTGTATGCCAGGGTGGGGAACCTCAGGCCTGGCTTTTCCTGGATCTGGCCCCCGAGGCCCAGAGACCTCCCCCACCCAAGCATTGGGAAGCACATGCTAGTGCTCCAGTCCACTGCAGGGCTGGAGCACACAAAATATACTAGGGTCTCCATCCTCACTCCCCCCCCCCCTCCCCCCCCCCCAGGCTCTGATGTGGGAAGGGAATTTGAGAAGTGTCTTTCTCCTTCTCAGACAGGGGCCATGCCATTGAGGGTTGGGGGGGGGGGGGGAGGAGGCTTGTTTGTTTTGGCTTCTCACTTGTGTGCAGACCCCAACTGACTTTTTTCTGTGGGTCATTTGGCCTCTAACCCAAAAGAAGTTCTCCACCCCTCCATAAGCCTATCAATTGCTTAATTGAATACCAATTTCAGAAATGAACAGGGTAGAATTTAGCACTGCCTACCCAGAGCTTAGATCGCTTAACTATCTTTTAAATAGAACATATTTAGATAGCAAATAGAAAGCTTTTCCCTCAGTTGTTCCAAATTATGAAAGGCCATTTATTTTGCCTGACTGAAAAATAGTTGCAAAGCTTCAGAATTCATAACATTCCACCATAGCTGAGTACAAATAAAAATAAAGGCTTAAAATAACTGTTCAATGACAAGTAAAACTAATTTTAAGATTTAAATGTTAATGTTTTTTCTTTAACTTGTCTTCCCAAAACCATTCTGCCCTCACATTGAGACTTTGTCTGTACTAGAATTTTCTGATCTGTAATTTCCAATGTCTCTCTTAGTATTGGTACTAGATGAAGCAGTAGTGGAGATCTTGTGCCATCTTGTCTAAACTATACATTCTTCTGGTGCTACCATTGGAAGAACTCTGCCTCTTTTGGAGTTAGGAATTGTGGATCCAAAATAGCTTAGAGTAAATAAGACTTAAATTGGTTATGTGTTCCAGTGTTTTCATCTGCTTCTCATGCCTATCATTTTACTATCTAAAGACCTCATAACATTTGCAAGGCATTTCTGTTGCTGAGAATTTAAAAGCTGCTGCAGTTGTGAGGGGGAAACGCCATAGAAAGCTGTGCTGGCTGCCATTTAAAATATATCTGGTTTTATTCCAATTGTCAGATCTGTTGCAGGTACTACCTTTTACTAAACAAAATCATGGGAATTAACTGCCCATCTAAGTGTCATTTAAAGTTAGGAGGGGCAAATGGCAGCGAAGTACTGTTCATATCTTTCGAGCCGATAGTTGTATGCATTTCAAAAAGTCATATAAAGATTCATTGCCAGGTTGTTCTCAGTGTATCCTGGATTCTGATATGTTCACTTCATTAATGTTTTTATTGTAAACATTTAATTAGAATTTTTATAACCAATTATTGACAGTGTTTGCATAATATTCAGGTGGTTTCATAGTCACCACGTATCTATTAATTTTTTAACCTATTTAGCTGTATCATCAGTATGTTATGCAGTAAGCTAATGATATCCACCTAAGTAAACTAGTCTCTGTATTGAACATTGCCAGGGGTTTGAGTCTGTGAAAAGCAGCACAAGATCTTGTTTTCCTTGTCATTGCCCAAAAAAATTGTCCAAATTTCCAAAAACATAAGATTAAATGTTTAAAAAGTCCCTGTTATGTTTTTATAGTACATTTCAACACCTGCCAATCTAAAATGTGAAGTAATAAAAATAAGTTTTTTATAATACAATGGCATGTTTTATTTGGGCTGCTCTTTATTAAGAGGACATTAATCAGGAAGTCTAAACATAAAGTAGATGCATGCATTTCAGTTTTCCAGTTTACATCAGGGATGTTAAATATCAGTTAATTGAATAGTCGAATAACCTCACAAATTCTTATCGGTTAGTCAACTGGGGGCAGGGCCGGCAGCAACACAGGGTGCCAGGTGGGAGCTAATCTGCGAGGGGAGCCAGTTTAAAAACCAGCTCCTCTTGCAGACCGTCTGCTTGTTACCCTGTGCTGCTGATTCTGATAGAGGCAGCAGTGTGGGGTGGCAGCAGCCCTTGGGTGGGGGTGGGGGGGTTCTGAGCTCCTGGACCAAGTACAAACTGGAACTGATCTGGGCTGCCTGCCCACCCGGCTCCTAATACACTTTAAATGCAGAGCCACGGCAGGGGTAGGTCCTGGACCTAGCGTGAGCTAGAACTGAGCCGGGCTACTGGCCAGGCTGCTAAAAAATTTACTGGTTGGCAGGGGAAGGAAAATGCGTGTAGTCTATAGCATTAACCTATATAAGCTTTTGCTTATCAGTTAATTGACTACACTATTACATCCCTAATTTTGTTAATACTTCAGACCAGATATCAGAGAGACTTTCTTAGTTTGTTTGAGTATAGGTTGCAGCTGTCCCTAAAGAAATGAAAATCATAGTTATCACTTTGTGTATTTTTTTTTTAAGTTGAAAGCTGTAGTAATTTAGTTGGCATTGGAAATACTTGTAATGCCTTGGTTATCCACGATAACTATCATTGTGGTATATATGTATGTGTGGTTTATTATATACATATACAGCCGCTCCCCAAGTTACGAACCAACACTTGGTCCGTAATTCGAAGTGTTCGTAACTCGGATCCCATAGAGTTACATGGCGACAGCGCAGATCGCCGTTTGTAACTCGGATCCGCATTTACGACCACTTTGGTCGTAAGAGCGGATGGTCGTAAGTGGAGGTGGTCATAACTCGGGGAGCAGCTGTATTTATTTTTCACTTTAAAGAAAGTTAGTCTATGTGTATGGCATCTGTTTTTTGTTGAATTAAATTTTTCCACTATTCCTTGAGCTGTTAAGAGGGATCTACAAAGAGGATGTTCTTTACAGTTTTCCATTGTTAGTTCTTCCTAGAAGATCCCTATCTCCAGTTTACTGCTTTTTCCACCTTCCTTCCCTTCAGAGTTTGGAGATAACTTTTAAAATATTTTTCTCCTAGTACTTTTTAACGTGGCTTTAATTTGAGTGTACCACCTTTTGCTATTGACATGAGATCCCCCTTCAGTTCAGGGGAATGGCATAGGTAATGCAATTATCTAGAGCTATGTTCTCTGTCTTAGGTGCTTCAGAGGCTCTGAAATTTAAAACTGTGCAAGCTACTGACTTATTTTGCATGGGAATCAGACTCAAGAGCTGGACTCTTCAGAGATGTATATCTGTGGAGACCAGGAATTGAACAAGGAGATTCCTGCTACACTTGAAAGTTTATAGCTTTCACTTAGTTTTCTTAAGTTTGTTTGGGGGGGGGGAGGGAAGGGGAAGTGTTATGCTTTGACTTAAATTACAGATTATTGATCCATGTTATGTTCTATGATAGGCATTGATCATTAATACTCTGACCAAACTGGCAAGCATCATCTTATTCTCCTTCAAATTCTTCCTTCTCACCATTTGCCATCAAAGGCAAGGTGAACTGAGTCTTCAGGTTATTATGCAAAACATACTCTTTTCAGTGTTTCCTTCTACTGTACTCTGCCTGTTAGTTGTCATTTTCCTGTTACCTTTTCATGCATCCAGACTATAAATTTAAGGCAATAAGCCACAAATAGTGTGGTGGGGTGGTGTGTGGTTTTTTTTTTTTTGGTGTTGCAGGGGGAAAGTCTAAACTACAATGAAAAGGTAACAGGTAAGTACTGAGGATATGTTGATGCCTGACTGAACTTAAGCCTTTAGGTGCTGCATGCATGAATATCAGTGTGGGCACCTGGCCACTTCTACATCTTGGCAGTACTGCTTTGTGTAGCACCTTATGCTCACTTGCTGAGAAGCAGAAATAACATGAACGAGTGGTGTAATCACCTAATAAGGAAAGAGAAGGGATAAAGGTTGAAAATGTATTAACAGTAGTTTTCACTTATATCACATAATGAAGCCATTATTCTCTCTTTAGAGAGCTCAGATTTGACTTGAGTCACTTGTGATTTGCCGTGCCAGGCTCTGTTGTACAGATGGCTGCTTGTTTGATTTCTGATCTATTAAACAATAGCTAGCATGCAAACAGGACAAATAGCATTTAGAAGAGGATGCTCAGAACAAGAGAGGTTCTGAAGATAATGCTGTGGGGAAGAAAACTGTAAATGGAAGGAAAAGTAGATAAGAAAGGCAGGGCAAAAAGCCATCATGGGGTTAGTCTTCATGGAACTGTTGGCTTGGGTTATAACTTCATTGTTTCCCCAGTCTGTCTTCATGCTCTATTTAAATCTTGTGCTTGAGTTAAATTTTGCTTTAAACTGGAGTTAGCTCACTTTTCTGGGTGTAGGTTGAGTGCTGCTGACACTTGGGCTAGTAATGCAGTTGGGATTCAAGCTACTCTTTGCTGCTAATCCAATCACCGTGTGGCTCGGGTGGGCTACGTCTAGACTGGCACGCTTTTGTGCCAGAGCTATGCAAATGAGGCT
>JANRFK010001158.1:13122075-13139190 GCA_030068395.1 Apalone spinifera
AGGTCAGTTCTTATTGGCCAGTTGTTTCTGGCCAATAGGAGCTGAGGATTGGGCTGGGGGCGGGGAGATTGGTCTGCAGGGAGGGGTAGGCTGTGTGCAAAGAGCCCCAGAGACTGTATTTTAAATAGCAGCAACTGCGTGTGCTTGAGGGTTCTGGCAGGGTGGTCTGCAGGCCGGATCTGGTGACTTGATGGGCTCGATTTGGCCCCGGGCTGTATTTTGCCCAGCCCTGTGTTACACTCTTGTTGTTTGAGATAATTAAGTCCCAGGTGTTTCAGTTTAGCAGCTAAAGAAATAATTTACATCACTGAAAAATAAGCAAAAATGTTTGGCATCTGCTGTTGGAGGTTGGTCCCGGATGGAATTGCCATCTAATAGAACTACATCTCTTGGAACAAAAAAAGCGCTCTTTTTACCTTCATTTTTTCCAAAGAAAGTTTATCCTGAAGGATAAAACTAGTGTCTATTTGTGAAACCGTTTATTTGAATTATCAGGGAAACCAATCCCTGACAAATCAGCCTCTAATTGATATTCATCTGAACTTTACTAGATCTTCTCTGTAGAAGATGATCAGATGCAGACATCTACATACCCAGAAGCTAGCACATGGGCAAGAGTCTTTTTTAGTTTTGTCTAATGACTAGTCTAACCCGGTTAAGCTGCATTGAAGACAAGAGCTGGATAATGAGAAATGTGATTAAAAAAACCCTTTATTTTTAATATAAACTGTTGATTATTTACCAATAACACCTCTTCCTCCACTCCAAAATTTACCAAGCACAATGGATGATAAAAGACAGCAAGCCATCTTTTTCATTCTTTGTTTCATGCTTGAGGCAAATCATTTCTGGTTAATAATTTACCACAGGAGACTTAAGACAGGTAATTTAAGAAAGGAATCACCATACTGAGTACAAGTGCAAGATTTAGTGGCACCTGCCTGAGACTAATCATAAAAGCCTCATTGTTAAGATTAAAGAATTTATTGTTTAATGTCAGTAATTAAGACTTAAGTGAATTATTAGCTATGTGGTATATGTATATGTGTATATATAGGTTGTGTGTCCGATAATACTTAGACTGTAATCTCTTTGAGATACTGTCTTTTTTTTTTTTTTATGTTGGTACAGTGGGGTCTTAATCCCTGATTGGGACCGTTTTAAATTCTGCTGCAATACAAATAATTAAAAAAAATCCCAGTAGCAATGTGTTCTATATATCTTTGTCCAGATACTTTGGGCATTTGCATCTTAGTGCTGTCCAAGATTGCAGGAGAAGGGTCCTAGATTATTTTACAGATTTCTGATACAAACCTGGCTGGAGTTAGCCTCTTCTCTTCTTTAGAGGAAGGTAATTCCAAAGACTATTTTCCTGGAAAGCCCTTCCTGGCAAATAAGATCTCCCTATTCTTCATGGGTTGGGGCATCTTTATCCTTTCCTTCCAAGTTCTTTTGTCACCAGAGAAATTCCAATTTTTATCCAGAGAGAT
Organism: Apalone spinifera; assembly: GCA_030068395.1. Lineage (NCBI taxonomy): Eukaryota > Metazoa > Chordata > Testudines > Trionychidae > Apalone > Apalone spinifera. Next base: position 13,123,566 of record JANRFK010001158.1, read on the forward strand.
TTTAGTCTGCATTATGAAATTCATGTTGAGGTCAGAAGGCTTCTATGTTCCTGTAAGGGAGAGAATTGTTTGGGTAACTTGTCCCTTGGTATCTTGTAATGTATTGATGACACATACTGATGGAGTTGTCATTCTTAACTATTTCAACAAAATGAATCTATTGTTGATCTTCACAACCAGGCAGTCCCATATGCTTATAAACCTTGAGTATAGTGGAAAAGGAGGTCTATTAAAAGTAAACTGTGTAACCTTTTTATATGGTAGGACTGGAGTTCAGTTTTCTGGGTTTTGGTTTCCCTCTCCACTGGATGATATCAACACCTGTGATAGAGGGAGAGCTGTACTTCTGTGCTGTTCCAGATGTTAGTAATGTCAGCACTTATTGTTGAAGTCCAGTGTTTACAAGTTAAAACAGGCTTTCAGCTTGTCATAGTTTTTTTTTTTTTTTTTAAGTTTTAACTTCTTTTGAATCCCATCCTACTTCCATTGAAGCTGATGGCAAAATTCCTTCATGTTTAGAGAAGTTTGTATAGTACTTTAAAAATCTGCATTAACAAATATTACACTATCTTTTCATACAGATTTAAATATTTTATTCATATTTTAGCAAGTAGCAGTATTTTCTGTCAGCAGCTGGGCCATGGAGTTCATGAGTTCTCTTTTTATAAGAGAACTATTTTTCTTTTAAAAAAAAATCCTTAACCAACATTCAACATCCAATGGAATGTTAATTAAAAGTCATCTTTCACAGAGAAGGATGTCTCTACTAATTTACTTCATATATTTAAGATTGTTTAATATATGGATGCTTGAAAAAATTCTAACTTATTTCAGGAGAATTCTGGAGTTTTGTACTCTAATGGCTGCTTGGAAAACTAGAATTGACCATTTAAACACTTGAGATTTTATAATCCTTCCTCCCACTTTATATTTTTAAGTCTCTGATAATCAAGACACCTGTGGATAAGTGGTGGCATTTTGTATAATCTCTCTGAACTGATACCTAGTGACTACAGCAGATCCTTGATTAAATGTGCTTAGACTTTTAGAGTTAACAATTCAAACTTCATTTTCACACGTCTCTGTGTAAAAACATTAAAAATACCTCGAGCAGAAGAATACAAAGCAGGAGGAAAAGCATATTTGCTAGTCTAACAAATATGGTTATTCACAATAGGATATACCCAGTTATTAGTGTAAATAAGAAAATATTATATGTTGCTTGTTAGAGGAATATTTGTGCACTATATTCAAGTGCTTAATTTGGAGTCATCAGTCTTTTTGCTTATTTGTTTTAGAATTAAGTGTGATCACATGGTGCAGGGAAAACAGATATTTTTGCTAGATTTCAAACTTTTCAGGGAAGAAAGATTTTCTGTTGAACATAGTTGTGCTTAATAATGTTTATATAGCCTTACAGTGATATTATTTGATAATAGGAGCGATATGAAGCAGTTGTGCATCGTACCTTGGAGCGGAGCCAACGGCTGGAAACACGACAGAAGAGGTGGTCGTGGGGAGGGTCTGTAACGTCAGATTCAGATAGCAAGACTGGTAAGTGTAGCTAAAATTCAGTGCATTATATTGATTTATGATATATTTAAGATATCTTGAAGACTAAATCAGAAGTAGTATTTAAAATGTTTTAACTATTTCTATTTAATACCATTATTGTGTAATGAATGTGCATCTGATATGTAAAATGCCTTCAAAATGTATCCTTTAATAGACATGTTTTGAATACTAATTGATGTTCTGTGTTTTAAGTAATAGTTAAACGGGTAAGATGGCACGGGGTTAAATCTGAAGATTTTCAGCTATGTAATCTGTGTTGAATCCCACCTTAGATTACATATTTTAAATGTAGTTGGTCTTAAACAGGTTCTTATAAAACCATCATATAATTTGATGTAATTAGTAGCTTTTGCTTATTAGAAGCCGAATAGTGGAACAGTGGAGTAGGATGAGCTGCCTCCTTAATGTTTTATCTATAATGTATAAGGAAAAAAGCTGCATGATCATGGGGGACTTAGGTTTGACTGACATATACTGGAGGTCTCCCGCTGGCCATACTAAAACATCCTTGGAATTCTAAACACTACATGAAAACTTCCTAACTCAAAAGTGTTTTGGCCAACAAGAGGGAATTCTTTAATACTTTGCCCTGCAGATGAAGATGAACTAATCACAGAACTAAAAATTAATGGCAGTTTAGGTACAAATGTTCATGACTAGATCACATTTATAATGTACAAGTATAATGAAGTCCACACTAGCAGTATATATACTTGGTCCCTTATTAGGTCAGGTTTCACAAAACTTGATGATAATTGAGCTAGATCACTTAGGAAGAAGACATTGATTTGGAAACTGTGAAGGATAACTGAGATTAATTTAAGAACACAAAAAAGCCACAATCCCATAATTGAGGAAGATGGTTATGCTGGTTAACCAATCCAGTTTAGAAGAGAAGTGAAGGTGGATTTTAAATTTAAAAATATAACAAATGGAAGAAAGGTGAAATTGATAGCAATGCATATAAATCAGAGGTTAGGAATTGTAGAAAACTGAAAAGGGAAGCAAAGAAACACTGAGAGAAATCCAAGGACAGCATAGTGAGTGATAATAAGGAGTTAAGTATATGATGAACAAAATGAATCCCGACAAAACAAACTGGTAGACTTATCAACAATAATTTGAAAAAGGCAGAAGTGTTAAATAAATATGTTTTATACTTGGGGGGAGTGATAAATAATGAAGGCCAGTCACTTGATTTAGAGGACTCTGAATTGCTTTGTAAGTTGGATGTAAGCGAACAATATGTGTGTTTAATGTGGCTAATGAACAAGAGCTAGGTAATTTCTGTGAGATGGAGGACCTGGCAAGCAGTGACGCTGAAAAAGATTTGGGGGGTTATGGTGAGTAATCAGTTGAACGAGAGCTCCTAGTGTGGTGACATGTGCTAAAGAGCTAATGCGGTGCTCAGATGCATAAACCGGAGTCTGGGGTAGGTGTAGAGAAGTGTGACTGCTGTTAGCATACTGTGTCCAGTTCTGGGGCCCACAATTCAAGAAGGATATTAATAAATTGGAGAAGTTTCAGAGAAGACCCGTAAGAATAATTAAAGGGCTAGAAAACAAGCATTGTAGTGATACTAAGTTCCTTGAGTCTCTATTTTGCTTAATAAAGAGAGACTAAGGGCGGTTGGTTTAAGTTCTATATGGGAAGCAAATATTTAATAATGGGCTCTTCAGCCTGTCAGGAAAAGGTATAACACAATTCAGTGACAGGAAGTTAAAGCTAGACAAATTCAGAAGTAAAAAGCTTCCCTTATTTTCAACAGTGAGAGTGGTTAACCATTGAAATTTACCAAGGGTTGTGGTCAGTTCTCCATCACTGTTTAATTTAGGATTGGATGTTTGTCTGAAAGAGCTGCTCTAAGAATTATCTTGGGGAAGTCCTGTGGTGTACAGGATGCCCGGCTAAATGATTGTAATGGTCCCTTCTGGCCTTGGACTCTGACTGAAATGCCTTGGAAATAAGGGGATCTGAAAGGTGGTATTTAGAGTGTGTGGCTGTAAGCATGGTTGAGTCCTCACTTTCCTGAGCAATAAAAATATTTTAAGGGAAAATGAGAAGTTATTAATAACTGATTACAACAAGTTTCAAGTTCCATCTGGAAGGAGGGATAGTATGTATGTGAGTCGATAGAAATTTAAAAATAACTGAGCAGAAATAAAAAACATACCTGAGTTCACATTTGTTTTCTCACTCTGTTGTTGGAATCGTGTCAAAAATAATGAAGGTGGAACTAATTGAGTGTAGGCTGTCAGGCTATATCTAGAGCATAAGTCTTATAATTAAGGCAATTATTTCAACAAACAGTTTATAAGTATTCTCTCCACCTTCTCCATTTCTTTGTTGTTTTATTAAGATTAAGTGCTATTCAGCCTTGTGATTTATTTTACAAATCTTGTTCTTCTACAGAGCCACAGACTGCAGATGAAGGTGGAGCTGGTAGTATTAAATACCAAAATGATCTTTTGCTGTTATTTTTGTTACACTAACCACTAACCTTTTGAACAGGAATTCTCACTGTCACTGATTGGAGTTAAAGGGAGTTACTTTTATGTAGCTCTCTTACTGGATCTAGGCCAGCAAGAGCTCAGAGCACTGCAGAAGCAGCACATTTGGTCCTCTGTGGATGAAGTGCCCTAAATCTTTAACAATCTGTCCCAGCCCATTAAGGTGGGACTTTCCATTGATGAGATCATAAGGAAATCTGTGACAAGATATTATCTGCAGTTCATTGCCTTGATAACGAGGCTATAAAGCATTGAGAAAATGAGGGATCTTTCTGGCTCTGGGTATGTCAAATGTATATTGATACAGTACTCTGTAAACCATAATTTTGTAAATAGTGATGTTACTTTGCAAACAGTATAAATAGTAGCTGGAGAAACTCTCCAGTGCACAAATTGGGTATGTTTCACAAATTATACTTTTCATGATGTATAACAGACACATATTTTGGGGAGCCTTTTCCTTTAACTACATGTAATTTCTATGGAAAGATTTTGCAAAAAATGAGTGATAGTTATTCCAATGAGAGACAGTGATGCCACTTTTAAAATTCCTTTGACTTACTAGCATCTTCTGTGGAAGAGGTTGAAATACAGTCATAGACTAATTTATAAACAGTTCAAATGGTTTCTAAGGCTAGCTGTCCAGCTGAATGCTTTGGTAACTTATTACAGCCCAAAAAGCACTTTCAGTGTGGACACTGTTTATACCATCCAAACTAATTTTTGTTGGTAAAGTTTATTCCAGCAAAATAATTGCCTGGTATAACTCCATCTACGTTAGACGTTCTTGCCGGCACATCAACATCTGTCAGAGCAGGGACCATGAATCTTCATGCCCCTGATCAACATAGCTATGTTGTCCAAAGTTTCTAGCGTAGACCTGGCTGAAGTGTAATGAAGGAAATTTTAACTTTTGTAAATAAGTGCTAAAATGCACCCCCTTTGTCAGACCCAGCTAAGTCTATGAGCACTGAAGTCTGTGCATGCTTGTAGTGTTACTAATCAAGTCCAGCTGTTTAATAATGCTGACAATATGAGGCTTGAAAACTCAATGTAAATTTAATTGAGCATGATTTAACTGCCACAGCTTATTTTGGCAACCATAGCAGAAGTGCACATTGTTCCCTCTTCTGCTTCCCTCAGCATGGATTGGCAGTCTTCTCCAAAATGAACCAGTTTGACTGGATTGGTTTGCATCTCTTAAACATGGGAGCCTGAGTATGTATTCCAGCTTTTTCCCCCTATCTAGACTAATTTCTCTTGAGAGCCAGATTAGGATATCAAATTTTGTCCTATTTCTGAATGTCGTATTTATCTCTGCTCTTTTGTTTTCCCCATTGCTAAATGATAGCAAAAAACAAAATGTGCTCTTTATTGGTCATCGTTATACAGTTTCAATTTTATTTTACACTAATAAACCTTTACTTCCATCTTGTTTCTGAAGGACATAAGTCTTGAACATATTTCACCTCTCATTCTTGATGTAACTATCCAGGTCCCTCAAAAATTGAGGTCCAGGCCTCATATTTCTGATGTAACATAACAAACATGGAGGCTGTGTGTATACATCATCAAGTTTCATTAAGGAGTGCGTGCCCCCTTTTTTGTTTTGTTCACCCTTACAGATTTTGAATAAGACTTTTCTGTCCAGCAGTCTATACCAATTTTAATCTGAAGTCTCTCTAAGCAGCTTAATTTCATCTTGGGCTGTTTGTTTTTGGTTGATGGGTTTGGTTTTTGGTTAAACTATTTTGTCTTGTCAAAGAAATAGCAAGCAATAAAGGTAAAGCAGACATTACAGGCACTGGTGCTAGAAGATTCAATTCACACTGATGCAGAATTGGACAGCCACATACCTGCTATCCATTTTTCACTCTCTAAAGATAAAATTCTGTGAATTAATTTTTAAGATCGCTTGAGAAATTGAAACAATGATTGCACTCTTGTCATGTTCAGTACTCTAAGTCTTCCTGTGCTTAATGAGCAAGGAGAATAGGCTTTCTATGGTTCTACTCTGCTGAAATCCTTAATAACTTCACATCAGAACTCAAAATTTAGATGCAGAGAGAAATAGATAATGAATGCTTATCCAGAACTGTGTGCAATCACCCCCATTAGTTTTTGTATCCATAAACTAATCTTGAGATTCAGTTTTCAGATTTAGCCACCTCACCCAAACAGTATTGTATAAAATCAGCCCTTGTGTCAGTTTCTTCTTTTTTCCCCCCTCTCAAAGATTGCTTATCGCCTCTAACTTCAGATCTAATATAGCTGTGGAGTATAAATAATATTTATACTTTAATCTGCTACCTACACTACATCAAATTGATTTGTATAAAAATCTTTTTGTTCCTCTTTTGCTAACATCTGTGTACCTATCAGTCCTTGGTCTCCATGGTGATGGTAACTCCCTCTTTTTCAGTTTCTGAAAAATGTCTGTCATGTTGTGGTTTCTTATCACATTATTGATTGATAGTATTTCAGTTTCTCCAACAGAAAAGTTACAGAACATTTGCAATATTCTTTTCTGACTATTCATGTGGCAGATTGAGAGTGGGTCTTCTGCTTTTAAATATGCTGGGAGACTAAAGCTATTCCAGATACTTCAGAAAAGCCTTTCATGTAATTCATGATCCAAGAAAATGTAGTCCCAGCAATCTTTCTTTTTAGGCACATTCTATCATGATCAGAACCAGTTTCATGTGACTATAAATATTTAGAATCTTGACGAAGCCAGATGAATCTGTCTGAGATCAGTGGAGTCACAGGTATACAAATAGTAAAGCATACTGAATCAGATGTCACAAGAACATCCAGAAGATCCTATATGCCGAAAACATACATTGAGAATAATACACATTATTCAAGATTATTCCCCACTGATGGTTAGCAATAATAATAAATAAAAACCTACAATCAAGCATTTTACTATGGTATTGAGAGAGAAGTGGTTAATGCTAACAAATGCAGGTGTAGGAAGGACTCAGTCTGTAACACAGGGAGAAATGGCTATATTGTAAATAAAATACATAGAATACTTGACAGCAAAATCCCAGCAACTGATTAATCACCTGGGAAAAGTGTGCTGTTGAGCAGGTTAGAGCAATGGTGTCAAGGATGTTCCCCATCTGGCACGACAAATGCAGAAGTGGGGACGCTCCAAAACCTTGCCTCTACAGGCTCTGGTACAAAAAACTCCCCCCCCCCCCCCCCCCCCCCCCCCCCCCCCCCCCCATCCTAATACCCAGATTTTGGGAAATCTGCTGCCACCACCCAAGTAATGCCAAGAAAACCAGGACAGAGATCACTTGGGAAACCTCCTCCCTAAGGTAAAACTCTCCCCTGCCCCAACCGCCATTTTACTTGGAGTTAGCAAAAACAGAGGGAATTCACAGACAACAATGGACTCTGCCCTTATACCTAACTAGGCACTGAGTCCAAGGACACAACAATCAACCAATTCCAGTTAATTAGAAAAAGAAACAAACTTTTATTATCAAAACAAAATTACAGTTTCAAGCATAGTAAAGTAGCTAGATGGAAAGAGCCACCAATTGATGTAGGTACTCAGGGGAACCACTGAGCTAACAGCTTTAGTTACAAAACAGAGGAAAAAAATCCCACACTTAACAGCTCAGACATTAGTCCCAAATTCCCAACCAGGAGAAACAGTGCGTCAGGATTTGTTATCTAAACTTTTCCCTATTTACACATTGTAAGAAGTCCGTTCTTGGAGAGAAAAGTTTCTCCCATCCAGGGCCAGCCCGAGCCCTTTTGGCAGCATGGGCGCGTGGTGCTGCCCCAGGGCGCATGGCGCATGCGCGGGCCTGCCCGGCCTGGTCACTGCTGCTGGCACACATGCAGGGCCCCAAAGCCGTGGGGGGAAGGGCGCTGCTGGCCGGCGTTGTAGGGCCGGCGCTGCAGGAGCTGGGCGTGCAGCGCCTGATGGCAGCTGCCCGGCTCACCCATGCCTCAGTCCGGCCCTACTCCCATCTCCCCCCAGTCTTGGAAGAAACTGCTCTAAATCTCAAACAAAAGAAACAGAGAAAAACTCCTCTTTACCAGTTTGAAATTTCTACCTGCATTGTCATTGGCTGACCACCCAATATCTCACTAAGTACAGGAGGCATTAGTTAACCCTTTAGTCACCAGGTGCTGGTCAGCACTCCTGATTATGACAAATGGTCTCCAACCATTTTAAGCACAAGATCACTTTTTGAATTAAAGTCTGCCCAGGATCTACCTCAAACCCAAATACACCTGCCCCACCCCTTGGTCGAGGCCCTGCCCTCCTCACTCTGTGAAGATAGGTTACAGGGGAGCAGGACAGAGTGACATCAGCGCCCCCTGCTGCCTCTGTCTCCCCCATCCTGCACAACAAGCAGGAGGCTCCCAGGGGGGCAGCTCTGATGTTCTGGGCAGGAGCAGTAGGGAAGTGGGGAGAAGGGCAGCTGAAGTTCCTCCCAGCCAAACCAGTCAGGATCACCTGTCAGAGGCTCCAAGATCTACGGTAGATCCTGATCAGCTGGTTAAGGATGGCTGATTACAGCCTCACCCTTGAGCTTCATCTGCTGTATCATTGAGTAAATGTAAAGAGGGGCTCTGAGAACCTGTATACCTGCTGAACTATAAATAGCATTGCTTAGCAAAATTAACGAGTAATGTTTCTGAGGATGTGATCTCATTTATCCTCCCTTTGCATCTCAGCATAATAGCATACCCAATTTTCATGCCAATTTTGAAATCTAATTTAAAGCAAGCAAAACACTCAGGTTTAATTTTATAGTGTTATATATCACTCATACTTGGAGTCAGTTGACTTTTTAATTAACTGAAGTTGATGTGGGTTGTCAGATCATTGCTGTGTGCTGTCAAAAATCTCGCCTTAGTACACATCCTATACTAAAAGGAAAAAATAAGGAAAGCAAGGAAGTGATGGGAAATAACTATTGAAAATTCATGAAGCTAATATAAAAATTCCAAAAGCTGTTGCAGCTACCCCAGTTCTCTAGCATCTTTCCTGATAACATAACCTCTGTGTCTACCTACAAAAAGTGTCCCAAACTTAAATTTTCATTTCTGGCATTTACTATTCAGGTGCTATACAATAGATCTTTCAGTTCATGCTGTGGGAGTGGAATGTCCTAAAAAGGAAGCTTCTCTTCATTCTCATTCTACGTTTACTTTGCTGTCATTCTGCACCTGTTTACAATATAGTCGTTGTATCAGGGAGGATAGCAATCTAGCAATTCCGGGGTTGATACAGACACGCACATAGTATCCAGTATGTCATATAGGCAGGCCAATCCAGTCATGTCCCCATCTATTGGCTGCTTCTAGAGGAAACTGCCAAAGCATGTGGAGGAGCCTTTTGAAAAGGGAAAAGAAGCTCCTTCTAAGATTAGTAACCCTAATTTCCCTTTAGTGTGGCCTTATTTGCTACCATTAACTAGCTTTGCTATAACATTTGATATGCATGCAGCATAATGTGCAGAACTTTAGTTTTTTACAATTGGATTTGTGCTACTTTTAGCATGCACTACTAAGAAATACCTACCTAGCTCAAAGGGTTTTGTGATTTGTGAATTGCTTGTAAAAGTGCATTGAGATCCTCAAGTGGAAAGTACTGTGTAAAAGAACCAGAGCAAAACCGGAAATGGCTTAGGGATGTTAGCGTGTAACCGATAAGGTGATGCTTATCATTTAATGGTATTGGTGAGCTGTGGCAAGGAAGCCACCTCCCTGTGAGCAGGGATGGCAGCCACCCTCCCAAGGAGGTTTCGCTGCAGGCTCTGCAGTATAAAGGTTATATACATTTTATACTGCAGAGCTGGCAGCATATAACTGCTGAGATTTTCATTGCTTACATGGATACCTATTTAACCAACTTTTAAAATCCTTAAAATGGCTTTTGGGAAGAAATACTTATGCTTCCGGATTTATCCCCAGAAAAATATGTTAAAGGACACTTTTTCTGAGCTGAAGATAAATGTTAAAATAAACATTTCTTTCTACAGTCAACAAACGTTCCACATCCACAGCAAACCTCAAACAAACAGAAGCTGTCATCAACAAACGTTTGTCATCTTCTGCCGCCCTTCTAAACTTTCCTGATCGGAGTAAGTGGTTTTGGAGGGAATTACTTAAGAGAGAATTTTTTTTTGGGGGGGGAGGGGGAGAGTAGATAATGTGTACTGTTCCTCTAGCCTACTTTTTAATTCATTTCTCGTGTGATCTCAAATGCATTTTACCCAATTTATTAATCCAGCAAACTGTGGAAGTCTTTGACCCAATCACTGGTTATCTCTGGGTTAGAGCACAAGAGTTAATGGTGAAGTACTCTTGTCATAGTTCTAGGTTTCAGTTTTATTAAAGCCGAATCTTGGTGAATGATTTATGAATTGCCCATTTCGCACCATAGGTTTTGCATGTTATAAATTACAGATTCAATATTAGATTATAGCAAACATTATTTTTTTTAATTGCACAGAAGACATCTATTTTCCAATCTTTCGTTGAATATTCACAAGAAAAATAAATCTGCCTCTTGGAATTAAAAATCTGTAGCATGGCCCGAGCTTATGTTTTACATATTACTGAGCCCCAATTCTTTGTAACATGTAGAATTGTATCATAACATGGGCAAAAAAGTGTGAGAATTCTGTTATTTCCTTTTTTACTTTGATCTTGGGAATTGGGGTTTCATTGGACATTTTCATACTCCTGCAGTATACATATACCATTAGTTCCAGTGTATTAAACGAGTGATTTTTTTTTAACTTTTTTTTTTCATTTGCGGACCCTTAACAAATTTAGAATAGTGTGTGGACCCTTTTGGCAGTCTTAGACTTAGCCTGCGGTCCCCCTACAAACTCTAATGACGTACATACATTTTTTTCTAGAATGGAGTATTGCCTGTTTCCTCAATGGTGCTTATCACTGTGCTCTCAAAAAAAAAAAAAAAAATCTGGAGTAAACACTGCTGAGCCTGGGCCATAACCAACATGAAATCAATTCACTCTTTAAAAATGAGTTGCTGATATAACGCTTGCCCCAGTGTCGTCCTGTCAATTTTGTGGTTTTACAGTCATATTTTAAAGTTTTTTCTTCTGTTGCTGTGTAAAATCATAGTAAAAGGGGAAATCCTATCAAATTCATAAAGTAAACTGGGAAAATGGAATTTTGTCAACTTTTTTCCATTTTAGAGAACACATTAAGTGTATCATTTAAGTACATTTTCATACAGAAGAGTGATTTATAAAGATATAATTTCTGTACAAGCAATAGTTAATACCAATAATGTTATAGTTTGAAGTCTGCAGTCCTCTTATGAAATACATATTGCAATGCCTTTTCCAGACCAAAAAACTAGGAAGATTGCTCATCTTTTAGGGAAGAAAAGTAAAAAATGTATTCCACCACCACAAATCATGTCCTTTTATGTTTTCAAGGCTAAGAGATATCTCCCTGAATCCTCCGTGATGTAATGCTAACATGTTTAGAGGGCAGTTGTAGTGGAATGCTTATTTCTTATTGTTTCATAAATCATGCATAAATTGAGGAGAAAGGATAAGGGATTTTTTTTTCCTGAAGTTTCTGCAATCTGGTACACATGTGGGTAACGTTACATGTGTGATGATCCCTGTTGAAGTCTGGAACTACGCAAAATTAGTGTGTGTGTGTGTGTGTGTGTGTATATATAATGTGTATGTGTTTGCAGCATTAGTCTCTAGAAACAAGAAGTAAAGATTTATAAAATTATGGTTTATAGGCATAGTAGCACAGAAAGAAACAATATTTAATCAGCTAACAGTCAAAAGGGATAGTGCTAAACTCCTGGCTTTCTGTAACACACTGATAGAGCAAGTTCCTCCAGTATTTTGGGGGAAACCCTATTTTATGATGTGGCTTAAGATAAATGGTGTATATTAGCATCCTATAAATGTAGGGCTCGAAGTCATCAAGTCCAGCCCCCTGCTCTGTTGCAGTACCAACTAAACTGAGATTATCTATTACAGGTGTTGGAGAGTTTTAAGAACAGTTTAGACAATGATGGGTACTGCACAGTCTCGTTTGGAAGCCTATTCCAGAGCTTAACTACCCTCTTATAGTTGGAAAGTTGCAAATGAAATCCATTACTACTTGTCCTCTCTCACCACCCTTAACATATTGGAAGACTGTTATAAGGTTGCCCCTTCATCTTTTCTCAGGACTAAATGTGCCCAGTTTTTTCAGTCTTTCCTTATAGGTCAGGTTTTCTAAACTTTGTCATTTACATTGCTCTTCTGAACTCTTTCCAATTTGTCCACATCTTTCCTAATTGAAATGCCCAGAATTGGACACAGTACTCCCACTGGGGTCTCACCAGTACTGAATAGGACAGTTGCCTCCTGTGTCCCACACACAACACTCCTATTAATACACCCCAGAATTATATTGGCCTTTTTTTTCCAAGCTTCATCACATTACTGTCTCTTACTCAGTTTGTGCTCCACTATAATCCCTTTTCCCCCCAATCCTTTTCAGTAATACTACCATCTAGACCAGCGATGGGTAACCTAGACCAGTGAGTGAGCTGCATCAGTGGCCGTCCTTCATCTCAATGGGCCGCAAGATTGTCGTGGCCAGAAGTTCTCCTGGGATGGGATAGTTTTGCTTACTGAGTTTGCGTACTTAGAATTTGTGGGGTATGTCAATTGAAATGTAGCAGCACTTTGGCTGCAGAGGGAGTGCACAGCTCTTACAGTCAATGTTGTGTGCATTCAGCACATGCCTTTGCATGGTGCCACTTTAGTAGTATTGTAAGGGGGGAACAAGCATATGGAAGCCATCAGAATCTGGTAACCCTGCATGTGGGCAATTGTAAACAAAATGTCTAATGGGCCACGCAGAGAACCTGGATGTGCCACAAGCAGCCAATGGGCTGCAGGTTGCCCACCACTGACCTAAACAGTTACTCCCTATTTTGAAGTTGTGCATTTGACTTTTCCTTCCCAAATTAAGGATCACAGCTGTTCCAGAAAATGAAAACAATAGGGGATAACTATAGCAAATTATTCAGGTATTAACACTTCCAAAGAAGTACCGTGTCCTAGGAGTGCTTGCATAATCTGGGTCAAACTGAATTCTCCAGAGACCACCAGACAAAGAGAGGACTTCTGGATAAATAGCCTGGGCCAAAACTGATTGGGGGGCCTTCATTCTGGTTCTGGCTCTAAGGTGAATGAACTTGTAACCAAGAGGAAGCCCAGATGTGGACTTTGAAGGGCTACACCCTACCAAAGCTCTAGGTTGTAGTTAGGATGAGCTCTGGCAAGCTTTTTGGTATGCATATAGGTTCTTGGATTGTTTTAATGTTTTCTCTGTAATGCTTTTACCTTAAGAAGAAATATGCTTACCTAGAAGGAGCAGTGTGGTGTATTATAATTGCAGGCAGTCCACTGGTAATAGGTATCTAAATGCAGAGGAAAGCACAGATATGTTCTTGTTTGTTTTTTAGGGGGCCTGGCCTGCTGCAGATATTGCAGTGTAAGGATATTGCAGTTTTTTAACCTTAAATTCTCTGATTACAAGGGAGTGAAATGTAGGGATGTGCCCAAGAGAGGTGATGGCTGAGAGCCGGAAATCTTAAGTGGGTGTCCTTGCAGGACCATAGGAATTCAGGTGCAGTTGCCTTGAAACTATCATCTGTGTATGACTAGTCAGACTCTTTTTGAGAAAATGTCCAGTGCTCACATTTATTTTCTCTTACAGCAAGAGAGATTTAAATCAAGACTGCAGGTTTCTGGTTTATACCAGTCCAACAGGCCAGAGTAATTGTAAACTCTTGATCTGGTTTCCAGAGAGCGCTACTCTTCAGGCGAATAATGCCTTTAATATGCATCTGTGACTTACTTCTATATCCTGTCATAAGTTCATAGCGGTGCCCACCAGGGATGGTTATAACTTGTGTGCTGGGTGCAGCCTGAGGCATTGTCATCTATGATGCTGTTGGGGGGGGGTGGAGTTTAATCTGATTTAACCTTTTCTTTTATTAGCCACCTTAACAGTACTGATGTAGAGAAAATATGAAATACAAGGTTTCAATTCCACCTACCACTAGAATCCAGCTGTCAAAATATAACAACCATTTTCCACACTGGGATGTGCTTTCAAAGAGTACATCTACACTACAGAGGAAGATCGAAGCTGCTTCTGTCAGTCTTCCAGGGTTCGAATTAGCAGGTCTAGTTAAGACATCTAATTCGAACCGAGAGGCACTCCAATTGATACTGGTAGTCCTACTTCCAAGAGGAGTAAGGAAGTCGAAGGGAGAGTGTTTCTCCCTTCGACTTCCTACAGTGTAGACAGCACCCAAAGCAGAGTTAAGGTACTTTAGCTATGCAATTAACATATCTGAAATTGCATATCTTAATTCAACTATGTCCTGTAGTGTAGACGTACCCAAAGTGGTACTATTCTATTTAATACAAATCAGATGAACTGTTTTATATCTTTATGACCTGTGCATTTATGTACAACTTCTGTTTTAAGCACTCTGAAATGTTTATACTCCTGATAATATTGGCCTGACAGACATTTTTATACTTTGATGAACTTGTTTATACAGCCTCTCCCCAAGTTACGAACGAGTTACGGACCAAACACTTGGCCGTAACTCAGACCCCATTGAGTTATATAGCGACCGCTCTGTTCGTAAGCGCAGGTCGTGTTCGTAACTCGGGGACTGCCTTTTTGACCTCTCCACGGGAGCTTTGGTTGTAAATGCGAATGGTTGTAACTCGACCGTTCGCAACTCGGGGACCGGCTGTAAATAAGTTTGGTTAAACACATTTTTCTTCAGTTCATATAGAGCTTTATCATATACTTCTTTACTGAATCTTCATTGATTTGGAAGCACCATGTGGCAAGAAATAAAAATGCATTCTCAAATAATTTGAGAGAAATCATTCTTATTCCTTAAATTTCTAATCTGTATATGAAATTGTTGTTAAAAAAAAAAACCCCACCATGAATCAATCAGCCATGACTTATGCTGTACATAGAATAGAGGTTTAGGTGGTTAAAAGAACACTTTCAAATTCTATATAACATGAAATCTGCAATTTCACTTACAGGTACCACAAAGAGAAGTACTTCATTAAACAGACTGAGTAACAAAGTTTCTCAGCAGTCTGAGCAGCCACCACCAAAAGGTTCACAGGTGGAACAGAAAGGTGCAGGAAATATATATTTTAAATAAGAGCAAATGAAATATTTTAAGACTAATTTAAATTGTGTTTAAACTGAAATGTCCAGACTTTGTTTGGAAATATTTTCACTTCAAACTGTGTAGACTATTGTGTATATAATGTGAACTTTTGGACTTAGTAATATCAAACACTATCCAAAATTCTGCTGTATCTATATGCAAGTATTTTTGGTGAAGCAGTACTTTGGATGGTGAGAAGTAAACAAGTATGTACAACTTGTTTGGTTGCAGTATTGCATAATGATTATGGTTTATAGGTATTCTTGGCAAAATACCTTTCTTTAATAAA
>JANRFK010001158.1:13149114-13164911 GCA_030068395.1 Apalone spinifera
GTGGCCCCAACTGTGCTGGTGGGAGCAGGGGACATGATACTGGGGAAGGGTGCTGGGGCAGGGGACAGGGTTCTGCGGCAAGGGACAGAGTGCCAGTGGGAACAGGGGGCAGGGTGTTGGCTGGGGCAGAGGACAAGGAATCTTTGGCATGTGCCTTCCCCCTCGCACCCCAGAGGAGGCGCGCAGTACAGCTTCCCTCCTCTGCAGGGGGGGGACTCCTAACCCCTCTCCCTCCTTCCCCCCCTACCCCCAGAGCCCCAGCAGGCGCCTCCTACCGGTACTCCTCCCCCCATCCTGACGCGTGCTTCCTTTCGGGGACTCCTAACCCCTCTTCCTCCTCCCCTCCCCCGGAGGGAAGCCTGGGCGTGTGTCTCCCACTGGGACTCCTCCCCTCTCCCCCAAAGAGGAGGGAAGCCCCAGTGCGTGCCTTCCGCCGGGACTCCTACCTCCTCCCCCCGCTCAGCAAGTCCCCAGCATACCACAGACCTGGAGGAGGAGAGCAGGCAGCGCACTTCCGGAAACCCCGGAAGTGGCACACAGCTGCCGGACTTCCATCCACTCTGCGGGGAGCCAGCACTACCTCCATTGTCGCTGGGGGTAGGTAGTGGGGCTTCATGGGGGTGGGGAGAATTGGGGGGGCCCCCGAACACCTCACGATTGACTGGTCGAGCTCTCCCAATCAACCAGTCGATCACGATTGACAGGTTGGTGATCACGGCTCTAAGGGCTTCCCGTCTTCTGTTTCCTCCCCCATATTGATCTGTCCCAATAATCTGCTATTCTGAACATTTCTGTAAGTAGTTTCCTGTCTCTTTTTTGGAAATTGCATACTCGGACAGTATTTTGTGTGGTGGTATGTCACTTGTAATCCTAAAATGGTATTGCTTCAGGTAGAGATTTTATGCTGAATGCTTGAATCCTTCATTGGAATATAGTCAGGCTTAGTTTTGCAATAAGTTTTCCCAAGTTCAATAATTTATTACTGATGGTACCATTGTTTTATTGACTTAGCTTTGCATGTAAACCGAGAAAGTGTAAGAATCCCATTGTCTTAGCTGCTGCTGCTGCTATTGTTTATATTATAGTAGGGCCTAGATTAGGGCCCATTGTGCTAGGTGCTGTACATACTTGTAGTGAGAGACAGTAACTGCCCCAGACAGCTTATGATGCCTACAGATGATCTGTAGCAGATCAAGGAGGTGAAGGAACAGGTACGGAGGAGAAATGACTGGACTGGTGACACATAATAGGCTAGAGAGAGAGCTGCTATTAGCACCCACGTGTCTTGACTCCCAGTCCAGTGTCCTAGACATTAGTCTGCAGTAGCAATCAGAATTCATGACAAGAAGTGAACAACCCCCTGCCACTGTATGGTTGCCTCCCCAGGTCCATTTCTAAAGTGTGAATGCCTGATGCAAGCTTTAGCTTCTCTCTGAGGTATAGAAAGTTAACTCTTTGCACATACATGCTGTACTGTGTGTAATCAACTTAAGTTTTTCTTTCTTAAGCTATTAATTGTATGAAAATTTGGGAATGTTGGAAGGAAAAAACTTCCCCTTAATATTGTTAATGGAGTCAGTCTTCCTCCTAAGCATACAAAGCTTTTATTTGAGGAGATAGATGGTTGGTACTAGAATCAGTCTTTGCAACTGTCCTGACTGCTCTTCTACCTTCCAAATTGTACAGGTGTGTGCAGAGAGATGGTCTGTGTAGTTCGGTGTTGCTTGGAGAGGTTGAGTATATTCTTTTGACAGACTGATTTTGGGACTTGGTGATGATACAGTTTGATTCTTGCTTGTACTGGTGTGATTGTATCTTTTAAGTCAAAGATAAAAGCCCTGGAGATGCCCCTGAAGATTGTATAAATCTGAATTACATTTAAAAAAAAACTCCGGCAGTGTCATCTAGGAAATTGTATCCTATGTACACACTTATACCTCCTCAGTTTTGCAAGCACAATTTGTGTGCACAACATTTGTCTTGATTCTGTAGTTTGCAGCTGATGCTTTCACTCTACAATCTGTGGACAATGACTGTTCAGTCTTTCCCAGTATATTATCTTAAACTTATACACAGTGTCTGAATCTCACATAAGTTGTCATGTAATGTCTTTTTTCAGGATAGAAGCAAAACACTTTGTCAGTGAGTTTGTTTTGCTTATTGAAATAAGTCTAATTTTTTTACATTTGAGGAATTTTTCAAATATTAATCATTTGGACTTGAAGAATTTATCAGTGTTTACATTTGCAGTTATCTGCCCATCTCTAAGAATACTTAAAAAAACCAAGGGAAGAATCTTAGCTAGTATAAATTGGCATAGGCATATTGACTTCTGTGGAAATACGCTGATTTACAGCAACTGAAAATCAGATCCTAAATGTCCTAAAGATAAGATATCACTTACATTAAAACCAGTATAACATCAATGAGGTAGGGATAGCCCCTAAAAACAAGGGGTTTGTTTGCAGTATAAATTAGTCAGGTGGCTTTTCAGAATGTTTTTATGAATGCTACTTGTTCCCACCTCTGCCATAAATTAAAAAAAAAAAAAACCAGCATTGAAACATTTTGTGTTGGACACAAATTAATATTTTACTTTATTTAAAATTAAGTATGATAAACTAACAAAGTTAAAATGCTTAATCTGTTTAAATTAAATTATTAAACTGTTCTCCCTACCTGCAGCTTGTTTAGAAAATATGGTCACCGTACCCAGCCTGTCCCACTGTACTCAGCTGGGGGTGGGGGTCTGGACATCAGGGGGATGCTTACCTGGCTTCGCACCCCCTTCCAGCAATTGCCATGCCCATGTGGTCCCAGGCTGGCCCCTGAAGGTACCGCGACCATGTCCCGGGACAGCCCCAGAGGCACTGCAGCCACTTGGTCCCAGGCTGGCTCCAGAGGCATTGCTGAGGAGCCTCAGCCCCAGTACTGCCTCCTCCCACTGCAGCCTAACCTGCTGCATGGAAGAGGAAGAGCTCTCCAGCAGCTGCGCAGGGGAGGAGGGTGAGGCTAAGCTCCCACCCTGTGTGCTGCTGAAAATCAGTTTGTGCCACTTATGGCATGCGTGCTGTAGGTTGCTGACTCCTGGACTAGAACAATGTACTTTCAGTAGTTACACCTTTGGCTATTTTCATGATGTATTGTTGGAATGAGTTAGTGTATATGTTTGCAATGTAAATAAGATACTGTAATCCTGTTGCTGCTTTCTTTCAATTGGTTAGGACTTTCTCCCGGGCTCCCTATGTGTTGAGGTGTGCCGAATGATTGGTTGAGTACTTATGTTAATGATGGTAGGGTAGTTGGACAAAGAAGTGTTACACCTTTAATGTCACAGTGGTGAAGGTATATTTTGAAGTGGATGATGACATATAACAGCACGTTCTTGCAAATTACAGAATCTAGTAGCAAAACTATTCTGGGAACCACAACAGCCGAAGAAGCCGCCAAAATCTTAGCAGAGAAACGACGTCTTGCCCGGGAGCAAAAGGACCGTGAAGACCAGGAAAGAATTCAGAAAGAAGGGGAGGAAAGGTAACTTTTAATTAAATATCAGAAAAGAATATTTTGTGTGGTATATAAAACTGGCTGGCTTGTATTTAGCTACATGTGAGAATCTGCAGCGAGGCAAGTACAGATGGTAGTGTATAATGGCAGAGTGAATGCAAGAAGTCTGTGTGGTGATTACTGAGATGCCACATCATGGATGGCAGGTAGTGTACATGCAGTGCATAGAATTGTTCAAGAAGGTGAATTCTCTTTCTGTACACAGATCGTTTCTATTCTATTAGAAAGCCGATTGGTGCAGAGGAGCACATGGATCGAACAGAGACATCTCTTAGAGGAGAGTCTATTGATAGAGATTCTCTAGGTTTTAGTCAGGAGGAGAGGATGGAAGAAGATAAAGTATGGGCCGGATCAGACGGAAAACATTCACATAAAGAATCTGATATCAGAAAAGGGCAGACAAATAAACAGTGACAAGCTTTTAAAGTGCTTGAATACAAATGCTAGAAGTATACTCGTGTTAAAGGAGGATACTGATATAATAGGCATCTCAGAAACTTGGTGGAGTGTGGACAATCAATGAGACACAATCATTCCGGGGTACAAAATATATTGGAAGGACAGAACAGCTCATGCGGGTGGGGGAGTGGCATTATATGTGAAAGCAAAATTAGAATCGGATGAAGTAAAAATCTTAAAAGAATCAACATGTTCCATAGAATCGTTATGAATAGTAATTCCCTGCTCTAATAATAATATAACAGTAGGGATCTATTATCGACCACCTGACTAGGATAGTAATAGTGACTATGAAATGCTTAGGGAGATTAGAGAGGCTATCAAAATAAAGAATTCAATAATAGTGGGGGATTTCAACTATCCCCATATTCACTGGGTACATGTCACCTCAGGACGAGATGCAGAGACAAAATTTCTTAATACCTTAAATGACTGCTTCTTGGAGCAGCTGGTACAGGAACCCACAAGGGGAGAGGCAATTCTCGATTTAGTCCTGAGTAGCGCACAGGATCTGGTCCAAGAGGTAACTATAACAGGACCGCTTGGAAATAGTGACCATAATATACATTTAACATTCCTGTGGTGGGAAGAACACCTCAGCAGCCCAGCACTGTGGCATTTAATTTCAAAAAGGGGAACTATGCAAAAATGAGGAGGTTACTGGTAATTAAACAGAAATTAAAAGGTACAGTGACTAAAGTAAAATCCATGCAAGCTGCATGGACACTTTCAAAGACACCATAATAGAGGCCCAACTTGAATGTATACACCAAATTAAAAAACATAGAAGAACTAAAAAAGAGCCACCGTGGCTTGGCTTAACCACGTAAAAGAAGGAGTGAGAGAGAAAAAGACATCTTTTAAAAAGTGGAAGTCAGATCCTAGTGAAGTAAATAGAAAGGTGCATAAACACTGCCAAATTAAGTGTAAAAATGTAATAAGAAAAGCCAAAAAGGAGTTTGAAGAACAGCTAGCCAAAATTACTCAAAAGGTAATAACAAAATGTTTTTTAAGTACATCAGAAGTAGAAAGCCTGCTAAACAACCAGTGGGGCCCCTGAATGATTGAGATGCAAAAGGAGCACTTAAAGACAATAAAGTCATTGCAGAGAAACTAAATGAATTCTTTGCTTCAGTCTTCACGGCTGAGGATGTTAAGGAGATTCCTAAACCTGACCCGTCCTTTGTAGGTGACCAATCAGTGACAAGTCCTCAGATTTAAGTGTCATTAGAGGAGGTTTTGGAATTAATTCATAAACTTAACAGGAACAAGTCACTGGGACCAGATGGCGTTCACCCAAGAGTTCTGAAAACTCAAATGTGAAATTCCGGCACTATTAACTATAGTTTGTAACCTATCCTTTAAATCAGCTTCTGTACCTAATGACTGGAAGATAGCTAATGTAACGCCAATATTTAAAAAGAGCTCTAGAGGCGATCATGGCAATTACAGACTGATAATTCTAACATCAGTACCGGGCAAATTAGTTGAAACAATAGTAAAGAATAAAATTGTCAGACACATAGAAGAACATAATTTGTTGGGCAAAAGTCAACATGGTTTCTGTAAAGGGAAATCATGTCTTACTAATCTATTAGAGTTCTTTGAAGGGGTCAACAAACGTGGACAAGGGGGAATCTAGTAGATATAGTGTACTTAGATTTCCAGAAAGCCTTTGACTCGGTCCCTCACCAAAGGCTCTTACTGAAATTAAGTTGTCATGGAATAAGAGAGGAAGATCCTTTTATGGACTGAGAACTGGTTAAGACAGGGAACAAAGGGTAGGAATAAATAGTAAACTTTCAGAATGGAGGGGGGTAATTAGTGGTGTTCCCCAAGGGTCAGTCCTAGTACCAATCCTATTCAACTTATTCATAAATGATCTGGAGAAAGGGGTAAACAGTGAGGTGGCAAAGTTTGCAGACGATACTAAACTGCTCAAGGTAGTTATGACCAAAATAGACTGTGAAGAACTTCAAAAAGATCTCACAAAACTAAGTGATTGAACAACAAAATGGCAAATTAAATTTAATGTGGACAAATGTAAAGTAATGCACATTGGAGAAAATAACCCCAACTAGGCTATGTCTAGACTGCATCCCTCTGTCAACAGAGGGATGCAAATCAAGCACGTTGAAATTGCTAATGAATCCGGGATTTAAATATCCCTTGCCTCATTAGCATAAACATTGCCGCTGCTTTTTTCAAAATTGAGGGTTTTTTGAAAGAAAAAAAAGGCAGTCTAGACGTGGATCTGTCAAAAATAAAGCTTTTTTTTTTTTGACAGATCCTATAAACCTCATTTTTTTGAGGAATACAGGATCTGTCGAAAAAGGCTTTATTTTCGACAGATCTGCGTCTAGACTGCTGGGTTTTTTAAAAAAAACTCCATTTCGAAAAAAGCGGCAGCAGCGTTTGTGCTAATGAGGCATAGGATATTTAAATCCCGGCTTCATTAGCAATTTCGACGTGCTTAATCTGTCTCTGTCAACAGAGAGGTGTAGTCTAGACACCCTTATATATAATACGATGGAGGCTAATTTAGGTACTACTAATCAGAAAAGAGATCTTGGAGTCATCGTGGATAGTTCTCTGAAGACGTTCATGCAGTGTGCAGCGGCTGTCAAAAAAGCAAACAGGATGTTAGGAATCATTAAAAAAAGGGATAGAGAATAAGACGGAGAATATCTTATTGCCCTTATATAAATCCACGATATGCCCACATCTTGAATACTGCGTACAGATGTGTCTCCTCATCTCAAAAAAGATATACCGGCATTAGAAAAGGTTCAGAGATGGGCAACTAAAATGATTAGGGGTTTGAAACGGGTCCCATATGAGGAGAGATTAAAGAGACTGGGACTTTTCAGCTCGGAAAAGAGGAGACTAAGGGGGATATGATAGAGGTATATAAAATCATGAGTGGTGTGGAGAAAGTGAATAAGGAAAAGCTATTTACTTGTTCCCATAATATAAGCACTACGGGCCACCAAATGAAATGAATGGGCAGCAGGTTTAAAACAAATAAAAGGAAGTTCTTCACACAGTGCATAGTCAGTCTGTGTAACTCCTTGCCTGAGGAGGTTGTGAAGGCTAGGACTATAACAGAGTTTAAAAGACAACTTCCATGAATTTATCTAGTTAAGTCCATTAATGGCTATTAGCCAGTATGGGTAAGGAATGGTGTCCCTGGCCTCTGTTTGTCAGAGGGTGGAGATGGATGGCAGGAGAGAGATCGCTTGATCATTACCTGTTTGATTCAGTCCCTCTGGAACATTTGGCATTGTCCGCTGTTGGCAGACAGAGTACTGGGCTGGATGGACCTTTGATCTGACCTAGTATGGCCATTCTTATGTTCCAGATCACAGTTTTAAAACAGACACTGGTAGAATTGGTGGTGGTGTAAACTTTTATTGTTTGCTGCTTTATGTTTATCTGTTACTTAGCTAAACACAGCAGTTGCCACTTAACAACTGTGATATTAACAACTTCTGATTAATAGCAACATTTAGCCAATCCCTGTCCTGTTGACTTTAATGTTAATGGGACTCAGATATTGGCAGTACTTACTGAGAACTTCTTTTTGGAAGAAAGGCCCTGGCTGCCAGCAAGGAAACAGTGGGGCATGTCTTCCCTGCTTGGTGAAATACTGCCTGCAGCCAGACCTCAGATCATCCCAGCACTTCCTTCCCTGGCTGCAGTCAAAGTGACCTATATTCAACTTTGGACCACATAGGAGATAAGCTGTAGATGCTGCTTCTCCACCCAACAGGGTAGTTCTGCTGCGGTCCCAGTATTGTGAGGTGGGGATGGTGGTGGAGGGGGAGGACTGTAGCAGGTCAATGGAAAGTGGCTGCAGCCTGGATGCCAGGGCATTCAATGTGGGGGGGGGGGGGGGGGGGGGGGGGGGGGGGGGGGGGGGGAGTACTGGAAGCCCGTGGAACTGCATGGTACTTCTCCCTGCTACTGCCCTGCCCACAACGTTCCCTCTTCATGTAAAGCCCTGTCTTTGGGCTGCAATGCCCCTCTTGATTGCTGCCCTGCTTACAATCAGGTTGACAAGACACGCCCCAGTATTTCCTTCCCTAGCTTGAGCCCCACAAACCTGCCTTCATCTTATTGGCAACTGCCAGATACTGACTGACTTTGGTCTTCAGACCTGTGATTTTGGGTCTGGGTACAGTGCCACTGGGAGAGTGCCTCCCAACCCAGGTAGACAGATGCTCTAGTTCCACTCAGATTAGTGCAGTAAAAATAGCAGCATGGCTGCTGTAGCACTGCTAGCTGCCCAAGTACAGGCCCAATTGATCCCCTGGGTCAGCCCCCATGACAGCATCCATGCTGCTATGTATAGCATGCTCCTAGCTGTAATGTAGGCATACCTTTGGGCATCTTTCACAAGCTTTAAACTCTCTCATGCTTAAAATAAATAATACCTGGTCTGTAATCCATTTCTGAACACTAGGAGCAAAGAAGAAGAAATTGTAAAGAAAACCGAAGATAAAGCTCCGAAGGAGGAGGAGCTCAACAGACTGGAAGAAGGAACAAGACTTGAGGATGAAGAACAGCAAAGACAAGCTGAAGAGGAGAGAGTTCGCAAAGAACAAGAGGAGCAGGAAAAACTAGCAGAGCTTCAGCAACAGGTTTACTTGCTAGGTGTAGAACACAACTCTGTTCCTTGAAAAAGCTGTTAGTCATTCTTTTTAGATCCTGGCTCAGAGCATGTTGGAAAATGCCCGGTCATAAAGGGACATTGGAAACCATCGATAAAATTGCTGAACTCTTCTGAAATGGTGTAGCTTTTAAGTCTGGGATAGAAACAGGTATTAACCATTTTAGTCCTGTTTAGTGCACTGGTGGCAGAAAGCTGCTTTGTAGGTAAGATTCAAGGTACTCTGTAAAAACCAAAGTACAGTAGAGCTTCTTCATCATCTTACTGGGGCCCTGTAAAAAAGATAAAAGGAGTCTGGGCACCTTGTGTAATCTAGCATCTCCTATAAAAGGATATGATGTTAGCAGAGACTGATTTGGCAGCTTTGAAAATTCTTCTTAGCATATGTACAATGTACCTCTGCTGGCATGTGACCAAGATTCATTATGAATTTGGTCCATTAGTTGAATCTTAGCTTGTCTGGGCAGGGTGCTTTATGCACAGTGTGACATGAATGCTGATCCCTAACCCCCAAATACTACTAATGAAAATACTTGACAATGCTACTAATCCCTAAATATTGCCTTTCATGGGTAATTAATACCTGTATAACGTGGAAAAGGTATTCTTCCTAATGAATGATAGACACTGTTTTCATGACTTATGGGCCTTGGTCAATGTGTGGTGAATTTCTAACAGCTTTTGTATCTATGGTGTATGTTGTCTTTATAACTGTTATAAACTTTTCATTCTGAGTCTCTATCATACTTAACTGTTCTGAACAATTGTTATAAAAATAAACTGATAAGAACCCTGTTAACTCCCTATCAAGGCTTGCAATTGTAGTGAAAAATAGATTATAATATGAGCATTAAGATAGTCAGTGCTAGCTATCTTAAATACAAATATCTGACTATGAAGGTTTTTAATTTTGCTATATTTACAATTTAACTGCTTTCCTTGTGGTTTCTAAAATATCTTCCTTAACCTGTACTTCAGAATGAATGTCCATTTAAGCCCTAACTATTCAGATAGCTCAGGGGACTTCTAAAGAACTTGGATAATCATTCAACTAAAAATTTTTTCTGTGAATTTTAAGGGATCAGTTGGCAAATCAGTAATTCATATTTTAAGGATTAGGATAAGTATTTACAAATACGGCACAACAGATGATTAAGTGGTGGTAAGAACCATTTATCTCTTATACAAAATATCTCCTGATAAAATAGCTCTCTGACACTTTAAGATTAAATTATGTATTGGATCCCATATTCTCTACCTTAACTTTAGAGAGAGGAAGCTGAAACAAAAGCCCAAGAAGAAGCTGAAAGACAACGGCAGGAGCGAGAGAGAATTATGCAGCAAAATATGCAGGAGAGACTTGAAAGGAAAAAGGTGCATAGTTCTTGCTTTCAAGTCTTTTAAGTATCCTAAAGTGTATTGAGGCTCTAGTGTTTAAAGCAATTTTGTGAATAAAGTTAAATAAACCATCTGCATTGGGAACAGTCATGTGAATAAATCTAACAGTGTTTTTAAATGTATGTTTTAGTTTCTGTTCAGAAAAATGAACTTTTAAAATATTAGAATAATGAATGTTTAAATCCTTTCAATACAAAAGTTGATAAAAGATGTTAAATTTTGAAAGTTCAGCCTTTTCAGTGTCGTGACTAATTTACTTCTATTTGTTTAACAGCGAATTGAAGAAATAATGAAAAGAACTCGGAAGTTAGACCAGAATGAAGCCAAGGTACTTGTTAGTTTGTGACACTATATAGATTCAAGGCGTTCTCGTATTTCATTTTTAGAACCTTTCCATGGAATGTTTCTCACACAGAATTATGACCTACATCAGGGCTACTCAGCATGTGGCCTGCGGGCCGTTTGTGGCCCACAGAGGGGGAGCGAAAACAAAAGTAGTGTTTTGTTGATATGTGTTTTAGTAGTTAAATTCCTGGACTGTCATTGCTCATTAAAAGTGCTGTCATATGAGTGGAATTGGGGTAAATATTGCATTTTATTAATGTCAGCAGAACTGACTTAAATGGGACCTGTGTTATGTGTAGTCTTGCCTTAATTTTTGTATTCATGCCCGTCAGTGTGAAAGAAGCTATTTGCATATATATTTGCATGTATATGCAACCACACTTAAGTTGCAGCCCTCAGCATGTGCTCTGAGTATCAGCGTAGTCCCTGGGGCTTCCAAAGTTGAGTAGCCCTGACCTACATCTTTATGTTCAGTTCCACTGACATGAAATAGCTTCTAGTCATAGCACAAGGATCCTGTGCAATGACTAATATTAACTCTGTGTACTCAGGGCAATCTTTAAATACTCCAGCATTTCTGCAGCATGTGAACTAGATGTACATCTTTTAAAATGTATTGAATCATGACCTATGTGACAATATGTGGGTGGTTCATGATAAATACTGTGTTACTTAAAAAGTTTAAATTAGCAGTAATACAGATTTCTGTTGCAGAATGAAGAAAAGTCTGCTAATGAAGCTGAGGAGGATGAGGATGCTGAAGAGGAAGGAGAGCTGTGCTTTGAAAAAGCTCATCAACCAGGTAAGCAATGTTTGGTTAAATGAGGTCTAAAACAGTTAAAATTCTTAAACACTAAAGCAGAGTGGTCATTCTCTTAGTGGGATCTGGACTCCCTAATAAATGGAGTTGGTTGTTTCACTTATCCTCTGACAAACCTTACTTCATTTTCAACCATTGGAAATAATTATTGCAAGTTAATTCTCATGATTTGAGAATACCACTCCTACAATAGCCTTAGCCGTGGTATGCATTAAATGAGAATAGATTATTTCATAGTGCAGAAGTTAGGCAAAATTGTCAACTAAAAGAAATGTATCATCTGAGAGTGACTCTGCTATAGTAATACAGGCTGTCCTCACTATAAGTCCAAGATATGTTCCAAAAAACTTGGACTTACAGCAAAACAACTTAAAGCAAGGAATTTTTTCCTGCGACTTAGTTGGACAAACTGGGGGGGTTTCCACAATTTAAGAGCAGGGAATGGGAGGACTTGACACTTGTAGGAACTGATGTGTTGATGACTTTAGTGCAAAACGGATGTATATCAGGGCCACTTATGGTGGGGATGCCATGTAACATTTACAATTTGTTTTAGCACTTTTAAAATAAATGTATTTTTCCATATCATTATAGTCAGTATCTCATTAGAAATGTTGATGTTATGAGATTATATGTGCAGGACGTTGCAGCTAGGAGAGAGACCAGTTTATTTGTGTGTAGTTAATTTGGAATAGCAACCCTAATGCATTGCAGTGCTCTTTCTTTCAGAAAAGATAAATGGTGTTAACCTTTCTCAAGAAGTGAAGGTGCAGACAGAATGTAGTTCTGAGTTTGCATGTGGTTTGACTTCTAAAGAATCTTCAGTGCAAGATATGTCAAATATGGAGGCAGATGAAGTACTTGCGAATGGAGATGAGCAAGACGTTTATCAGAGGAAGAATAATGGGGGGTCTTTGCATGTTACACAACTGAAGGGTTACAGGTGAGCCTGTGTGGTAGTGTCCTAAGTAAAGGTTGCAGCTGATCATAATTTATGCAAAAAATCCTTAAATATTCTTCATATAGAGAGTTTGTGTTTAGTAATGATCGTAGGTTGCAAAAAATTTTGAGACTGTTGGGCTTATGGTAGTTGTCAGGAAACACCCGATGTTTATTCTGGGCAAGATTTGAAGTTAGTGTCCAAAAATGAGAGATGCCACTGTAAATATAAAAAACAATGTAATGTTCTAAAATACAATACAGATTATTATTCCGTCTTGTATAATTATACATTGTTATATTTTGGAGCTGATTGTGATTCGTCTCAATCTAATGTAAGTTTTGATTGATACTAATGAAGTCAGTGGAGAGATATCACTGTAAATCTGGTAACGGTGGTAAGTGGACTGTGAGGTGTTGACATACAAATAGAAACATGCCTAAGTCGCTTGTAAACAAAGCAACAACCTGAACAGTTTTCCCGAGGTTGGATGTCAATTTTGTTACTAAATCCCACAGTGAGAGAATGTAGTGTGTCTACAGTAGGGACGTGAAGGACTAGCCACTTTCTCTCCCTCCTTCTCCCCTCTCTCCTCCCTGGGTGCCTCTATGGGAAAGAGGTGGGGGTACTTCAAAGCGATAATGCCGTGTGGAGCCTGGGGCTGGATCCCAGGCTACACAAGGTGCTGCCATTTGGAAATGCCGTGAGCAGCCCCGGGGCCAGCTGGGTTGTCCCCAGGCTGCACATGGCATTTCAAAGCAGCAGCACCACATGGAGCACAGGATCAGTGGGGAATCCCCAGATGATCCCAGGCTCCATGGGGCGCTGCTGCTTTGAAATGTTGCGAGGAGCCTGATGCTGGGCTCCCACGGCGTTTCAAAACAGCAGCGCTACATGGAGCCCGGTGTCAGAGGGGGAGTCCCCAGCTGACCCGGGGTTCCATGTAGCGCTTTCGCCTTTGAAATGTAGCAACAGCCTTAGGGCGTCCTATTGAATAGTTAATTACTTGATATTTAATATCCAGAGTCTACACTTTTTTGACACATCCAATTCAGATGAAACAATATTACAAACTTATACTAAAATTCCCACCAACTGAAGTTTTTAACATCTCTCACTTTCATATCTCTCTTTCCTTAAAAAATAAATAGTTTCCAGTCCTAGGGAAAACTTCCTACAGAATCATAGGCAGTTCTGTTTCCTTGTTGAAATCCTAATGGCGTTTTAGAATTTACTCTGAAAAGTTTCTGTTCTTGCCATGTGTGTTCAGTGACCTGAATATAAACTCAAAATGTTTCAAAAATGAATTGAAACTGATGGTTTAGAATATAACACTTTCACAGAGTAGTCTGAGACTCAGTAAATGCATATGTCTATCAAAAATTAATAAAAAAATAAAGCAGAAACATAGATTATTAAAGCAGGGACATGGATTCTGTGACTTTTTTATATACTAATTATGTGGAGTTGTGCTCTTATCTAATGGTTACGGGTGCAGAAATAAGTGAATGGATGTTGGTGCAGATTTTTCTGGTCTGACTCAATAACAATTGCATGACAGATTGGGCAGTTTATCTTGAAAAATATCTGAGGAGAGTATGTGGATTTCTAATTAGCTCATCTCCTTTTCTATTGGTAAAAAAGGGTAAGCTATCCAGCACTCTCAATAAATGTGTATTCTTTCTCCAGACCTTCAGCAAAAGAAATGGTTATCCAGAACTCAGAAATATTGCACGTTAATGAAGCTGATCATACGATTGAACTTATACAAAATCTCAATGGAAAATCTAATGCATGGACTTTTGAAGAAATTATTGATCTTGGAGTACATGCCAAGTCTACCAAACTGAGTTCAGACAGCATTGCTGCTGATAACTGTAATCAAAACTTGAATGATGTTGCTACGGTTCCCTCTAGTCCAAAATTGGCATTTGAGGACGATGGCACAGTGAATTCCTTGACCAAACCTTTAGAGACTGCCTCAGGTAATGTATGCTGATCTCCCTTTTACCTCCCACTAAATTAAAGTCACTTTGATGTTTTAAAAAAAAAAAAAGCACAAAATACTGTAACTATCTTAGAATCTCATTCTCTAAATCAGCAACAGGCTCTCTTACTATTGTACTTATTTCTTTTTCGTCAGAGAGGTAACTCACTGATTTTTTTGAAAGGACTTAGTCATTGCAGCAAGTTCACACCTGGTGAATGCTCTTCCAAAAGTACAGTTCAGTCACCTATGAAGCTTTAGTACCTCTCCAAGTAACCAGCAACATTTAAAAATTTGTCTATTAAAACACTGCACCCTGGTCTACACTAAGGGGTTATTTCGAAATAACAAGCAAAGCATCCAGATTACCAACCCTGTTATTTCAAAATAAGGGGCTGATTATTTTGAAATAACTCCTGCTTTCCACGAGGAATAGCACTTAGTTCACAATAGTTATTTCAAAATAATAGTAGTGTGGACACTCCACTTCTGCTATTTTGAAATCAACTACTCCGCAGAATCATTCAAAATAATTACTCCCCAGTGCTTCCTGGGGCTCTTAATCAAGGTAGCACATCCACATTAAGGGAGCCTGCTTGGACTAATTTCGAGGCTTCCCTGTAGTGTGGACACACTATTCCAAATAGTTATTTCAGGAGTTATTATTTCGAAATAATTTTCTAGTGTAGACATGCCCTTGATGAGCTGGAGCTCTGAGGTTCGCCCTTTTATTTAAGTATATTCTTGCAGTTTGCTGGGGCTGAGCTGTTTGGAGTCTTAAAATGACTTCTTTGAAATCTATAAGGCTGCTAGCTACTTGGCACTTATTGAAGAACATAATATAAACTTTAAAAATGATATTGCAGAATATCAAAAACAAAGAAATATTTTTTTAACTTGACTAGATTTGACGACAGGCATACTCTTGGTGCTGGTGCTGAATGAAAGATGCTGTACTAATATGGGAATAAAATGAACAGGTGTCTGTTCTAGAACAAATTATTATTTAATATTGTGCACTTGCTGCATTTCATTTAAAAATAGCCTCCTATGCCTGTGACGTAGATGCTTTGCTGATTTTTACCAATGAGTGGACAGAAGTTGAGACCTGTCCAGAGTCACATTGTGAATTAGTGATTAGAAGTGGGGAAGGAACCCAAGAGTCCTGACTACCAAGTCCTCTTCTCTCAGCACTGGACAGTAAGCAGTAGGGGAGAACTGTTGTGCTTTGCTGATGAGGAACTGTAATTTCTTTCTGGTAAACTCAGTACAGAATGCATTAATTTTTAACAGCTGTTAGAGATCATAATGTTGAGAACAATAGATCAAAACCAGCATTTCATCCTAAACAGAGCTCCTGAGATTATGGAAACTAAATTGGAATTGTGCAACGAGGTTCATAAAAATCAGATGAGTCTACAGACATCAGGCCTGAGTGTGAAGGGGGGGGGAGGGGGGAAGAATTACCAGCCTAATAGAAGTAATCCTCCAAAAATTGTTGGGTTGTATCAGATCATTTGTAATTATCCATGCCAATGACTAATCATTAGGGTTGTGGGTCAGAGACTAGAGTGAAACTAGCTGGTATAGGACATAAGCTTTCTCCTCC
>JANRFK010001158.1:13164921-13177368 GCA_030068395.1 Apalone spinifera
CCCCCCCCCCCCCCCCACATTAGAAGTTAGGGTCTCCAGCACACCAATTTGAAAACAAGAGATTTCCACCCACCTGCCAAGGACTCTCATGGACAATCCTAAATGGAAAAGCTGTGCAGTGGAAATGGGATGGTTACATTTCCCATGTCATCTCTTCAGTCATAGCACAGAGCCTTTAACTTTCCCAAACTCCTGACAGCTGTCTACTCTGTCTTGTTCCCACAGGAGAGATGTCCATGTTTGTGTGTTTTATATGTACTTGTCACTTATTACGCCTTTGCAGGGTGCACCCTTGTTAAACACTTACTTGAGAGTCAAAGATTGTGACTGGGCTGTGAAATGGAGCAAAAGGGCTTGTGCTTGCTATGGTCCTTCCAAATTGCAGTTAATAACTAGTGATGTTAAACAAAAGATGAGTATATTTAATTAGAGAAATCATAGTTGCTGGGCTGCTTTTTGGGCCTCATCCAGCTAGATATGATTTGGGGTAGTGGGATGTAGCAGATACGTACATAATTTTACAAACTGATATCGGGAAAAATTTACTGAGTTTATTATTTGATTGTGTAAGTGCAAGTGTGTACACTAACCAGCTGTTATCCTGAAACAGAAACCATTGATCTGCCATTTAGTGAAATAGATAAGCTACAAGTCTGCTGCTATCTAGGTTAGATGTGGCCCCTGACACAGACTGCAGGTGTACCTGGCATCTTGTATACTGCTCATACAGCACAGCATGTAGGGTTGCCAGGTGTCCGGTTTTGAACCAGGCAGTCCAGTATTTGAGCTTTCTGTTTGGGGGAAAAATTAAGAAAATATAAATGTCGGGTATTTTCTAAATAAGATGTAATATAGATTGTGATGTAATGTCAAGTGTGTCCGGTATTTTTGTTGAAACCATCTGGCAACCCTAACCGCATGAGAACATTAACTGCCTCTTCTTTGTTCTTTGGACAGAACTGTGAACACTAGAGTCCTGGAAATAACCTGATTGCACTTCAGTAATCCAGTGTTTTATCAAGTACCGAAAGCCTTGTTTTGAGAAGCTGCTTGTTAACCTTTACCTGTCTTCAAGCTTGCAAAAAAAGACCAGCAGGGAAGGGACAATGAACGTCTAAATTTGCACCTTGAAAACTTTCAGGAAGACTTCCTTGCTGCTGTTCCTTTTCCATTTGTTTAGCAGACTATTGGACAAGCTTTGCTTGTGAAATATCACTTTCTCTTTTTACAAAATCTCCACTAACCTGTCCCCAGGTCCTCATATTTTCATGTTAGTGCGATGTACCGTCCCTGTGTGCAATTGGAAACGTACCAGCTGACCACTGGCAAATATTTTTGCATATTTATGAAGTGGCAGTTGGCAAATTTAAAATAAAGTTATGCATTCTGTGCATATTAAAACCATATCCCATTTGTGTTGTTTTCCTATGATATCTTTGTACAGTTGATGATACTAATAGGATATTTAAGAAAAGCTAAATTGCTCACTTATGTCTTTGATCCAACACTGGGTTAAGAAACAGTTTTGGATTATTTCTAATACGAAAATATAGGTAGTCAAAATACAGTATTGTACAATCATTAATACATTTTAATGTTACTGGAGCGTCCCAAAATTTTACAATATGTGAGTATGTATGCACTAATATACTGCGAAAATGTTGAGTACCTAAACATGTTTGTTATAGTGCAGTTTAACATTTGTCATGCTTTTTAAAATGTTTTCATTGGAATGACATATTTAAGTTTATCTACACTCATGTAAGTATTATGTTGTTGTGTACATAAAACAGTATTAGGCCATTTCAGTCATGGTCTTTGTTCATGTTAATTATTCTACAAGTTCCTGTGCTAACTTCATAACAATGATTGCAGATAGCATATATGTTCCCTTGCCTGAAGGTTGCATAAAGTAATTTAATCTATAGTTACTTGCTTTTTACAGCATGAAGAGATGAACGGAGTATCTTTTGCAAATGGCTGCTACAAAAAGTGTAAGTGCAGTCCTGTTCTTATGCCCATCTGTAAGAGAGTTTACTGTATAAGTGATTTCTTTAAATAATTGTTTTCTCAAACCCTGATTAAATCTCTTAGCTGACACTTCAGTAACAATAATCTGAATGCAGCTGCATTTTCAATATTTAATTGCAAATGTTTTTGCTGGAACTGAACATATTCCTTTCTTGACACCATAGTTAAAACAAACTCTCCTCCTTCCTCTTTCTCAACCTCTTGCTATTCCAGGTATAGTAGAACTGTTTTAGACTTAGAGCAGTGCCTTAGGTAAGAAAGAAAAATGTATTTTTGTATAATAGCTGTTTCTGGCAGAGACAATCATTCTAACAAACAAGATGCTGATATTTTTTCTGTGCAGAAATTATTTGATGAATGCTCTGTTACAGCTGTATGTAAATATATGTGCATAGTTAAATAAAATTTGCAGTTGAACAATACACTGGTTTTTGCAATATTGAACATTAGTTTACTAGGGCTCTCAAAACTTTTCCTCCACTGCTTTGCTTGGAAATGCAGTAAAATGTTGACCAAAACAATCACTTTAATATGCAATAGACTCCATAATCTAATTGCTGCTTTTAAAATAAAATGTGATTGGATAGACTCTCTTATTTGTATTGTGGTAGTCTTAGTGGCTCCTGTTGGGCTAGGTGATATATAAGCATTACTGGACAATACATCTTGCTTTTCCAAATGGCAGTTTCCAGTGAATTTAGGTGCTGAGACACAGGCAAGCAGACAGACTTGCTGGGCCCCTGGGCAAGGTGGGGCAGCTCTGCACTCCTGGAAGGGGCAGAGCCTGAGGCAAAAGGGGCAAGACCAGGGCAGCATGCCCTCAGAGCCACCTGGACTGTGCCTCCCCAGTTGCAGCAATGGGGCTCTGCAGTGTGCCCCACAGGACTACAGCAGCGATATAAAGGACCAAGCACTGCTGCTGTTGAGCCCCAGACCTCTTTCAATCACTTAAGCCCTGGCTCAGTTCCTCCCTCCCCCACTCCCATTGGCAGGCCTGCTGTGAGATGATATGCACTCAGTGGTTCCTTATTTTATTTTGTATTTCATCAGAGCCATGGGCTTCAATTTATTATGTACTCTGATCTAAATAGGCTTCTAATCCTGATACCTTTTTAGTAAGTTAGTTATAGTTGGCATCTACTCCATAAGGCAGGGGTCCCCAAACTGTATGTGGGGCAAGTGGTGTGTCTGGGTCCCAGACCCACCCCCAGCTGTGGTCCTAGTCTGTCTCCCTACCCCTGTGTGTGTCCCCTCACTCCCAGCCATAGCTTGGGGAGGAAGGGGGCAAATGGAATTGAGGGTAGTATGAAGTAAAGTTTGGGGATCACTGCCATGAGAGAGGCAAAGAACTTGCCAAAGTGACTTAGGTCCAGTTAGTATTGTTGTTTCTTCAATAGTCTATAGAAATTCTTAGTTTGTAGGATTGTTGGAAGATGTAATCCCCTAATGCTAATTTTATTTTCATGTGCTTCTTGTTAACGCACTGAAGTGTGTGTGTTACATAAATCAATAGGGAAAAGTTGGAACTGAGTATTTTTTCCCTTGATCACGGTTCTTGTGACTTAAAATAGCTCCAGCCACTAATGCTGTTGCAATGTAGAATTAACACATACAAGATGATAGTCCTGCCATTAAGTGTTTCTGCAAATTTAAATAGAAACCACCAACAATGACAGACTAGAAATTTCATAGGTAGGTAATTGTCAGCAACCCCTTTGCCCTAAACTGTTACTAGTCTGATTATCTGAAGTCCACTTATCATTACCTGGATGAATAATGGTCTCTTACAAATTAACATAAGCTTAATTACCCAGAGGAAATCACTTCCTTTAATGAAATGCCAGACCACAAGCTTTGGATATGTTGGTACTTTGGTACTATTAAACTTGACACTTTCCTTTGCCCAAGTATAAATCCTATCACAAAAACCCATGTTTATTAAGGATTAGTCAGTTTATAGTGCAACATAACTTCTTTATTAGGCTGTTAAATTCTGGCCTCTAAATCTGGTAAGATTGGAGTTATGATAAAAGATGTTCAGTGAGCCTTATCACTGCTATGAAATTGGAAAAAGGGTCAAGAAATTGAGGAGTACGTCAGGGCCACATGTCTCTCATTTTGTTCAAAGATCAAAATGTGCTGTAAAATGGCTTACTCTAACGTCCTAATGTTTTGCGGGTGTATGAAGAAACTGTGCGCTCCTACAACTGTCCAGTTTTTTCTCAGAGAATTCCAAAAAGAGAGAGCAGTCCACTGAATGTGTTCTTTAAAAATGCAGCTCCACATGCAACAAAAACCAGTTTTTTTTAAAATTGCTTATATGCTATATAGCCTTGGTGCCCTGAGAATCCATTGAGGAAGGCTGGGTTTATTACTTTGCCTCTGCTAACACTGATTCGTTGCCCAATAAAGGGCAATGGTTTGAACTTTGAATAAGGTCCTGTAGCAGAGCATAGTCAGAGAATAACAAAGGAGTATTTGGAATCTAGTCGCCCTATCCTTGTGTGTTCAAGGCACTGCTCAGCTCCCACACATCTCTCCACTGTGGCCCTCATCCTCAAAACATTGTATGTGTGTTATAACTCCTGCTATGCCCCGTCCCTGCCCTGAATCACAAGGAAAATTCAGGGAGTTGAGATGGCTTAATGTTGCTCAAGCTGAGCCATTTTTAAAATAGTTTACATCTGGAAGAGGGATTTCAAATGGGCAGACACCACTTTGAGGTTAATTTTCCAGTAACTGTAAACATCTAAACATGAGGGTGTTAGCGCTCAGTGTTGATTGCAATGGAGGATGGAGCATGTCCCCAAAACAAGTTTTTGTGCTTCAATTACATTTATGTGAGTTGGTTATTTTTCCAGTGTAATGGGGGGGATCTAAGTGACTTGGGAAGCCACTCCTTGAATTCTTGTTTCCTATGAAAACCAGTGAAGAAACACAAACATCCAGACTTCATGAATCCAAACAAGCATTAATCTAACTTTTATTATATGATCGTAAAATAACTTGACATGGTAGAGCCCTCCTACAATGTTTTTAAAATGCATATACATTCATTGTATGTTTCAAAGAATAACTTCTTGAAGATAGTCAGTCAGTAAACCAGGTAGGTACAGCATAATTAAAGTAAAAAAGCTGGTAAGCAAAACTTAAAATTGCCATGAATCTGTTTTACCGTTCTCCCTTGCTAAACCATAGTAGTAAAACATGAACTATACATGATAAACAAAGCCATACCATATACTTGTTGTAAGTTGCTTTATAGTTTAGTATAAGCAAAGGCATTTAATGTGCAGCTACTAACTGCATGTCTGTGTATAAAGTACTCATGAATGCATAATTATGAAGCACCATATCTATGATCTTGGGTGTGATCACTGCATCTCCTCATTGCTGGTTTTTTTGGCTTCAGTGAGTGCAAAGATTTGTATGTTCCTTGCCAAAAACTATTTCATTAAGTGTCAAACTTAGCATAAGTTACAAAATCAGCTTTTGTTTTACTCTGTGCTAATCATGCAGAAGAGGCAATGGTTAGATATTTATAGCTATACCTAATGTTCTGGCATCTCAAGCTTTTATCTTAATGGTTGTCCTGAAAGCAACATTAGTTTTACCACTGAGTAAATTTTTGTTACTGCAGAATCTTAATGTCTAAAATCAAACAAGCTGAAATATGGTGGGGCTGGAGGGCTGCCCCCTTCTGTAAAATGGAAAAAGGCAGGGTTTAATATGCATGCTCCTGCTCCTTTAGCAGGCCCTTAAGCAGCAGCTCAGTTACAAGAGCAAGGCTCTGATCCATTTTACAGCAAGGGCTGAAGCTGCTCCTTACAGTCTATGGGGACAGTCAGCACAGTAAATTTGCTCATTATGATAGACAAAGCGCCTGTTAGCCAAAGGACGGGAACATTTGGTACACTTGAAACAATAGTCATGCCAGGATTGGCCTTCGTGGCTGACTACGGTGGATCCTCTTCCAAACCCTGTTTGGAAAGACACAGAGTTATGACTGACAGTAATTTCTATTCTATTGAAAGCAATCTGATTAACTCATCCTTTGCTAAACTCTATTGACTTGTAGAAAGAATAGAGGGGGTTGGTTGATTTCCTGG
This sequence comes from Apalone spinifera, assembly GCA_030068395.1. Lineage (NCBI taxonomy): Eukaryota > Metazoa > Chordata > Testudines > Trionychidae > Apalone > Apalone spinifera. Next base: position 13,171,062 of record JANRFK010001158.1, read on the forward strand.
AAAGAACAGTGCTGCTGTGCCAGAAAGAAATCCACCAGACATCATAGCAGGGGCTAGACTGGGTCCCAGATGCCCTGTTCTGTCTTGTCTATCTCAGCAAACCAGCAGTCCTTTACCAGCAGAGTTTGAAATGAAGACCCCAGCAGTTGGAATGCGGCTCTTTCGGTGCATTCAGCCCCCTTTTAAGTTTCAGCCATACCTCACTCCCCATGTTGTCCTGACAACTTCCACTTTTAACCCTGGCTTGTTTCACAGTTACAAATAAATCAAAAATCCTCTACCCCCCCCCCCCCCCCTTCCCCCGAAAAAGATGTTTCCCAGCCCACTTTAGAGCCTGGTTGGACTTGAGGCAAAATCAGAATCAGATCCTGACCGGCTGATGCCCCCTCCAGCACTGATCACCTGGCCCCAGTTTTGTCAATCCTGCAATTGAAAAAAAGCCTTTTCCTGTTGTGACCTGCCCTCTAAATCGGGTCTTCTCAACCTTTTTACTGTGAGCCCTCTGGCCCCCAACATGATATTAAAAACTCCACTGTCTATCTGTACCACATGGCAGGTTTTATATATATAAAAGCCCAGGCCAGTATTAAGGGGTAGCAAGCAGGGTACCTGCGTGAGGCCCCATGCCACAGGAACCCCTGCAAAGGTAAGGCTTCGGCCCCATTCAGGCGGGCTTTGGCTTTCTATCCTGGGCCCCAGCAAGGCTAATGCTGGCCCTGCTTGCAGCCCCCCAGGGGGCCTGGACTCCTAGTTAAGAACCACTGAACTTGCTCTTTCCAATCTCTCTGTAAAATGGTTTTTAATACATGTGCATGCATACATACTGCCCCCTGCTTGATTTAAATGTCAGCAATTAGGGGGCCTCACTTGTGATACCCTCAGCTGATTTAATATTTAATCCACCTTCCCAAACTCAGGTACCATGATTACCCTGCTAATTGAGGCTGCTGGGAGTGCAGAACCACATACAATGGAATTGCCACTTAATTGACATTTTAATACTCTGGTGCCTGTCCTGTTTATGCCCAAATCTGAAGGCCTCCACCAGCATGGGCCCTGTTGTACTAGGAGATTTACAATGTATTCAAGACAATACCTGTCCCCAGAGAGTTTGCAACTGACCAGACAACAGGTGGATCAAGCAGGTGCAGTAAGGGAGACAAGAAGTGAACAGAATGGGATCACAGCTATGGCCTGGCTAACAATGTACACAGCCTGCCCACTGTGTTCCCAGCATCAGATTGCAGTTTTGTACGTGCTGCATGGGAGAGTGGAGTTGATGTGGGATTTGGAGGATAAATTGGTGGCTTTAGGAAAATAGTTTTTTTTTTAAAGATATATGCACTAGCAAATCATATGTCCCATAAGAATGCTTGGATAGGTCCAAAAGCCATTCTCAATTTGGGTTTTTGAATCACTTCTATACAATGTTTCTATAGGAGTTTTTGGAGTTAAGGAAATCACCAGCTGCTGTCCACTTCACTCCTGTATCAGATTATCGGCAAGGAAGCAAGCTTGTGCTCTATTCTGCAGGTCTGGGTTACTAGCTGCTACTTAAAATGGGTTACACTGTGTGCAACATAGAACATCACCAAGGAACCAAACTGCATCCACCTATCTGCCTCCTGTTTTCTTACTGTAATTTGTTACATCACTTTTAGCCACAATGAAGGCTACTTGTTTCTTGCTGTTTTAAGCCTATTCTTCAAGTGACTGCCTGAAGGAGGATGGTGTCAGGGCAAAGAAGTGAGAGAGCGCATGGACAAATCCTGAAGAGGGAGCAAGGGCTGGATAAAACAACACTGCCTTTGCTGAGTCTCAGTCTGTACTAACTGACCGACCGACCAACCAACCAACCTGTAATGGGGCTCTTGCAGCCAACACACTTCTTGGCAACAAAGGACTTGTAGCAATCAACGCAGTAGAACTGATCCTCCACAGCTGTGAAGCGCTTTCCACCAATCTGCTTTGAGCAGCCAGTACAGATGAAGCACTCTGAATGCCAAGGCTGCTCCTGGTAAGTGAGTCCTCCAGAAGTTATGGCCTAGGATAGAGATGAACATTATAAGAAGCATTATGCTGTGATCACCAGAACAAATCACTGCAGGTGAGGGCTCAGAGCTGCCTGGGCAAAGGAGCTTGCTGTGGTTAGGGTGCTTGTGGGGTTGGGTTCTCCTGTCCTCACACAGTGCTCTAGAGGATTTTCCCTTATGAGAGATTTTGAGTGAAAGACACAGCACAAAGCTGGTTGAGTTTCTCTGTGCTGAACTCTGATTGGCCAGGAGCTCCCAGGAAAATCTCAGCTGTTAAGTGTTACAAATATTTTACAGCCTTGGTTGTTCACAATATAACTGCAAACAATGTCTGTCAACTTTCCAGCAGTGGAAGTGAAGGTGGTGTTTGCTTTGCTGTGGATGTTACTTAGGGAAGCTTTCCTTTAGATAAAGGAGGAGATACTAAGTCTGAATCCCTTTGTTTAAATACTGGCATCTGGAAAAACATTGAGTGTCATGCTGCTGGCTAGGACAACTGCAGTGAAATTTTGGCTCAATTGCATGATGTTTTCTGAGAGTCCAGCTTGTTCTCCTGCTCCTCTGCCCAACTCAATGCTCCTATAGACAAGAGGAAATCCAAGAACTTCCCAATCCAACAACTGCTCAGTGACTTACTTTCTTGCACTTAAAACACAGCTTGGCAAACTTATCTTCATGGCAAGAGACACAGAAGATCTCCTCTCCTTTGGGGAAGAAGCTGCCAGTTCCTATCACTTGCTTGCACTGGTTGCATGTGAAACATTCCTTATGCCAAAATGACTTCTTGTATTCAACATTTTGGTCGCCTGCAACAGAAAGCAACAGGTTGCAGGTACAGGAATTTGTTCAGCCCATGTGGGTCACTATTCATGCAGCAATGGCCCTGGAAGCATTAACACTCATGCAGCTAACTGAAGGTTGGAAATCACTGGCAGGGCTGGATAATAAGAAAATGTCATATTGCTGCTATATAAATCTATAGTATACCCACATCTTGAATACTGCATGCAAACGTGGACACCCCATCTCAAAAAAGATACATAGGAATTAGAAAAGGTTCAGAAAATGGCAACCAAAATTAAGGGTATGGAATAGCTTCTGTATGAGGTGAGGTTACTAAAATGAACTTTTCAGCCTAGAAAAGAGATGATTTAAGGGGCAATATGATAGAGGTCTATAAAATCATGCGGGGGTGGAAAAAGTAAATACTGAAGTGTTATTCATCACTAAGGTTTAGGGATCACCAAATTCAATTAACAGGCAGCAGGTTTGAAACAAAAGGAAGTATTTCTTCACACAACACAGTCAACCTGAGGCTTTCTATGCCAGGGGATGTGAAGGCCAAGCTTATAACAGGGTTTGGAAAAGAACTACACAAATCATGGAGCATGTGTCCAAATGGCTATTAGCCAGGATGGGTAGGAATAGTGTCTCCCAGCCTCTGTTTTGTCAGAAACTGGGAATGGGTAGCAGGAGAGGGATCACTTGATGATTCCCTGTTCTGTTGATTCCCTCTGGGGTCCCTGCCATTGGCCACTGCCAGAAGTCAGGATACTGGGCTAGGTGGATCTTTGGTCTGACTAAGTATGACCAATCCCCTGTTAGAGCCCTGGTGAGTTTGTCCTGGCCACGTTCTGTTGGAGCACAGCTGCAAAGAGCCAACCTTATTAAAAAAAAGCTGAGGCACGTACAAAGCCAGCAGTGCTTGGGCTCCACTGAGTTCCCTGGTTTTCCAAAGTACCCAGCTATGCCCACTGGAACACATATGGCCAGGAAGGTTCAGCATGGACCATGCTGAGCTCTTTTGAAAATGTGGTTCTGCTGCCTAGATGGAAGCTGAGCACTTTTCAAAATCCTGGCTCTCCTCTCTGTTGTTTTTAAGAGACCAGGATTAAATACCAAGTGCTGGTGTAAAATGTAAGTGCAAGGAGGTAAAGGCAAATCACAGGAAAAGTGTAAAGACAGAACCAGCTAAGCAAGTGTCAGTCACCTAGGCCCTTGCATAACTCCTGACTGTGGGGTTAGGCCCAGTTCTCTGTGTTCTCAGGTCCATCTTCTTCCTGAGTAAGCCAGGCTGGTGCATGCCCATTAACTGCTGCCTTCCGGGGCTTGGTAGTTTTTAGTGGATGGGGCCCCTCCGGCCCTACCCCCCAAGTCAGTCAGAGACAGTGACCAGCTAACAAGTGTGAAAAATGGGGATGGCAGGTGAGGGTAGGTAACATATGCCTGGGTAAGAGAGAGCCCCGAATATCAGGGCTGACTAGAACAATCAGGCCATCTCACCCTAGATTTGGACCACACACACTGAGCTAGATAACCAGCAGCAGTACCTGCAATAATAGCTTTGAAGCAACCTTTGCATTTGTTTGCACCTTCAGCAGCACCACAGTTGCTACACCAAACTTTATTGTTCTCCTTTAACATGAAGGGCTCATTAACCAGAGATGTGTAGCACTTAAAGCAACGGAAGCAGTTATCATGCCAGTACCGGTTTTTGAAATGCAGCTCCTAGGAACAAGAAGAACAAAAATGCATCATCGTATAATGCCATTAAATCCCTCACATCTCCTAAAACACATGTTCTAATGACTCCCCATGCTGCTCCCTTTATCCGTTCCTAGTTTGGTCTGTTCTTTCAAACCACCCCTTTGCACTGCGAACAGCCTCCCTAACAGTGTTCCCTGTAACTTGAGCACTTGGGCAGCCACTCAGGAGCAATTCAGGTGCTGCCCCAGCTGATGAGCAGAATGCCCACAGCTGGCAGCATGTGTGTCCACTGGTGGTGCACATGCCTCAGAGCACAACATTTATTCCATAACTGGATGGAAAAAAATTAGCGGGAACCTTGCTCCCAGGTAGTATTTTCCAAGCACTTTCCCTCCTCTCCGGTACTAAACCTCTGAAGGTGTTCCTGTACTGTACAGTGATGTCTGCATCACCAATGCCTTTCTTCGTGCCAATAGCATTGGTCCTGTCATGCCACTTTCCTTCTCCCCCATTCTTTCTCACCTTTTAAAATAAAATGAGGGCAATCAAACCACCCAGTGACTGCCACACACCACAATCCAGTTGGAAACCACTGGCTACTGCTTTGCAAATGCACTGCCATTGCGGGCAGTGACCCACTGTACCTTGGCATCAGCCCCAATGGGTTTCTTGCACTCGATACAGGTGTTGGCGCAGAATTTTTCAAAGCACTTCACGCAGCAGTGGCGCCCCTCCTTCTGCACATACTTCTTCCCATGCAGTGCGTCACGGCAGTAGTGGCAATCAAAGCGCTCTGACATGGTGCCCACGGTGTAACTGCTGGGCCCTGTGGAGGGAAAGGAGGGGGAAGAACTCACACAGCCATTTCACCACACATCTGCCACTGCATATGTCTACTTGACAAACCTGGGACAGCAGGACTTGCATTGCCAGGGCAACACCAGCCAGCAAAGCTAAGCCAAGGCTAACGGTGTGATACAACTGCAATTCCACCACCAGCAAAGTCCTTCCAGGGACCGTTAGTGGTAGGGGCCACAGAGCTGTTCATATCGGAGGCCGGTAAAAACTGACCTAAAAAGCACCAAATTGTCAGGTCTACCCATAGTTTGGAGGCAGCTCCACATGGCAGTGGTACATGGTTAGGCTTCACTGTGCATTACAGGGCCTTGCCCATAGCTCACAGCCCCTTTCCACTCCCCCACGATTGTCCGCCTCAGCATTTTTCAGACGATGGATGGTCAGTCTTATGCTGCGCCTATGGCCTTATACTCAACAGATACTTAAAACAACCCCCGCCCCCCCCCCCCACCGTTGCTAATGCACCCACCAGCATGAGTGAAAGGTGCTGGGCCCAGCAGTAACACAATGGGCCCAGGCAGACATAGCTGTAGTAGATAATGGAAAATGTTAGTTATGTGCCACCAGCAATGCTTCTGCACTAGCCCCTGCATCTGTGCAGGATGCTGCCTACTCACAGATGCCGCTCTCGTCACTCCTCGGCCCTTGCACGGCCCTTTGTTTCACTGACCTTACTGGCCTCCCTGGCAAGTTTGTAAATTGTGTAGGAGTGCGGAGGTGGACTGATGTGGCCGTGGTGAGGGCGTGAGACCCAGGAACGTCTCTCTCTCTCTCACACACACCCCTCAGGCAGCGCAAGCTTTGGTCACATCGGCGCTCCAGGGATGTTGAGGGGACATTTGCAACTTTTATCCTTTGCTGCCACCAGAGGGCATCGCATCCCCCCACACTGGCGATGTGTCACTTCCACCGGCTCCGCTCTAAGGTGG
>JANRFK010001158.1:13182417-13194540 GCA_030068395.1 Apalone spinifera
TGTTTTTGCGCAAAAGCGGGCACTTTTGCGCAAAATCATGCCAATGTAGACACAACCATAGACTTTAAGGTCAGAAGGGACCATTGTGTCTCATTAAGTGGCGGCAAAAATTATTTTCCTTCCCAAAGGAGACAAACCCATTTTGAGGGGAACGCTCCTTGCCTGCAAAGCCCAGAGGCACCCCAGGAGGTGAATCAGCTGTTTCTTTTCTGCTCGCTGCTTTGCCATGAGCCACACATTCGTGTAGGTTGCAGCACATCCTGTGTGGCCCTCCGGTAGCCCTGGATTCGATTCCTTCTGTTGTTAGCCTCGTTTTGCCATAGGGAGATACCTCCACTTTGTCTCCTCTTTGGTTTCTGGGTTGCTCCTGCTTTGGGTCACATTCTGCTCCCAGTTACATCTGCCCGACCCCCCCCCCCCCCCCCCCCCCGACCAGTGTTCCCTGTAAAATGAGCATTTGGGTGGCTGCCCAAGAGAGATTCCCATGCTGCCTAGCTGATTGGAAGAGCACCCGCAGCTGGGAGCATGTGTTTCTATTGGTAGTGCACATCTGCATATGCCTTGGTGTATATAGTAAAATTTATTCCACACACGGGGGAAAAAAATTAGAGGGAACATTGCCCCTGACTCCACTGACCAATGTAAAACACAAATGACCCACGCACGCACTCTGGGTATTCCCATCAGACACTCCCCTCTTTGGCTTAGAGCAGTGATTTTCAAACTGTGGGTCACGACCCAGTACCGGGTTGTGGAATGTCAGGCACTGGGTCTTGTTGCTGCAGGGGGATCAGGTGACCAGTAAGGCTGCTGAGGCAGCTACACGCCTGTCCTGGCACCGTAGACTGTGCTGCACCCCAGAAGGGGCTGGCAACTGGCCCAACTCCTAGGTGGAGGTGGGGAGCACGCAGGGCTCCATGCACGGCCCCTGCCCCGAGCACTAGCTCCGCACTCCCATTGGCTGGGAACCTGCTGCTGGTTGCTTCTGGGGTGCAGCATGGTCTGCAGTGCCAGGATAGGCAGGAAACTGCCTTAGCACCCCCAGTGCACCACTGACCAGGAGCCACTCAAGGTAAGTCCCTTCTGCCCCAGCCGTGACTCCCCTCCCACACACACACACACACACACACACAAAGCTGGAGCCCCCTCCTATATCCCAAAACTCCCATCCTCAGCCCCACGCTCTAGTCAAATTACACTGGATTGCAGGCACCAACCATTTTCTTCAACTGGATCATGAGAAAAAAAAGTTTGAAAACCGCTACTTTAGAGCAGACAAGCTGGCACACACCAAGAGACCCTGCTGCACAGCGATCAGATGAGCGCTCCCACCGTCTCGGGTCTCTACACTTAGATAAAAGAAGGCCCATGCAGCTGGGCAAACAGATTTCTACTGCCATGTTCTATTGGGACCCACGCCAGTTTTCCTGTCTGGAAACCCTTGCCAAGGTCAGAGATACAGCGATCGCCTGCTGACAATGCAGGGCCGAGCCCTTGCTGCACATTCTGGAAATGAGCCAAGAACTACATGAGTATCATTTCCCAAACATGTAAACTGATGAGAAATATGAAAACTATGTTGACAATGGCCAAATATGCGCAGCCTTATCAGCCTAACCGGATTTACTGCAAAGCAGTCGAATTAAGAGCAGCCCCGGACAGCCAGTGTTAGCTCATTTCTTGACCTTAGTTTTATGATTCCCCTTGAGCAAACCCACATCGCTACGAACCTACGGCCCTTCCTTGCCACTGAGTCACTGAACCTTAATGCAGCGTGTACTGCCAACAAGGCTGCTACCCCGTGTCGTTGTCTGCAAAAGATCAACCCAGCACCAGCTGCTCCTGGCCCACAAAAGCAAGCCAGCCAGCATACAGCTCCTGCCAGTCTTTAGCTACCGGAGGGGTCAGTTTTGTGTAAACAGAGGGGCTAATTATGGCAGAGCTCATTCCTAGCCATCCATGTATGGAGCACGGCTCCTATGGGTGCACGGGCACAAACAGGGAAAGGAGCCCAGCCACCTCTGCAGAGCTGTCCCATTTCCCTCCTAGGCCTCTCCAAGGAGTCCAAGTACACAGGATGTGCAGTGAAGGCCGGGGAGGGCCCTGAGGGAAAAAAATATGTGGACCACCCTGCAAGGAGAGGGCAATGATGGGGTTTGGCAGGGGGAGGGGCACTGCCATATCCCCTTTCTGTGTGGGAGTGGGGTGATCCTGAAGCTGTAGGACCTTTTCCATGGAGTCCCCAGCAGCCATTGTGGAGCAAGGGAGTCCCCAGTTGCATAGCCTCAAGGTTGTCATGGATCTTGTGGCTCATGGTGGAAGCACAGTGCCACAGCATGGATAGCCTGGCCTCCTGCAGGCCCTGGCTTTAGTGCTGCAGCTTTCTTCAGGGTGGAGGTGGCAGGGTCATGTGTGGAGGCCTCCTTGGTTTCTCAGAGTGGGTGGGCCTCAAGCCCACCATCTCCTGCTCTGGAGGCAGATGCTTGTGCCACTATACCACTGGAGGAGCCTCTCAACTGCCCTACCTTCACTGGCCCCTTTTCCTTATCCACTGGCGGGGAAGAGGCAGGTTTCTGACCTCACCTCAGCAGGAGTTAGAAGTGACCCCATTGAAGCAAAAACCAGTGAGAGAGAGTCAATTCAGGCCCTTCGCCTCTGGGGAAAGACACTTCGTTTGCTGCAGGTCTACATTTACCCAGGCATCAGGCCTAGCACATGCCACCCACTCCTGCCAGCCCAACCTGAACGTGGCAGGAGCATATCTAAGCCACGGCCATTCAGCCATGCTCCGTGGTGAGACTGATGTGGACACGGGGGACAGAACCACGGTCCATCACTTCCCACAGGCTAAGGGCTGCCCATCAGAGAGGAATGATTCATGGACGCTGTAGCCCTGAGGAGGGCAGAGGTGAGGTTTGCTCAAGGTGATACTGAAACAACACTGCCTTCCCTGCTCCCCAGCGCCCGCCCCTTAGGTGAGTAGAGACTCGGCAGCCGTTTGTTTTGGAGAAGAGAGATTTGTACCCCTTTGGTCACTTGCCCCGTTACAATCCCCGCCACTGAACTTGCCCAAATTTCCAGATATTTCAACACTGACCTACCGCTGTGGTATGGAAAGTAATCCCATGCCATCGCTCACAAACCTAACACTGGAGCCATGGAAATACCAGGACTCCTCCCCTCTCATGGTCTCTTTCTTCCTTCACCCGTCTTTACTTCAGAATGCACCTTTACAGAGTCGCATTAGACAAGTTACTCAGCGGCTCCAGTGTGCAGTACAGACCAATGCCAGGGCAACAGATATTCTATGCAAAGTAGCTCTCCACATGCTAAAGCAAGCGCTAATCAAGCAATACAATTACGTTACAGATGCAGCGCGTACGTCAGGAGCTAGACAGGGTGGTGCATGTGTTCTAGCTTGCAATAACTTCCCTCAGCTGAGGAAGTGCATCCCCAAACTTTAGAGACCTCCCAGCAATTCATCCTGGGTGAGCCCCCATTTATAAAGCCAACACAGATCCTAGGTAATAGGCAGGTGGCATTGAACCTACGACCTTAGGGGCTAAAGCCATGAACCTTTACCAGGGGCAGGCAAAATACAGCCTGCGGGCTGGATTGCCTCACCAGGACTCTCAGGCACAGAGTAGTCCCATGCTGCTTTAAGGAGCTGACTGGTCCTGTGGCTCTCGCTCTGGGCACCAGGAGGAAGGGAAGACTTTTCATGCTGCCCCGTTTCCCAGCAAAAGCTCTCAGTTCCTATTGGCCAGTTTCTGTGAAGCCTTCCCCACCACCACCCAAAGCAGAGAGCTGCAGGGAGCACACAGCTGTTTTGAGCAGCCTGGGAGCCTGCCTCAGGGTCTTGCAGGGCTACTGGCTAGGAGCCACGTAGGTAAGCACCTCTGGCACTCCAGCCCTCCCTTCCCCAAACTCTCTGTCCCAGGCCACCACCCCTCCTGCCCGAGGTTACCACCCAACTCTCTGCTCCCTCTCCTCCAGGTCACAACTCCCTCGCAGACTCTGCACCCTCTCCCGCAGGCCAGAATCCTCTTCTGCACCCACACCCCCTCCTGGACTCTGCACCCTAAGTCCCTGCCCCAGATCACCCAAACTCCCTCTCAGACCCCACACTCGCTCCTGCACCCCAGTCCCCTACCCCGAGCTCCCTTCTGCACCCAACTTCCATCCCAGATCCTGCATACCCTCCATAGAAAAGTGCGGCCCTTGACACTTACCAGAATCTTAGAGTGGCCCCCATCAAATTTATTGCCCACCCCTGCTCTACTGTATGAGCCAAAAGCCAACTGGCTCTTAGCTAAGGCTGTAGAGCAGACTTCACTTTCCCTTCTCAGTGGTCTCAGTGCCTCTTGGTTACATAATCTGGAGCGTGTTTTCTCTAAATGTAATTATTCTACAAGCTAATTTCTTCCTGACTCGGTCTAGCTGCAAGGATTTTGGGCAGCATGGTTTAACTTTGACAGTATTACAGAAGCACAGAATCATAGAACTGGAAGGGACCTTGAGAGGTCATTGAGTCCAGTCCCCTGCCCTCACAGCAAGACCAAGCACTGTCTAGATCATCACCAGATTATGTTGTGATCCATATTTTCCTTCAGCTTTACATATAAACCAATCACTAAGGCAAGAAAATACCAACTGGGAAACTCTGAAGAATCAGGCACAAACAACAACCAGATTTGAAAAACTTTCCTATCTGGGTTGGTCTCCACGAGGTATGGGAAAAGCTACGTATAGACCGGGGGGGAGGGAGGGGGATTGTGAACTACCAGAGGAGAATTTGCTGCATTACGTATCAATTCCTCAAACTCCCTGGAGAGCCTCAAGCCATAAAAAGAGTACAAGATCTCCAATGACACTAGTTCTTTTTGTTCCTCTTCTGAGAGCTCAGATGTCCCAGGAGCAGCAGCACACACCTATTTTCCTAAAGCAGCTACATAAACTAACTCCCTCCTAAGGTAAGTATTCAGTTCCCAGCAGCTCTGGCAATGCCTAGACCTATCCCCCTGGTGAGCTGGGCTACTGCTGCAGAGCAGCAGGCCACGCCAGGGACCTTTTCATAGATCAGCAAATTGAAGTGAAAACAAGTTACAGTTCAGCTGTAAATCTACCTGACCAAAGAGGTGCCAATTAGCTGATTGTGCAGAAAGAGCATCTGCTCCTTTACCAAAGCCACCCCTCACTTCATACACACCAATCTCTTTCATTCTCTCGAACATCTCGGACACCTGCTAAGCATGCCTCAGCTTCCAGCGTGAGCTTCCTGTTTGGCTTTGTCACCAGGAATAATTCTACAGGTCTCTCCAAAGGACACAAAGCCAAAAAGCCTTACTTAGAATGTAGCTTGAGATTGGGTGCAAAGATGCCTACAAATAAACCCTGCTTAGAATGATGTGTTTGCTCCTGCTCTATCTGCAAGCAATACACAATATCCAGGGCTGGTTAATCAACTTTTTTCTCTGAATGTTAATTTCTGATCCCTTCTGCAAAGCCTTTTCTCTCCCCCTAAACATAAGAACACTATGGCCGCCAGCCACACTGCATGGAATTCAGTTGTGCTATATAAAGCAACACATCATAGCAATGATTTGCAGAATACACTTAACAAATGAAACTTAAGCATAACTGATAAGCAGAGCACTTAGCACAGGATGTGGTGTATTAATGTCTCCAGGGTGCATGTACACATATGATAAACCTTTATACCAGGACTTAAAAGTTTGGGCTGTAAAAATGAAGAGGGAAACTGTGCTTAAACTTTATTAACCTGTTAGCCACTTAGGAAGAAAGATGAGACCTTAACCTACTAATCTTTGAGTGGTATGTCGATACATTACAGACATAGTCTCCCATTCTTTTATTGCCAACTTCTGTGATGGATGAGACAAGCTTTCAAGCTTCACAGAGCTCTTCTGTAACTGTGGCCAAGCTCTCCAGGGGGATAGAGCTGCTGGGAACCGAATACCTAGCTTAAGAGAGAGTTAGTTTCTGGAGCTGCTTTAGGAAAATAGATGTTGCTGCTCCCAGTGAAGTCTGAGCTCTTGGAAGAGTAACAAAAAGGAGCTTACAAGTGTAATTGGATATCCTGAACTTCTATTATTATTTGAGGCTCTCAAGAACTCTGTGAAACTCAGAAGCTTCCACCAATAAAGCGGGGGGGGGGGGCCCTAAGACCTGGGGGGTCGATGCTGCCCCCAGCTTGCCTGGATCTGGCCTCTGAGGCTTAAGGAACCCTTCACTCCAGCCCCCCGATGTCTCCTCATGGGGCTGGAGTACATAAAATCTACTAGCCTGGGCCCCCCAACTCTCTGGTGTGTGAGGGCAATGTGGAGAATGTCTTTTTCCTTCTCGGTCGGGGGCCACATTAGTGGCTTCTCACTTGTGTGCAGCTCCCAACTGATTATTCTGTGGGTCTGCGGCCCCCAACCCAAAAAATGTTCCCCACCCCTGCAATAAAGGACACGACCTCACCTGCCTGGTGTCACTCAGCTCCTGGGGCCAACACGGCACTAACAACACTGCAAACAGTGTCCTTAGTTAGCATTCCAAGGAAACATCCTCAGCTAGCGTAAATCAGTGTAGCGCCAATGACTGCCATGGAGCTAGGCTGATGTACAGACCCTGAGAATCTGGCTTACAGGGGTAGGATCACCTCAGCTACTGTGTTCTGAAACCCTTCAGGCAATGCCGTCGGGTTGGCTCTAAACCACAAAGGTGCCACAAGTGTTCGCTTAAAAGGCAGGGCCCCTCCCTTTAATTTCATGCCTCAGTGATGAGGCATGAAATTAATAGCTCTTCTTGCAAAAGGGGGTTGCAGGCTGGTGGCATGGACCCCTGGCAAACCAGGAGAGAGAAAAAAAGCATTTAAGGTTAATTTGTGCCAGGAGATTAGCCAAGAGCAACATTTCAAAGCTTTAGTGGTGCTCTCACCCTGCACAGTGTACAGGTTGAACCTCTCTAGTTCGGGACTCCCTGGGCCGGCAACATCCATGATCCGGCAGGACCACAGATGTTGCTAGACCAGAGAGCCCCTGCCACAGAGGTTGAAAGCAGCTGGGAGCAGAGCCGGACTGCTCAGCAGTAGCCTGCAGGGCCAGTCACTTGGGGGCAAGGAGCCCTAGGAGCAGCTGCTGCCCCGCGTGGGGGTCAGGGAACCCTGGGTGCAGCTGCCACCAGGCTGGGGTTGGGAGCAGAAACCCGGGAGCAGGCTGGGGGCAGCAAAGCCAGGCAGAGGGCCGGAGGAGGTCAGGCCTCCGGATTCTCCTGGAGCTCCGGGAGAGCCCAGACACCTGACCTTCCTTGGTCCAGCAAATTTCCTTGTTCAGAGCCACTCCAGTCCCGAGGGTGCCGGACCAGGGAGGTTCAACCTGTACAAGCTACCATGTTGCTACACTAGTGGTGCTTATATTAAGAGATGGGCTACTGCAACTTCCTCACACATTCTGCAATGTCTATGCAGCCTCATCACCACGGGATCGGAGCACCTCACAGGTATAACAACGGACCCTCACGACTTCTCTCTGAGGTGGGAAGTGCTAGTAACCCAGGTTGGCAGATGGGGATCCGCGGCAGAGTGACTGAGGCCATAATCCTGCAAACACACAACTTTTGACATGTGAGAAGCCCCACTGAAGTTAAGGGGGCTTCTGGCAGGCACAAGAAGTTACAGGATCAGGGCCTAAGCCACTTGCTCACAGTCACACAGGGAATCTGTGGCAGAGAAGAAAATTGAAGTCAGAGCTCTTGATTCCCACACCAATGTCTCCCATCCACACAACCAGTCCCAGGCTGCCATATGGTAACACATGTGGCACCCTTGGGAGCTGTCTTCCCTATCAACAATGTGCTTTAATAATAAATTGCTAGTTAACAAATAGAATTGTCCTAATAAAATCTAAATTAGGCGAGTAGTTATACTAACTCAGAGTTGCATAACATGATGCCACCTACATTAATTTTTACTTTAATGTAAAAAAAAAAAAAAAAAAAAAAAAGTTCCAGTACTAAATTGTGCAGGAATATTGTACAAAAAAGTCACCTGTCCTGGATCACCCAAACTCCCTCTCAGATCCCACACCCTCTCCTGCACCCCAGTCCCCACCCCAAGCTTCCTTCTGCACCACCCCCACCATTCCAGACCCTGCACCCCTTCCATAGAAAAGTGCAGTCCTTGACCACTTACCAAAATCTGTAGGAATACTGTACATAATATAGTCTGCAGGAATATATTACACGAAAGACACCAGAGAATCTGGACATGAAATGGGCTACACTCCATATGTTTCCCCTCTAATTTGGAAGAATTTTGTATTCTTATAAAATTAACACATAAGGGCCGTGAACGCTACTTGTTCCATGCGTGCAGTTCAGACTAGTGACAGCAGGAGCTGTGCTACAAACGCAATATATTCCAAGAGCTGATCTGCCAGATCCCAAGCCCTTATGATAAGAGTTGGAATGGTAAAGTGATTGTCAGCTTTAGTTTGTGGTTGTAACAATGCACTGGGCCATTAAAAAAAAAAATCAGTTAACTTAAGGAAGTTGATCAAATTGTTAAAATGTCTAGCGCCCACCAAAATGCCAAACAGATGTCAGTCGGTTTATGTAGGACATTTTCAAGGGACTTCTCACATCAGACTGCAAGCCATGAAATATGTGTAAGATAAGGGGTACACACTAAGCATGCTTGTTTAATTCCCACCAATGTATATGGAGAGAGAACCCTACTCTTTCTTACTAAGAGTCTCTCTAAGGCTATGTCTAGGCAGCGGGCTATTTTGGGATGTATCGGAAGTATCCCAAAATAGCAATTTTGCATCTTTAAACGCGTCCGTTATATTGAAATATATTTCAAAATAATGGGTGCGCTGTTCCGGCATGCCCGTAACCCTCGTTCCATGAAGGGCAAGGGACTTGTCAGAATAGCGCTGAGTAGATAGCGCCAAATTTCAAAATAAGCTATTTCCAAATAACCTCAAAGTAAGCTACACAATTTGCGTAGCACAAATTGCGTAGCTTATTTTGAGGTAAGGCTGATGTGTAGACGAACCCTGATTGATCAAGGAGGTTACCACTGTAACGCAGAGAAGGAATTCAAAGTAACTAACCCCAATCCTTCCCCTAAAGCAGCGATGGGGAAACTTTTTGGGGTCAGGGGCCACTGACCCGCAGAAAAATCAGTGGGAGGCCACACAAAAGTGAGAAGCAAAAAAATAAATAATCCCCGCCTCACTGATGTGGCTCTCAACCAAGAAGCAGAAAGACATTCCCCACATTTCCTTCGCAGAGCCAAGGGTCCCAGGTTAGTCTCTGAGGTGGGGCCAAAAATGAGAGGGTCAGTGTGTGTGGGGGAGGCTGTCTGGGCAGGAGATGGTTGGGGCTTGGGCTTGGTGGGTCTGGGCAAGAGTGGGGTGCAGGAGCCATTTCCTTCCTCTACCCGTGGGTTGGATCCGGACCTGGCTTGCCTGACTCTGGCCCGCAAAACTTGGGGCTTGCTCCCTAAAGACAGCACATTCCATAATAAATATCCACAACCCTCTCCCAATCCACCCACCCAGATTTGGAGATCATTTAATCAAAATGACTAAAATCAGTCAAACCTCCGGTTTCCCACTGTACTGTATAGAAAAGCAGTTACTGTTTTCAACAATTTCAAAAGAGCTTAATCAACATCATCTCTGGTTACACTGGGTAGTAAATTCTATTGTTACAATCCCACAATGGCTATAATTAATTAGAGCTTCCTGTTTGTTCAAACCACAAAGAATGTATTCAATAAAGAATCACTTTTATGATACAATATCCTGCTACCAAAACAAGCTGCACAATCTAAAGGTATTTTAAACACAGGACTGTCCCTTATTAAATAGGCTATGATATTCCCATTTTACCTGAATGCCTGTGGTAAGCCATTATTACAGGAACAAATTCGCAGGCAGCCCCTTAGACAGCTGAGTTCAGAGTTTCTCGGCTGATAAGAATGTGTCTCGTTTGATAACATACATTTAAGGGGAGGCTATTAATACAGAAAGACACACTCACACTTGTCCCCTCCCCAGAGATCACAGCATTAATCCCAGTCAAAAATTCTTACCATTTTAGGTGATCCCAGGGAGAAGAATAGGATCTGGTGAAAGTACCACAAGCAGCATATAAATACCTGCACAGCTACTTCAGCATCCAAATTAGTTTTAAAGGCAGAGAGGCACTATAAGAACTTGACCTCTCTGCTAAAGTACAATTTGGCCTTGGCTATAGAAATAGCTTACTACTGTTACAACACGTTAGCCTAATGTACAGACCCAAATGGTTTGGGGCAGGGCTGTCTCAATTACACTAATTCTGAAATTATACTAATTTTTTTTTAAAAAGAGGCTGACTGCAAAACATTGAGAGTCCTGTTAAAAAAGGAATTTGGTAGAAATGCCACTCTTAGTCTCATATCTGCTCTGGTAGGTGGAAGGGAAAACCACTGTGAGGCCTGCCAGACCCTAAGATCCCTTAACAAAGGGGAGGGCAGAGACAGGAAGAATTGACATGCACTGAACATTTACTTCTAGGATTTAACATCCTGTGTAACTTAATGCAATTCATTTCACAACCACAGCTGAGGCTGGCCTGCTACTGTCTTTATAATAAACCCCATTTCTCAAGGATTACCCACTAGCTTACAGTGTGCATTCCTACTGGGGTCCGGGAGGTGGGTAGGCATAAGCCCACCCACGTCTAAAGGACACCCTCCCCCCAGCCTACAGCGGGGGATCCACAGAGCCCTAGACTCCAACTAATTTCAGGGGACAAATCAAAGAAAAAACGGGTGAGTGCAAAGGTCAAAGGGCTAAAAAGAGGGAACCAGATGGGAACACTGAGCAGAGAGCCCCAGATAGCACCCATGGCTTCTCAAAGGTGCCGAGAGAGCCTGCAGATGCCGCCCAGTGGAACTCTGCCCAGATGTGTGAACGGATGCAGGAGACAAAATGAGCCCCACAGTCACAGGCCCCTCCCTCAGCCAACCCTGTTCCCTGGTCTTATAAATGGCTGCTTTGGCCATAGCCAAGAGAAGGTTGACTTTGTGGGGCCACAGATGGGGTGTGCAAAAGGTAATAGGTGAGGGGAGAAGTGCAGGCAGAGATTCTGAGGGAGCCGAAAGAGGGCCCATAATCTGGCACACACAGGGTTGCCAGGTGTCCGGTTTTCGCCCGGACAGTCCATTATTTCTGGCCCCTGTCCGGTAAAAAAAAATGGACATGTAAAATTTTCTGTGTTTCTTGGACGGAAGGCTGATGGGGACATTGTTCCCCTGCCGCGTCTGGCGTGGGGAAGCGAGGAGCGCGGGGATTCTTAAAAGCACAGCGATTTTTTTTTTTGTCCTCCCTTTTTTTTGCTCAACAAGTTTGGTGTCCAGTTTTTGGGTTTTTTTTGCTCAACCAAGTTTTTTTCCTGCCATATTTGGGATTTTTAGTGAAAGCATCTGGCAAGCCAAGGCACACTCAAGATAGACGTGCACCAGGATCTCTCATGCCACAGAAGGAGCAAGTGTTGGGAACAGGGGTGAACTGCACCAAGTACACGCCCATGCTCACAGTTTACAGTGTGCATTAGCAGGAAGGTACATTAACAGAGGCCCTGGCACCACAGAAACAGCTGTGTGTGTCCAGGCCTGGCAGACAGACAGGGTAATCAGGGGACTGAACTCAGGGCTGGAAGCCAGGAACTCCTGAATTCTAATCCTGTTTGTGACACTGACTGACTGCAGGGCCGTGGGAAAGTCTATTAACCTCTGAAGCTCAAGTATCCCTTCTCTACTATGCAGAGGGAGCGGGGAGTGTCGGTGAGCCAATGTTGCTATTCTTTTCAACAAGGCCCATTGATAGGACACCTGCACTTTGTGCAGCAATTGGAACACACCGTGCTAAATATCACTGTGGGTATGGTTAGGTGTGCTGCAAATATCTGGAAAGTCTCCCATTTTAACAACAGGAAGGTTGGCCAAGTACCACAGCGATGCATATTACAGTCACTCCAGTCAGCTCTCCTCTGCTGGGAGCGTCCATGCTGCAAAGATATAGTATCAGAACTAGCCTCTTTCACAACTGTCATTTAGACAAG
>JANRFK010001158.1:13194742-13204935 GCA_030068395.1 Apalone spinifera
TAGCATGGTCTGCGGTGCCAGGAGAGGCAGGAAGCTGCCTTAGCCTTCCTGCTGCACTGCTGTTTGCTGTTAGAGGTAAGCCCTTCCTGTCACCGTCCTGACCCACCCCCAAAGCCAGATCCCCCTCCTACATCCCAAAGCTCTCATCCTTAGCCCCACCCTGGAGCCCACACTCCAGTCAAATTATGTTGGGGCGCAAGCATCCACCGTTGTCTTCAATTTGGTCACCAGGGAAAGAAGTTTGAAAACCGCTGATTGAGACCTAAATGTTTCCCAAGACTGCCTGAAAGGACGATGTTTGAAAACATTCACATCCAGAACGGCAAAAAGAGAGGATCTACTTATTCAGCAAATTGTTCATAAGACACTAAAATGTTTTGGCTAAGAAAATTCTCCCAGTCAATGTATCAAGCTCTAGAAAATTGTTCTGGTGGTTCACGAGGCCGCAGGCATCAGAACAACTGGCGTTTTTACAGAGCCTACCTCCTTCCAGCATACATAGCGGATTGTTTTGGCAATGTGTCTGGTGTTTACATGAATAACCATTCTTGTTACAGTTTCAGTAACTTCCGGGCATACCGCTCCCCCTATGGTATGTGAGTGCTGGTGGTTCTCGCCGCATTCCACCTTGAGTAATTATTTTCAGCCTCCCTGAAACATCCTCTGTAATTTCAAACAGATTTGATATTCTTCACTTCCTGGCCTAAAGGGCTGTGTAACATTCCTGTGCAATGTTAACCAGCTATCACGTTCCACCCCAGAGATGGCTGCATTTCAATGGGAGTGAAGAGATTCATGAATGGGATGGATCAAGCATTACGTAACAAGTAAGTGTTCTGTAGATGTACTACAGAGAGAGACAAGGAGGGTGTGAGAGTGTATTTCACACAGAGACACTCACACAACAGAGAGGCAGAAGAGGAGACACAGGGAAAAACAGAGAGAAACAGGCAGGCAGAGGTTTGGAGAATAGAATGGGTGGAATCCTAGCCCCATTGAAGTCAACGGAAGTTTTGCCAACAGGCCATAGGATTTCGTCCTACTAGTATAATGATCACCATGTGGCACAGATACGACCATGCCTGCCAATTCGGGGGGGAGGGACAGTGCATGCTTAGTACAAGCTAAGCAGCAAATAAGAATGGGGGGGGGGGGAAACATAATCCTGCACACACATCCCGATGTGTTGCCTCTGAGGTGACACAATACAGGTCAATAGGGTCTCGAGCACAACTCCCTCATTATAGAGGGGGGGTGCCATATCTGTTTTCCAGATTGGTAGTAATGGAGCTATAGATCATAAAATGAAATTTAACAAAGACAAAAGGTCGGGCGCTGCACTTAGGGGAGAAAATCCAAATTCACAAGCACAGAATGGGGGATACCTGGCCTGGCAGCAGCATGGCTGAAAGGCTCTGGGAGTGGTGATGGACCACAACCTCAACATGAGCCAGCCCTGTGATGCCCTGCAAAAAAAAAGCAAATGCAAGTTTCAGTTGCCCTAACAGAGGAACAGCCTGCAAAGCACAAGAGGTAACACCACCACTCTGTTCGATGCCGGTTTGGCCTAACCTGCAGTACCATGTCCAGATCAGGTCACCAATGGATAGAAAGAATGTGGAGAAACTGGCCAGAGGCGAGCGACAAAGATACTCAAAGGGATGAAATATAAGCCATATGAGCAAAGGCTGACGGAACTGGGTCTGTTTAGTTCGGAAACAAGGAGATGGAGGGGGGACATGATAGTGATCTTCAGATGCTTGAAAGGCCGCCATAAAAAGATGAAGAAAAGTTGTTCTCTCTGGCCACAGACAAGAAGCTGTGGAAGAAAACAAGCCTTCACTCTGCATTTGTAAGCAACAAGTAGCCAGAGACAGTTTATTCGAGCAATATTGCAAGGGAAGCCTGATTCGGACAGGGGGGAGACCCTCCCCCCCCAGGCAGATCTTCAAATACAAACAGTTATGAAGCAGCTTATAAACTATGCAACAATGGCTAGACAATTATCTCTTAGTTCTTCCCAGATGCTACCTTATCTTCAAGTATCTCACTGGAGTCAGCACACTCCATCCTTATCTCCGTATGGAGGCGAGAGGTGAAGGCGGCGTCTTCTTACAGCTCTCCTGTTGTCAAGAGTCAGAATTAGCTTGGCTCTTGCTAACAAGACTAAGATGGCTGCACACAAATTCCCTTATTCCCTTTTTTCTGCCTCCACAAAGCAATGGGGTCAAACCACAGCAGAGCAAATTTAGATTAAAGCTCGGGGACAGTGGGGGGGAAGGGAACTTCCTAGCTGTAAGATCAGCATTGCCTCTGGAAACTGTGGAAGCTCCTTCACTGTGGGGGGTTGAAAAGGAGGCGGGATACCCATCTGTCTTGAGTGGTTTAGACACAGCAAATCCTGTGTCTTGGCAGGGGCTTAGAACAGTTGATTCTTGCGGGCTCTTCCAACTCAATGATTCTGTGGCCTTAGGCAACTTCACATGTCACTCCAGGTCAGTGTCTTGCCCCAGTGATCCTCAAGCCCTTTCCTATCTCATTTACTGCTGGTCTGGTACTTTCTGGTAGTAATTATTATTATTATGTATATTCAGGGGCGGCCTGTGAGCCTAGGCAGACTAGACGGCCGCCTAGGGCGCCGCTGGCCCGGGCGCCCAATGATTACGTCACGGCCATTGACGGCCGTGCAGGCGGAGGTGCCAATCGCGCCTTCCACCTGGGCACCAGCTGCCACAGCCGGCCTCGGGCTGCTTCTGTGTATATTATGAAAGAGCCCAGAAGGCCACATTGTACTAAACTCCAGGGAGACACTGGCTTCAATACTGGAAAGTGGAGAAGCCAGCCCAGCCTGAGTTCCCTATTGGTCCAGCCCGAAGAATCAAGTATCAGCAGAATTTCTAGACGCAGCAGGCTCAGGTCCTTATTCTCTAAGCAATCAATCAGGCACTGGAATTCCTGGCACAGGAGTTCAGAGTTCACTTTCAGCCCTGGGCAAATCTTTCTCCTTCTGTGTGTTGATCCTGTCTTGCTGAATTCAGGAAGAGTTGAAAACGGTAGCACGAGGCACTGCTGGTGCAAGGAGCGGGACTTTGACCTGTGCCCGCAGCATTTTTTAACATTGGGAGTTTAGCCCTAGATTTTTGTCAACTAATACAGGGGTGACCTAAAGGGACAGCCGCTCAAAGTTAACTTTTTATCAGCGAGCTGGCTGCTGAGCAGGCAACATGATTAAGATACCGTGTCATGCACCTGAATAAAGAGTGATTCAACATTGTGTTTTCCAGAGTATTTTCCTGACCTGTGTGATCCTTCCAGAAAAGGCCGGGGCACTGTCAGCCTTCTCACATGTCCA
Organism: Apalone spinifera; assembly: GCA_030068395.1. Classification (NCBI taxonomy): domain Eukaryota; kingdom Metazoa; phylum Chordata; order Testudines; family Trionychidae; genus Apalone; species Apalone spinifera. The sequence goes on from JANRFK010001158.1 coordinate 13,198,095, forward strand.
TCAGTCACTCGACAAGAGAGAAACAGCCACTTAAATAGAGACAGGAGATAGCCAGGCATGGATGAACTATTAGTCACCATCACCAGAGACAAGTGAGCAGTCATAAATATAGGGAGAGGGCAGGGCATCGGGCCTATATTTCAGAGTAAGGTTCTACTTTAAAGCTCCATGTATGTTAATGGGACTACTTGCTGTACTGTGAAGTGACTGATAAATAAGGATACACTGATGACTCGAACCCCTGGACAAATTCAGGCTCCTCCAATTGCATCTTGCCCTCCTAATGGTTTCTCTTCGCTCTGGCTAGTTTTTGGAATGCTGCCCCCTGGTTCGGCTCGGTCTGTGACAGCAGAGCACAGGTGCATGAAACGTGCTGAAGGGCTGTCACCGCAGGCAGTGAACACTGAAAAGGGAGGTTAGTGCTTCACATTATACTTTAGTCAGTGTCTCTGGGGCCCATGCACAGCGCTTGGTGGCTCCCGAAATGTATTCACAGAATTGAAACAAGCATGGATCGGTGCAGGGTTTTTATTCAAATTGCCAGGGCCACCAAGGCCGGTTTGTAGTCGTCCTCCTTTCAGCCCAAGAGCTCCTGGGAAACACCCCTTCTGTTTTCAGTCCTGCCTTCACACCCCCTTTGCAGCTTCAGTGAAAGATGAAAGTTGTCGCGTGCTTGGAAGGTGTCCTATGTCATGGAGCCTTCGTGGGCCTCACTCTGCCAGCAGCTCCCCCTCACTTGACTGGAAGAAGCTCCAACCAGGGCTTCTTTGCTACTCTCAGTGTGTTATCTCCAGCCACCGGGCCCCAAACCAGCCTAGGATGTGTAAGATCAGCCCTTGAACTGTACCCACAGGAGCAGCACAGTTCTCGCAGACACGCACTCCCATCCCCATTCTGCAAAGTTGAATGTTTCCTTCCACTATCCCCAGCCAGTCTGATGTGATGGAAACTTAGAGTCCCATCAGTATATCCCACTCACTGTTAGCCCACGGTCCTGACTGACTCTCCCTATGGCCTTGATCAGGAGGAGGAGGGTCAAAACCATTTCTCCGGTGCCCCGCATAGACTTCCAGGTGGAGGAAAAACTGCCCCAAACTTCCTTTTGGTCATTCCTAGAAAGAACTGAACAGAACCACTCAAGAGTAGCTTTCCCAGCCCTACCAGGGTCTACCAGCATCCCAACAAAACCTCGTGGTCAGGAGCAGACGGACTGATCTTCCCTTGACGCCTCCCCTATTCTCATCCAGTGCTAGGAGGAGATCATCAGTCACAAGACCCAATGCGGTGCATACTCCCAAACTGCAGTCTCAACCCACATCACCAGGATGACTCTGGAAGCTGCCAAAGGAGACCTCCCACCACCTTCTCAATGACCTTCCCCAAGAACAACCTCAGTGAGGTAGGTCAGTAATGGGTAAAACAGACAATGTCAAGTGATGGCTTCTTAACCAGGGCCATGCTAGAGCTACCCCCCAGCCAGTGGGCATATAGCCCAACCCCAGGGAGAGGCCATGAGAAAACCCATCAAAAGAAAGCCGAAATGTCCCCTCTGGCCTTCCCCAGCCAGAAGCACATGTTCCCAGCTCCAGAGGGTGTGGCACGAAACACCCTTAGCACTCCCGGAGTCTCAATGAGCTGACAGACAGGGGCTCACGCACAAAGAACCAGCCCGGTCCTATCGTGGAGATAGCACAATGGTGGTGTCTCCCAGGAAGAAGCCAGCTCAATCCAGATCTGAATGGAGTTAGCCACAAAGCATCATGAAAACTCTTCCCAAGAATTAGGACTGGACTCCGTAAAGAGCAGAGACAGCGCAGACTCACCAGGCAAAAAGCACCCCACCTAAGTCCTGCTGTATGAGACTTTGTGGAGGATGTAGCAAAGGCAAAACTGCATTTCTTTGCCTCCTCCATGGCCACAGCTTGTACATGCTGCACTCAATCCAATTCAACCCGAGCTAGCCAACCAAGGACGCTCCAGCCATCTCTATTCATATATAAGCCATGTTGACACATGGGAGCAAAGCCAGTTGCTGTACAGATGTTTTCACAGCTGTATTAAACCACCAAGAGAGCTGTCTGCTTAGACTATATTCTTCCTCCAAGCCACATGGAATCTCTCAGTCTCCATCTGCCTATGACAGCCTCTCTATGCTACAGCTCCTTCACATCTGCAGGACAGGTGTGCTCCATCACACTCCACACAAACCAATGACACTTCCCTTGCTTCCAGTCCCATCCTGAGTACTAGATCCGGAGTGTAGGAAGTTAACCAGAAGGCACCTGCATGCTTTTAGAACCAGATCTGGGAGAGGGACAGGAAGATTGGGAATATGTTCATTAATGTATATACGGTGCAAAGACACTTTATGGTCGGATGCCATTTAAGAACCTAGATATGAATGTGGGAGACAGTGCTTAAAGAGGTGGTGGGGAGGGGCTGCTAGGAGTCACAGACCCAATAAAATAAATAAATAAGTACAAATTGAGCTGGACTGCTGAGGGATGCACTTGAAGCCTTGTTTCACTTACAAACTGCTATTCCCAGATTATGGTAGCCCTTCCCTTTACTTTTTCCAGACCACTTGATGCACTGGGGCAAGGAGAGAGTAAAAACAAAGGAAAAGGAAAAGAAACCAAACTGAGATGGGAAGTGACTAGAAATAAGGACGGAATGGGAAATAAAGAGAGGGGACAGCGGGAAAAGATCAAAAATGGAAGGAGGAAGAATTGTAAGCGTCTATCCATCTGTCTTACTCCGCCGGAGTATTTTCAGGACTCTTCCCCTCAGCCAGCAGAGATAATCCTATGTTACTTCCATGCCAACACCTGCTCTGTTCCCAACCCCCTGCCAAGCATGCTTTCCGCCCAGCCCCCATTAGCTCCACCTGTTGCGGACATTGCAAACCATTGACTGGTTGCTGATAGCTGACTGACAGGGAGATTCTGGTGGGGACTATCAATCAGATGCTGCTTTGTGCATCCAAGTTTTTGTTCAACCCCTCTTTTCTATTTCGGGCTTGGAAAAGTGAACCAAAGCCAGGAAAGCTTCCTGCCAAATAAAGCAGAACATGTGTGGGACAGAGGGAAGCACTACTGCAGCCCCACCCGCCCAAAACTAGGGAGTTCTAGTTACTGAGAATACTCGTGTAAGACATGCAGCTGAAAACAGGTTAAGTTTTGCTGTTAAGTTATATTACGGTTATTTTACTTAATTCTCTTCATGGTAGCAGGTGACCACACACAACCCACCCCACGGCTCTAGCCCTATATAAGACAAAGCTCAGAAAGATCAGTAAGCTTTTCCTTTTCACTTATCCTCTTGATATTTTCATCACTGTTTCCTTCCACTTGAGGTTCTCAACCTGAACAGCTTGAACCAAGCCTCATATGAACATGGTCCCATGAGGTAGGGCCATATTTTTGCCTTCAGTATTCAGAGTTGTGAACCGAGGCAACAAGAGGCAATGCCCTAGGCCAGCACTAGCACCAAGAGAGTCAAGTTCTCTCCATTTCCAGTCCACTGTCTTTTCTATGGCTTGTTATGTATAAAGACTGCAAAAGAACAAATAGTAGTGTTCATTTCACTGCAGAGAGGCCAGTTGGTACAGCTTATGGTCTGTGAGGGTAGGATTAGTTTGCTGCAAACAGTCTCAGCTGTATATGGTACTTGCTTAAAATAGTTTATTTTTGTTGCTTAAAGTGCTGGTGACTTAATAAACCTCAGGACACAGTTCTGGAGCCCTGAGAATGGAACTCTGCTAAGTTCTTGCCTAAATACTGTGTCCAGAACAGAAGTGGGCTGTGCCCACGAAAGCTCATGAAGCCATCTACATGTTTTGTTAGTCTATAAAGTGCTACCAGACCATTTGTTGTTTTTTAAGATTCAGGAATAGTTGTGTGAATATCAGTCTCCTTTAGACTTCCGAATGTAAGTTTACAGGATGGGGCCTGAAGAAGATTTACCTGCGGGATTCAGGTATGTCAGACACCACATTGCCAATCCCAAGCATTAAAAATCACCAAAAATTATCACCCTAAATAAACCACGAGGCTGGTTTAAAAATAACAAGATTTTTTAAAAAATAAAGAAATCTGGAGGGGTTTTTTATTTGCCTTCTGGTTGCTGAGTCTAAACTCAAGCCACCTTTTCAAACTTCTCTGCAACCGCAACACATGGAAACTTTTTTTTTTCCAAATGAAAGCCAAGCTTCTTGCCTAATCCAGTGTCTCCAGGAGACAGGGTGTGATGTTATCTGATTAAAACATGACCACATAGCTCATTGTTGCTACTACTGTTATATAATTGCAACCAGTCTTATACAAAGTGTATCTAGTAAGGTGTCAAGAGAAAAGTTATGATTTGCTGGATATGGTTATGTTATGTTGTATGCATGCATCAATTTTGTACTTGAAGTTAGAGTATTGCTCTATATATGTATACCTAATGCTTTTGGGTAGCAGCCAAAAGGTATTTAGCCAGCACAGCTTCAAGGGACTATTCAAATTAAATGGCTCATAAAGGAAAACTTAACTCACAATGGACCACCAAGGCAGATGCCTATCTACACTTAATGAACTTTCCTGTGAACATTCCACTTGGATATAGGCAGTGGCTTCTGCTGCGACTAAATGAAACCATGCATGGACGTGTGATTTGCCCATGTGACCCCAAACACCATCTTGAACCCTGTAATTTTCCACAGTGAGAACAATAGGATTCTCTTCACTTGGCAGAAGCTCTGGAAGTATCTCCATTTTGCCTCTTTCCTGCTCAAACCTCTGAATTATAAACTTGTGCTTATGGAAACTTTCTAACTAGGGGACTGAGGACCTTCCACTGATTTGGAAACAACCAGGCACTTAACACACCAGCAATTTATTCCATCCATGCTACAAGCCCGATCCAAGGTAGAGTCCCTATCATCCGACCTAAACGGGACCGACACATGGTCAGATTACCGAATATGTCGGATGATAGGGACTGTACTGTAGAAAGCAACGGGGCAGCTGATGCCACTCCTGCCGGGGAAGAAGCGGCGCTGCTTCATCCCTGGCAGAGCGGCAGCAGCTGCTCCAAGAGAGCGACGGGGCAGCTAGCGGGGCCATTCTCCCGGCCCGCGCTGTATCCGACCCTGCGGACAAAGTCCCTGGGAGCTGCAGGGTCGGATAAAATGGAGTGTCGGATTTACCGGGTGACAGATAATCCAGACTCCACTGTAGTTTAAAATTAATGTATGTATTTGATTCTTTCAACCAATTTTAACTTTTTATAAATAAATGTTTTGATTTTGGATAGTAAAGGATTGACAACAGTCTGATTATTAGGTAAAATCTGAGTTATATATTGACTTGAGTATGTGGCCGGTCCTTTGGGATCAGAAGAATCCTTTGTTTGATTAAACTGGTTTTAAATAATCCCTCATTTTTAAGTCTAGTGCCTAGGTGTTGAATTCAGCATTGAAATACTTAGGCAGACAACTTTTCTGACTTCTTGTTAGCCAGTGCGGTGAAACAGAAGTGTACTTTTGTTGTGGGCTTGGTATCTCTAAAAGGAGAATAGCAATGAATTTGAGGATGTGTCTGCTCTATTTCTCAGCAGCTTGTCCTGAATTTGGTATTCTCAGATGTGACCCACAGATACACCGTGACATGGAACTTTAAGAAAAATGCTGAGTAACATCTGCCTCTGGACGACCACTAACAGATTGGACCCCTTCCATGTTCGTAAGAACCAGTATATTATTTATCAGCTCCCCTCCCTCAGGACAGCCTTGTACAGCAACATACAAGTGGACATAAACTTCACCCATAGCCCACTCTCCAAGGAGGAAAAAGAAAGTTCTCCCCATCTCGTATCCCTGGTCAGCTGCCTTCTCTTGCTCTTCCTTGCCTTTTCCTCCACTCAGTTGTGATTATTCTCCTTGGCCCAGAAGTCCTCAGCCTAATTAAACCATTGAGTACCCGTCTCCCAATGAAGTCCACTCCAGGAGAGGGGAAGAGCTGGTTCCTTAAGGAGCCAAGTGTTGGGTCAGCTCTGGACTCTTGGCACACCATCACAGAGTACAATAAAATCGAGAGCAGTGGTAACATACAGCACTGCCTCACAACATCCAGGCCCAACACGGCCAGTTCCAATGACAATCAGGGCTCAGAATATGCCCCGGCACTGACCAAGGGAAGGGAGGGCAGGGTAAAAGGAGTCCCCGCTTCTCAAGCTTCTTGTCCCACAATGGCTACAGCCCCAATGGGCTGTAACAATATGGCTTTTCTGTAGCCATGTTGGAAGGCCTGTGCTAGGCCTGAACCAAAGCCGCCTTCTGCAGCCAGACTGAAGAGTAGTAGCCATTTCTGTAAGGCCTGGAGTCACATACTCACAGTTCCATCTAAATTGTATTAAAAAGTGTCATACCAGTCTGAGGAGGGGACTTTGCCCTGATAGCTCCCCCACTGACTCACCTATCAGAATTTAAGTGGTACACTGCAAGGATTTTTGGTTGAGTCTTAGCTGCATTAACATGTGAAAGACTCGTGATCATGGAGCCCAGCCATGGACTGAGGGACTAATCAGTTACATGTCCTCCCAGACCTGGTCACCAGGAAAGTAAAACTTGGGGGCTGAGCAAAAGTGGCACGACTCTCTGTCAGTCCAGTAATATACACTTCCTGGCAGGATGACCCTTAGGGGAATCGCCCACTGGAGAAACAGGTTTGATGTGTAGCCACAAAACACTTAGCCCTGGTCTACACTAGGGATTTATTTCAAAATAACCCCCCTTATTTCAAACTACTAAGGAGAGCATCCACACTATCAAGCCTGTTATCTTGAAATAACAGGCTAG
>JANRFK010001158.1:13211048-13226794 GCA_030068395.1 Apalone spinifera
GGGAGATCAGGCTGCCAGGAATTTGTCCTTTTCTTGTTCACTCTGTTAATATCCCCAGAAAATTACTTCACACATTAAGTTGCCAGTGCCCCACCACACCTCTGTGTGGGTAGCAGTCGCCCCACATAGCGCCATGCTAGGTCTGCAGCCCCGGTCGCTCATCCCAGATGGCGAGGAAAGGCTCTGAAGGGAGCCATCTCTAGACCCACTGCCCAGGAGAACAACCAGACCAACAGGGATTGAGAATGAGCCTAAATGGGAGAAGTCTGGGCTAGGGAAGAGCTTGGAAGGAAACAGCCTCACTTCAAGTAGGAGGGTGTGCAGAACAAACAGCCAGCAATTCAGAGAGCATCCCTGGTATTTAATTTCTCTATCCTGGACCGTGGAGACAGGAGAATTCCTTTGAGAGTCCCCAACTCTCCAAATGCTGGAGGGGAAATGCATATAATTCCCCTCGAGGATTATTATTTGGAGAAAGACTAAGATGGCAAGACATCTCATGGGTTAAAAGGCAATTTGCACCAAGGAGCAGACTCATTTCCTGGCTCATTTAGTTCAGAAGAGGAACCGATTTTAAAAATAACCTAATTTTGTTTTGCTTCTGATTGCACAACAAAGAGTCCGGCTGCTTTGGAAAATTTTTGTGCACAATCACAGAGACCAGATCATCACAAATGCCTACTGTAAATCACTTCGTTTTTTATGAAGTGTGCTTGCACTAGCGATGGGCTATGCAGCTGGGCGGCTTGCCCAGGGCTGAGACCTTTAGAAAGGTCTCATCGTCCAGCTACATACCTTTTCTCCTAGTGATGATCATGCCTTCCTGTCATCTCGTGCCAGCTCCGATCCCCTAGACAACTTTTCCCTTTTATGGTGGTTTAAATTATATGCTCACCTGCTTTTAGACCCCTGTGCTTACTCGTTAAAATGAAACATCTAAACATATAACATATGCACATGGGTGCTTGAATGAACAGGACATGGGAACTGGAATCAAAAACACAACATGTGACACTTGGCAACTGTTTGCAACAGGGGTGTGGAGCCCCAGACTGACAGCTGTTCTTTTACATTCAGACTCTTGCTACTGTAACCTCCCCAAAAGTTGCATCTCACATTTATGGTAACCAGATGTCTTGATTTTAAAGGGACAATCCCGATAGTCAGGGCTTTGTATTATACTGGTGCCAATTACTTCCCATTCCCAATTTTCCCACTTGCTTTCAAGTCACTGTACCCAGGGGCATGTGTGTTTGTGTTATTATTTCTCTAGCACAGGGGTGGGAAACCTTTTTTGGGTCAGGGGCCACTGACCCACAGAAAAATCAGTTGGAGGCCACACACAAGTGAGAAGCAAAAAGAAAAACAAACAAACAAACAAAAACCCCTCACTCACATGGGTTCTGACTGAGAAGGAGAAAGACACTCCCCACATTCACACATCAGAGCCTAGGGGGTCCAGGCTAGTAGATTTTGTGTGTTCCAGCCCCACACGGAGGGCAGCAGCGGGGCTGGAGCGCCAGCACAGCTGAATTCGCATCCAGCCTCCAGGCCTTCGGTTCCCCACCTCCAATCTAATGAGATCTCTTTTGCACTTTTTGCCCCAGGGTACCAGACAATGTCAAGTGAGGGAAAATGCTGAAGTTTAAATTTCCAGTAAAGGTATTAAAATGCATTGTGCAGTTTTAGTAGAAATAAGGGGATATTGTTTCAGAAGTGCCTACGTGACTTAGGAGCCATTTTCAAAACTTATTTACATTCTTAGGAGCCTTTCAGTAAAATTTAGCCTTCTAAGCATGTACACGCTTTTGAAATGAGGATTTAGATTCCTGCAGCACAAAGGCAGTTTTGGAAATCGTATTTAGATCTGTGCTGGATAAACTATAGCATAGATGGCATGGCTCCCCAATGCCAGAGTTCTTTACATTGCTAAATTTAATTTTCCCCATAAAATTAACACATTGCCTTAATCTGGATTACAAAATGAGAGAATTGTTTTGCCTTTTTGATAGCTGAAAACATGAACACAACAAACCAACGTTTCATATATTTGGCTCCAGGTGTTGAAAAGTACCTTCCCCGCACTCCAGCCCCACATAATAATTATAGCTTACATTTTATTTTAGAATATTTTTCCCTAAAAGTTTCATTCTTCGTCTTTCTACTAAAAACCCCACCAGCTCCCAACCAAAAAAGAATGGCCACCAGCTGTCCACCGCAAGAATACTGCACGGCCCAGGAAAGCCACCGAGGTGGCTACATCTGTAGAGAGTCTGTCAGCATTACGTTGGAAGGAGCGCAAGCAAAGTTTGCAACTTCCTTGGCTGCAGCCCTCCCCTCGCAGCCCCCAGGATGCAAATTGCAGCGCTCACAGGTCACATCCATGGGCTTTGGCAAGTCAGAGGAGAACAACACTTGGGCAAACAGTGAAGAAAAATCGGGCCTTTTATGTGCACTGAGTGAATCCCCCCTCCATCACCCCAGGGACCCACTTCTGTGTTTCCCCTGTGTTTCAAGAGGAGATGCTTGGAACAGGATTTTCGCCTTCAAATAGCAAAGCCAGTGCTCAGCACTGAGCTACCAAGGGCCTGGCCTCCTCCAGCCGGTGCATGCAGCAGCCGAAGAGCTAAAAGTGCAAACTAGTCCATCCCCCAGAGGCCAGATCGGCAGGAAGCAGGAGTGTGATGTGCCCCGTGCGAGCCTGCCACAGGGGTCCCATGGGAACCCACAATTTGGCCACCAGTGGCCTCTCCCTGGATGGGACAGGCAGCGGCCATGTGGCATCCCCAGCCACCTATCTGCCCCCTACGCTAGTCCTCCAGCTCCTCTTTGCCCCCCAAACCCATCCCCATCTCAGCTGTCCTGCCCCTTATTTCTACCCTATATCCTACCCCATCTGCCCTACATGGTCCTGCTCCCCAGCTATCTCCCACCGCATCAGCCCCCCTCCCCCTTAGTTCCCTGAGGTCCATCCCCTTCCTCGGTCCTCCTACCTGACCAGGTCCTGCCTGCTACCCTATCTGGCCCTGGGGTCCTGCCTCTCCCAATGCCACTGGCTCCCTTCTCTAGTGTCCTGCTCCATCTTCCCCCTTGTGTTCCTAGCTTGCCATCTTTCCCCCATGTCCTGGTCCTCCCACCCTATTTGTCTCCCATTGTGTTTTGAACCCCACCTGATCTGATCCCTAAGTCCTGTTCTCCCCCTAAATCCTGGTCCCATTCCCGTCCTGTGTCCGGTTTCCAATCCCCTGTAGAATCTCCCCAACCATATATAGTGTGTCCCTTTCCCCCAGCCTCAGGACACTCAGGGTATGTCTACACACAATATTTATTTTGGGAGAAGGATGCAAATAGCGCTGCGCATTTGCATATTTCCTCTGGGGATTTTTTCGGGAAGATGCTCTTTCAGTTTTTATCCGCATCTACACACAGCCAAATTTCGAAATAAACCCCTATTTCGAAAAACCCCTTATTCCTCCTACAATGAGGTTTGCAGGGAATTCTTCCGGTATTTACCCGTGTTTACATGCGGCTGAATTTCGAAATAAATTCGAAATAAATTCAAAATAAATTCGAATTTCGAAATAAATTCGAAATACCCGTTTTTTTCAGAGCATCTTCTGAAAAAAAAAACAGAGGAAGTATGCAAATGTGCAGTGCTACTTGCATCCTTCTCCCGAAATAAACACTGCGTGTAGACATACCCCCAGAGGGGCTTGCTGGGGACAGAGGCAGAAACCAACTGGGGGGCAGAGAGTTCAATGTTGCAAGTCCCAGCACATGGTTCTCAGGAGAGTCCATCCAGAGCAGCCTGTTTATGGAGGAACATGCTACTGTATGTGCCACTCTGTCACCCCGAAACAGGACCTGGCCCGGGGGGGAGGAAGCTGCAGGGGAGCTCTCCTGTCTGCCTGGGGCATCCCCTTGAAATCTAGGTGCTGTTTTCAAAGACTCACTTAGGTCCTATCCATCTTTATACCAGATCGTGGGAGGCGGGGGTCCACTTATGCACCCAGGGCCGCAGCCAGGTTTAGCATCACGGGTTGAGCCAGTCCATGTGGATCAGATGTGAGGGCTCTGTTTCTTGCACCCTCGCTGGAGGCTTCGCCCTCTGACCCCTAGGCCCCACCGAAAATGTTACACACCCTGTGCCTGCGTGAAGGAAGAGCTAATGAGGGCCAGGTGCACACTGGGGGTGAGAGTGGGGGGCACACGGAGGTTTGGCTGAGGGAAACAAATTGTCTTGAGAAGCCTCTGCCAGCACCAGTCAACATCTGTGCAGCCCAGAGCCTGCACATTCTTCCCGTTACCCGCTGCTCGTGCAGTGCCAGCAATCCACACGGCGCAGTCACAAACCTGGAGTGCGCGCTCCACGCGGAGACAAGACACAGGCCAACGGTCCAGGCACCACGGGGAGTGGAGAGAGTTCTGGAGATGAGACAAGGCAGGAATGACAGATATTAGCACACATGATCCTTGAGCGAGCAAACCACTGGAGCGCATGGTTGACTTTACGCATGTGAGTAATCCCCTTGAGGTCAATGAGACTAGTAAAACCCACACTCCAGGGCTGGATCAGGGCCTAAAATGGTAACAGGACAAAAAGGTAACTAGAATGGAGAGCAGAAGGGCAGTAAATTCAGAGATAAAGAGCAGGCGCTGACTGGAGAGGGACATTAAGGAAACAGCACGACTGCCGCTAGCTCTCAGACTACTGTCCAAACCAATCTGTTTGAGTCAGCGGCATGTGACAAAACAGCCGCGCTAACTACAGGCCAGAGCCAGAGGAAAGAAGCAAAAGGCTAAAATAGACATGAAATATATGACCTAACTTAAATTAAAAAAAACAAAACCTTCCAATGCGCTCGAAGGAGCGTTCAGAAGAGCTAGCTGTTCTCTGGACGGCATGCACAGAGCAACAGGAAAGAATAATGAGATTTCAGACAATCCCCAATGTATGGTCTTTACTGCACTGGCCCCAATAACCTACCTTTATTAAAATATACCTATTGGGTCAGAGAGTGCTCTCAGACAGACTAAAGTAAGTCTGGAGTCAGTGGAATTAACCTGGATTTATACCAATGATAAGAGAGGGTTGAATTTGTCCCATTTGATTTTGTATTCTGCACAAGACAGTGGAACTTTTAGCTCTTCAGAGCAAGCTGAACAAGTTTGCATGTCCCGACATATAGCCTCTGAATGGCTTACGAAAATATCCTACTGCAGGGGGAAGCAAACCAAAGGGAGATATTCTAAGTCAACTGGAATGTGTGTCTGATCTCCAGACACTAACACCAGCACCCACGCTAATCCAGGCAAAAGAAGAAAAGAGGGAACACACAAAGGCAATTTTTTTTTAAATCAATACAACTAAGCAAATCCTTGCTTCATTCCCCAAACAGTAGCCAAGAGTGAGGGATAAAAAGCTACAAAGCATTTAATTAGCTACCTGACAATTCCATTAAAGGCACCGGCCCCGAATCATTCTATGATCTCTGCCAGGATGCAAGCCACACACCAGAAAAACTCATGACTCAAGAATGTTTCAGGAACTCATGAAAAGACACACAAAGGGCTAATATTTTACTACAGCTAAACATAACCCCAGCTCATCAAATATAAAAGGGTGCTACACACAGAGGCTAGGAAATATTTTTGGTTACAATCTTATGATTAATAAACCTTGCATTTAAATAATTTGCTAATGTAAACATTCTTTATAATGCACGACTGGGACAGACTTCAAGCTGATGTTCATTTCGTGTAAGTCTTTTCACTGCATGGGTGGATTGCTGTGTAGGCCTTTGGGTACAGAACTCCACCGTGGAGTTCATTGCTGACCAGTGGGCTAGTGTACTGGATTATGTTGCTCATTTTGCCAAATGGCTTTTTGTAGAAGTTCAGCCAGCTGGCGGAATTCCAAGGTATGGAAATGATGATGTTTATGAACTGTAATAAAGGACTGGCACGTCCAAAAAGCACAGCTGAAACCACACACTTTTTATAGGCACCAGCTTTGCCCCCTGAGTGCTGCTGAGAGCGTTTGCATGAGCGAGGCAGTTGATCCAAATAAGTCATGTTATTTAGAGTCAGAGAGTGTACATGCCTTGACTTCGGCTTTCAGTGTCCTGATATCGTGCACAGTTGCACCAATGATCATTGTTTTAGATCCCTGGGCAATGTGGCTTTCAGGAATTTAGTAGAATGCGTTAATGAGCCTCTACTAAACGGCCTGTGGTCGGCTTCGCTGGGACAACAGCCAGGGAAGCCACATATTGTAATGCGTCCAGCGGCTTTGCAATAGCAGCACGCAAGGGAATGGGGCGCCCAAACCGCGTGGGGAGAGCAACAAAGGCATTGGCCACCCCTCCAACCATTTCTCTTTCTCCCCCCCTCCTGCTGTGACGTAGTGGGGGGGCTGCCTGCTCTGTAACCCGGTGCGCCCCCTGCACTGTGATGTGTGATTCCCACTGACTCACCCACATGTGTAGAGGCCCAGACACCTAGGCCCAGCCTGGGCAGTTAGCAAAGCTCTTCCCAGGGGGAGAGACAAAGGGAAGAAAGCGGAGCCGAGATCCCGGTGTCGGGGAAAGGGTCAGTTTCTAGCTAGAATCATGAAGGAGAGAGACTCAGGAGGGGGGCTGGGATCTAAGGGCTGAGGCCCCCCCCCATTTCAAGGGGTCTGAGGCATCCTGGTCCAGACTCCTGTAGCCATGTCACATCTAGGCTGTGCTGTATCCTAGAAAAGCAATAAACCCTCTCTACTCCACTGGCTGGCAGAGTCTGTTCTTGCTGCTATGGGGCTGCATGACCAGGGGACCCCCCAACTCGCCGTCACACCTGCCAACGTCATCTCAGAGAAAACCAGCGTCTCTTGCATCTTTCTCTCCACTCCGCACTGCCCCAACGTGGAGGGGTCGGCAGTACCTCGCTCCCCACCCCACAGAGGGACCCTGCGTCTCGCTGCTTTGCTCTCCCTGAGCTCAGCCGAGCAAGTGGCTGACAATGGGACAGAGTGGGACTGGATCTCCTCAGCAGTGTGGAAGGCAGGGCTCTGGACCTCTCAGCACAAGTGAGCTGGAGCAGAATTTGCTCTCCCCTCACTACTGCAGGGGCTAGTGACACCTAGTGTTGCCTGCAGGGCCATTCACAGGAGCTCTTAGCTCTGAGCTAGCATCTGCTGCCCTTGGCTCATGCCTGCTGCTGCCTTGCTCCCAGGGGCTGCCACAGGGCTCGGCTATGGTGACTTTTAAATCCGTTGATATTTCCTGCGTTGCTTATTGTGCACGTGGGGATGATAACGACCTCCTCGGACGGCATATTCCAGCGAGCAGGATGGTAGAGACTTGGGCACCCACCGCTTGAGCTGAGAATTTGAGGGGGGCCAGGCCAGACAGGGATGTCCGAACCTCATCCACCCCATCAGTAATCTCTCACCACGTGAGATGGGTTTTGATGGCATGTACTGGTTAAGGGCAATAGCACCTCATCCCTTTACTGTAGCTGCTGGATGATTTGAAGGGCAGATGCCTCCCTTTCCCCAGGCCCTGCTGTTGGGCCGCTCCCTGCACAGATGTGTGCTACAGAGCTTTTTCAATGCCCATTTGCCCCTGCCGCTCACTGGTCCCGGCCTGGTTCCACCAGCACATGACGGCGGGAGCGAGTCTGCATGTATACATGTGTCAGGTACACCTGGCCTGGGGGCATGTCTTGAGGCAGGATATAAGAATGGCCACACTGGGTCAGACCAAAGGTCCATCTAGCCCAGTGTCCTGTCTTCCAGCAGTGGCCAATGCCAAGTGCTCCAGACAGAGTAAACAGAAAATCATCAAGTGATCCTTCTCCTGTCATCCATTTCCAGCCTCTGACAAACACAGACTAGGGACACCATTCCTACCCATTCTGGCTGGTAAGTATTGATGAACCTATCCACCATGAATTTATCTAGTTCTTTTTTGAACCCTGTTAAAGTCCTGGTCTTCACAACATCCTCTGGCAAGGAGTTCCAACAGTTGAGTGTGCGCTGTGTGGAGAAAAACTTCCTGTCCTTCTCACTTCTCTACCACCCCTCTCTCCAGAGACCCCAACCTTCCCACAGCTGCCCTTTTTCCACCCGTTCACCCCAGGGGGTTAATGTGGTTCATTATGGGGGGAGAGGGCCTCTAGCAGGTCTGCTGACAGGCATCAGCGTTCACAGAGAGGGCTGCTGGTCTATACTCCCCATACTGCAGCAGTACAGCTGAAGTGAAGCCACAAACTATGCCAACAGGAGAGCTTCTCCTGTCAGCACAAGCCCTCTGCCTCTCCATGAGGCAGCAGCCATGCTGATGGGAGAAGCCCTCCTGCCAACCTAGTGCTGTCTGCACTTGGAGCTAGGCTGATGTAACAGCATTTCTCAGATACAAGATATGTTGGTAGTGTCCACCTAGCCTCAGGCCCTTGATATATCACTTGGGGGGAAAACGAGGGATGTATTTCACTAATCGTGTAGTCGATAGAATTTTTATCAACTACATGATTAGTCGATAAAGGAAGGTGTTCAGTCCTGACTCATGCCAGGTCCGGGTCCTATCCCCGCAGCAGCTCTGCAGTTTCAATGTTGTAGTAGCCAGGCTGCCTGCCTGCCTGGCTCTTACTACATTTAAAATGCAGAGCCAAGTGGTAGCTCCCAGACCTAGCACAAGCCAGGACTGAGCCAGGATTGCTCAGTCCTGGCTCACGCTGGGTCCAACAGGCCCTGTCTATGGGGGGGGGCCCAGCGGGGAGCTAAGACCACTTCGCAGTCAGGGGCTGCTGCTGGAGCAGCCTCTGCCCTTGGCGAGCCTGGGCCCACTGCAGGCAGAGGCTGCTTCGCGGCAGCCTCCCCTGACCTCTGATAGAGGCAGCGGGGTGGGGGTGGGTGGGGGGAGGTGGCACTGCAGAGACAGTGCTGAGGGGGAACCAACATTTAAGCCAGCTCCTGCTCCCAACCCCTTGCTGCCTCTGATACAGAGGCAGCAAGTAGAGGCGCGGGGGAGAGAATGCAAGTAGTTGAGAAGTCGACTCAACTGACCAATAAGCCTAGGCTTATCGTTTAGTTGACTGCTCACATCTCTAGGAGAATCCAGGGCTGAGGCGAGCTTTGAACCCCAAATATTCTCCTCTATGTCATGCCCACCAAGCGGATGAGAAGTGCCTAGCAGCTGGCAAAGCCAGTGGATCGGGAGCCATATGGAAGCACTCTTAGTCCTCACCCTCACCCAACCTTCAGACATGAACATGGGCCCAAGCAGGTGGCTGGCCCTCTCCTCCCATAATGCACTTCATTAACCCCTGGGGGTGGGACAGGTGGAAAGGGGGCAGCAGTGGCCAGGCAGTCTGGCTAGGGTCTGTGGATGGGAGAAGGACAGGAATCTAGCTGACTGTAAAAGGCACACACCTAACATCAGCCCATTTTAGCTGGGATTTTTACAGTCAATGAAAGCTGGGCACTTCCCTCACCTCCCCCCCTTAGCTTGGATCACGGTCTGCCTTGAACAGCAGTTCCTCAGGGCAGGCCCTGGGCTGCTACTCTCACTAACTGCCATGCCAAAGCGAGGGACCCAATGGTTCCCACAGCTCTCCGAAGGTCTGGATAGCGTAGTGCGTTCCTGCTGGCACGGCCCTCGCTTTCTTGTCATCTGGCTGCAGGATCTCCAGCACCCCTGCATTGTTAGAGAGATGAGCTCACCGCCTATTTCAGGTTTCACTGGGCACTTGGCAATCATCCAGGTCACCAAAACAAAATGACTCACTGGCTGGTGCTAGATTGATGAGCTGTTTGACCAGGCCTAAAAAACTGCACCACTTGAATGAGAGACCGCTAAGGGATGGGGATGTGGTATTGGTGAACCAGTAGTTCTCATCCTTCCCTGATTCGGTACTGAACTAATGCCCCAGCACGGGTCAGGCAGCACAGTGCCTCATGGCTCAGACAGGAAATAGACACACCATTTTAATTATTTAGTGTGATGATAGCACCTGGACAACAGAGTCCTGCATTCTAAGCTTTGTGCCAAGGCCACACACAGTTCCTGCCCTCAAAAGCTCACTCTGGCATCGTTAAAGAGCCTAACACTTTTCATACGAGTTAAGGGCGATACCACTTGTGACCTGGCAAATTTGTACTCAGCTAGCCTCAGTATATTCTTCACTTCCTGTCTTAAATGAATGTGCACTGTTGCACTCCACTCCAGAGGTGGCTGCACTTCAGTTAGGGAAGTGCTGATTGCTGAGTATAATTCAGTGTGTTGTGTTTGTAAGGCGCTTTGGATATCTTCAGCATGCCATATAAAATGCTGGCTACAGAGAGGACAAACACAAGCAGTGAGATGGAGCAGGGCACAAAGGAGAGAAAGGCCCAGAAACAGAGAGAGCAAAATAAAAGAGACTTAACCAGGGAGCTGCAGTAAAGAAGGTATGAAAGAGAAGTCATAAAGGCTGGGAAGATTATAAGTGGTAAGGCTGCCAGGTAAGGCCCTACAGCGAGTCATGCTTCAGTCCTTGCCCGAGTGGTTATAGAATCATGGGACTGGAAGGAACCTCAAGAGGCTTTCTAGTCCAGTCCCCTGTACTCAGGGCAGGACCGGCACCTCTGGATTTTCTCCAATTATTAAACAGCTTTCCTGAAATATGGTGCCCAGAACTGGACACAGTACTCCAGTTGAGGCCTAATCAGCTCAAAGTAGAGCAGAAGAATGACTTCTCGTGTCTTGCTCACAACACTCCTGCTAATACTTTCTAGAATTATGTTTGCTTCTTTTGCAACAGTGTCACACTGTTGATTCCCCTTCCACAGTGCTCCTTCCTAGGCAGTTACCTGCCATTTTCTATATGTGCAATGGATTGTGCCTTCCCAAGTGGAGCATTGTGCATTTGTCCTTACTGAATTTCATCTGATTTTTCCTGTAAAAAACAGATGAGAAATGTGGCTGATAGTGTACTAGCTGACAGGGACAGCCAGTACCCAGTTAAAGAAATAGTGATCGTTTGCTAGTTTTCCTGCCAAGCTTCAAAGGTTCCCACAACTTTGGGGCTTTTCTTAAGGGAAACTGCATTATTTCTCCCAGGGTCAGATTAAGGTCTTCGTAGGCCCTAGGCAGTCTACTAATTGTAGGCCTTTAAATTAGATTATATATAAATATATAAGGGAAAAATGCCCTATTGCCTATATGCCTAATATTGTACACTTTAATTTTCGCTCTTGAAAGTGGCGCACTGTGAGAGCAATTCACGGTACTTCATGCTAAAATAACAGCCATTTTGATGTATACTACAATTATACTTAGGATGTACCTGATAGTTAATCGGCTGATAAGGGGATGTTGCTGCTAAGACTGTATAATTTGATTTAGCAGTTTTCTTACTCAAGTCCATTATGAATTTTTTTTTTTTTAGGCCCTAAACTTGTTTGGAGGCCCTAGGCACTGTGCCTATTGTGCCTAATGGATAATCTGGGCCTGATTTCTCCAAGCCCACCTCAATTTCCCTAACATCCAACAATAGTGTAGGTGGCTTTTACAGCTACCCCTAGTAGGGAAGGGTGGGGTTGGCTTGAGGCTGTTGGAAGCACATCAAGGTGAACATTCTCAAATCAGAGTACGAGGGAAGTTTCCAAAGCCAGATAAGCTAGGTAGACAATCCGCAAACACCATAGTAGAGAGACCAAGGCTGAGTTTCACTGCCCTGCCAGCCACATCTCCCCTGTGGAGGGAAACAAGGCCCCACCAGCACACTGGTTTTGAGGTACGCAGTGGGGCTCTGTTGAGTGGTTTTTAGCGTCTCCCTGGACAGTTGTGCCACAAAACAAATATTTAACCGCAACTGGCTAGCATTCTCTGCTATTTGCACTCATTGATAAGAAACTAAACACAGAGTCCCATCTTACCCCCATTCATCCACACTCCCAGCCCACGTATTGCAGACTTGGCTCTACGGTCCCTGAACCCACCCAGCGATGCACACTCACATGGCCCTGACATTGCTTGGGCCTTTTTCTTCAGTGTTGCAAACAATCTGCTGTGACCTGCTT
Organism: Apalone spinifera; assembly: GCA_030068395.1. Taxonomy (NCBI): domain Eukaryota; kingdom Metazoa; phylum Chordata; order Testudines; family Trionychidae; genus Apalone; species Apalone spinifera. The sequence continues at coordinate 13,223,095 of JANRFK010001158.1, forward strand.
CAGCAAGACGCATGAAACATCTGTCCTTCAGGCAGTTGCCAGCTGATAAAGCTTCCCATAAGAAACAAGACATCTAAGGTAGGCTTTGAACCAAGGGGATGAAATTCTATTTTTAGGAGGGCAGCGTGGGTTGGGCTACCGAGCTCACACTCCCAAGACACATGGGCAGGTCTACACGGCAGATGGGAGTTGCGAGTCCCACCGTGGCTAGAGAGACTCGCACTAGCTCAGCTGGCACTAGCAAGCTAAAAAATGGCAGCTCACCAGTTCTAGGGAGCTGAGTGGGCAGTGTTCCCTATAAGCCAAGCACTTGGGGAGTCACGTAGGAGAAATTCAAGTGTTACCCAGCTTATTAGCAGAGCACCCACAACCGGCAGCATGTGTTTCTATTGGTGGTGCACATCTGCACTTGCCTTGGTGCACATAACAAAACTCATTCTGCACATGGATGGAAAAATTGAGAGGGAACATTGTGAGCAGGCCTTGGACTTGAGCAGCTAGCCTGAGTTGCAATAGCCACTCTATGATTTTTAGCACATTTGCCTGAGCAGAGCCAGCTGTTCCCTCTCCCAGCTGCAGGGCAGACAACTTCGATGTGGCTTTGCAATGGGGACAGACACCTGCTTCAGACTCGCAGTGCACTCCCAACTCTGTGACAAGCGCCAGATACAAGCCTGAGTCCCTAGGACTGAAACTGCACTAGCATTTTTAGGAATTCCTCTCCCCCAGCTTATCCATGCACTATCCCTAACGCAGCTCCACTGGACAGGATACTGGTGTTTTCACCATCATGTCTTCTAACCCTGAAGAAAGCCTCCCATCACAGGGGGCTGAACTGGGGCTCATACTGTGGGTGTGGAAAGGAACTTCCGTAAAACTGAGTACAGACAATGCTTTAGAAAGGTGACTGGTTATTTCCAAAGGCAAATGCTTTCCTAGTCTTGTTGAACACCAAGGATTTTCTTTTACCCTCCGTTTTGTCTGGCATGTTTCCCTCGCCAGTATGGACAGTTAGGCTCTTTTTCTCTCACCTTCACCCAAAAATGATGGAATAAAGCCATGCTAGAGATTCTTCAGAGGGGTTGCAGCTGTAGGACCCCAATCAGCCCAAGACAGTTTTGCGACTGATACCGGTAAGATGAGCTGGTGAGAAATGGTGCCCTAAACGTACTTAATGTGTGGGCGGACAGAAGCCAGTTCTGAGTGGTAGCACAGATGGGCTTTTACCCCACTATGATCTCATGCTGAAACCTTGCTAGCAATACATGGTGCTTTCAAGTGTCACAGGGGTAGCCGTGTTAGTCTGTAACTTTAAAAAACAATGAGTAGTCCTGTGGCACCTTAGCCTTGGTCTACAATAGGGAATTATTTCAAAATAACCCCCCTTATTTTGAAATATTAAGTGGAGCATCCATACTAGCAAGCCCATTATTTGGGCCAATTATTATTTCAAAATAATGGGCTGGTTATTTTGAAATCTGTACTCCTGTTTTCCTCAGGGACTAACACTTATTTTGAAATAGTTATTTCGGGAGTTATTATTTCAGATTTAGGTATTTCGAAATAATTTCCTAATGTAGAAATGCCCTAAGAGACTAATAAAAATATATATAGCATCATGAGCTTTTGTGGACAAAACCCACTTCTACGGATGAGATGGTGCTATCAGTTTCATTTGTAGCATGGGCAGTCTTTGTTCATGTTTAAGATCATTTGTTTGTTTGTTGTTTTTGCTGCTCCTGGATTCCTTTTCCTCCACCCTTGAATTTTCTTTTTTCCACCTCACGCTTTGTTTCTATATTCCATGCCTTGTTTCTCGTAGGGTTGTAAAAATCCAGTTAAAAATGTGACCAATAAAAATCCTAGGGTAGTGGTTACATGCTGTGGGCTCTGCAATATGAAGCTTAAATAAGCTTTATCCTACAGAGCCTGCAGCGAAGCCTCCACCGCAGTGAAGCTGCCTCCCTGGGAGCGGAGCCAGCAAGAGCTGCCAGCCCTGCACCCGGGGAGCCAACGTTTAACCTGCAGCGGAGGGGGTAGGGGTGGCCGGGGCCGTCACAGACAAGGGCCACTCAGGCAGGCCCCACGGAGCTGGAAGAGCCCCCTGCCCAGAGCAGGTGGGGAGCTGTTCCAGCCCCTACTGATTAACCAGTTAACCTTTTACATCCCTAATTTCTACCAAACCTTGTCACCAGTCTTTATATACTGCTGCCTTTCCCAGCCGCCCATGAATGTCACTTGCATGTCTAATTCTCTGCATCCAAGCCAGGGGCTTGTTTTATGTTCAGAGCCTGCTTTCCGCTGCAAGGGGAAAGCTGCGTTGCTGCTGGACAAAGGGTGAGATCAGTTCTTATTGTGTGCCAGGACTTGTCCGGGCTGAGCCTCTGCACCTCTAGGCTTGGCAGTCCATAGTCCCAGCACCTCTGGCCATACTGTGTCAGTGCTGAATGTAAAAACACCCAGCAGGAGTCCCGGCACCTAGTTGTTTGAGCTGTGGCACCTCCTTCATTACAAATTAGGCACTGGGTCCGATACAGCTTCCAAGGCCAGAAAGCTCGAGTAGTGGAGACTGCAGAAAGGGTAAAACAGCACCAAGTGGGAAGCAAAACCAAGCTGCCAATGGGGAGCTTTGCAGACAGCCTCTCTGCTCTTTTAAATGCTTTTTTCAGCAGCTAAGCAATGCAGCTGGTTAGGGTCAATATATTGCAAAACTTTATCTGTGGCTCTGCAAAGGGTCATTAAAGCACCAATCGCGCATGGGGCCAAGCACCCCATAAGTGGTACCAAGCCCCCTTAATTTATGCTATTGAATAAATTAACTGCAATGGGATTTGCAGTGGCTGGGAATGGGTCCTTCATTCTTTGTTTGCATCGTTCTGGGGCCTTTGAATGGCTTAGTGTATTGGGTGTTCAATCAATGCCCCCTCCTCAAAACAGACAGCAACCCTACAATAACAAATCAGCATACTCACCACAGGGTGTGCATGAGGAGGGTGAAGGAAACTGGGTCAGGAAGTTGACTTTAATGTAAAGCAGAGAGGTGGGCTCATTTTTTTCTTTAAGGACTATAGATTGATTGATTTCGATTATGGGAAAGTGCAAGGTGGCAAAATTGTTCAGTGCTTCAAAATAGCAGCAGGAGCCCAGGAGAGGAGAAAAGAACCAGAAAGCACAACTGCGTCATTCACTTCCCCAATGGGGCCTGATTAGGGTTGCCAAGTGGCCGGCATTGTACTGGACAGTCCGGTATTTGCACACTGTCCGGTAAAAAAAATCAGAAAATACCGGACATGTGCAATGTCCAGTATTTTCTGATTTTTTCCGGCGGCGCACTGGAAGTCTGGCGTGGGCGGGGGGAGCAGCTGGGAGTCCCAACTGTGAGGCGGGGCCGCAATTGCCGCCGGAATCCCTCAGTCGGTTGAATGTGAGGAGGAGGGGAAGCCTCCTCCTAGCTCCTGCGTCGCCGGGAGCCTGCGCGGGACAGGCAGCAAGTGCCCGCGTCAGTCCTGCTCCCCACCGGCCAATTTGCTCACCCCCCCGGTCCCCTTCCCAGCCGGCCGGTTCTCCAGCACTTCTCCTCCTGATCTTCCCCGGCCACCCCCCTGCACCGCCCCCAGCTCTGCTTCCCACTCCCCCTTCCTCCCAACCCCCAACTCCCCCCCAGCTCTGCTTCCCACTGGCTCGTTCCTCTTCCTGATCT
>JANRFK010001158.1:13250734-13261648 GCA_030068395.1 Apalone spinifera
ACAAGAAGCCGTGAGTGTAGACATAGCCTTGGAGTTTAACTGGTATAACTTCTGCATATAGGCACGGCCAAAAAAATTATCTACAGCAGTGGTCACCAACCAGTAGATCGTGATCTATGAGTAGATCCTGGAGCCTCTGACAGGTGATCCTGACTGGTCTGGCTGGCCGGGAGGTTTTAAGTGCCTGCATTTCAGCTGCCCCTCCCCTCACTGCCCTCCTGCTCCTGCCCAGACTTCAGAGCTTCCCCCTGGGAGCCTTCTGCTTGTTATGCAGAATGGGGGAGATAGAAGCAGAGGGGCGTTGATGTCATTCAGTCCCCCTCCTTTCAGAGTGAGGAGGGTGGGGCCTCGGCAAAGGGGTGCAGCAGGGCCTCAGAGAAGGGGTAAGGCAGGGGTATTTGGGTTTGAGGTCGATCCTGGACTGACACATTCAAAAAGTGATCTTGTGCTTAAAAAGGTTGGAGACCACTAATCTATAGCTAGATCCCTGCCATGGGGAAATGTCACTGATAAAAATAGACAATTATGATTTTGCTCAGACCCTCCCCCGCTGGGATTGGGAATGTCAGCAGAGAGGAAAGAACAGAACAAACAGTGGGAAAAATAATATTGGCAGTGGAGACCAGAGACCCTCCAAAGAATGCAGGAGTTATGTACAATCTAGTCCGATTTTGACAAATGATTGTCCATTGGGAACGAGTAAAGCCAAATGGCAAAGGATTAGCTGAAGCAGGATGTGCTTCTGCCCTTGCTGAGTGTGGGGCTGGGTCTGGCCAGCATGGGTCACAGTAGGGGAAGGGTGGCAAGGGTGTTGCTGGGTAGCCAGTGAGTGCCTTCTGCCAGAGGAGATATCTGAGCCATTAGCAATTGACTTTCAAATGTCATGGAAAATAGGAGAGATACTAGAGGACTGGAAAGGGGCAGATACAGTGCCCTTCCATAAAAAGGGAAATAAAGATCACCCAAAGAATTACAGACTAGTCATTTTAACATTTTACCTGGAAAAATAATGGAGCAAATAATTAAGCAATCAGTTTGAAGACACTTGGAAGATAATAAGGTGATAAGTAACATTCAACATGGATTTGTCAAGAACAAATGATGTCAAACCAACCTAATAGCTTTTTTGACAGGGTAACAAACCTTGTAGTTTGTGGGGGAGTAGTAGATGTGGTATGTCTTGATTTTGGTAAAGCTTTCGATAGTGTCTTGCATGACCTTCTTGTAAGCAAACAAGGGCTATACAACCTAGATGGAGCTACTATTATAAGGTGGGTGCAAAATTGGTTGGAAAACCATTCCCAGAGAGTAGTTATCCATGGTTCACAATTAAGCTACAAGGTCATCATGAATGGGAGCGCAAAGTTTTGGTCAGATTTGATTCAATATCGTCATTAATTTATAGATATGATTTCATAATCTTCAGCAACACACTAATGAAATATTTTTAAAGCAAATTTAAAACTAAGTTCCTGGCAACTGACACAGTAAATTCAGAAATGGACAGGATAGATCTGGGGCTGGCAAATGCCTGTTAAATGGCTTCATTACCTCTTTCACAGGTTCACTGTTCTGCTAATAGGCCTGGCAGGCTTTTTCACTTTTAAAAGTTAACTAGGTCCTCTCTGGAGGAAGCAGAGCCACAGAACTGGGTGGGTGGGTGGACACTGAGACCTAGTCATCCCCCAAATTTTCGGACAACCTACACAGCTGCATATTCTGTGTATGGATAAGGATGGTCCTGTTCCCTAGAGAAGGAGCTGAGAGTTACATCCCTCAAGCCTTCTAGTGCTGGGGCTTGCACAATTCTCTTTTGTACTCTGCTACAGGATCAAGACTAGCCACAGCAAGGGAAGACATGAGAAATCCTGAGCCAGATGCAGGAGTGGCCTGAGGAGGGCTGTGGCAGCTAGCGCCCCAGGTGGAACGCGCGATCGGCACCCCCTCCTGCAGGGCCGTCAATGGACTGATGTCATCATCAGGCGCTTCGTTGAAGGTGGCGCCCTAGGCGGCAGCCGAGTCTGCCTATAGTCACGGGCTGCCCCTGGCCAGATACATCCCTGGTGTAATTCTACTGAAGGCTTCCTGTCCGCATCTTCATGAGGTACACCCAGCACTCATTCTGGAAAAAAACAGTCGGTGGACAGGGCTGTGTGATAAAGCAGAACTTTTATCACTTGAAGCAATAGCAGTGTTGCAGGGAATTAATTCAGCCTCTTTGATATTTGCATAGGGTGTCAATCTAGTCTCCCCTGACTTTAAATGTTTCATCTGTACACACCTTGCACGTTCACTGCTTCATTGCCATACAGTCTGCACCAATCTCTTCATGGAGAAATTCCGTCTCCACTTCTGCTACAATTTTGCACTCTAGCAGAGACCAGTACAAATGTGTGCTGTTGGAACCGTTATCTTAAACAGTTCACAGAGACAAATAATTTAACTACACAGCTTTTTTGTGTTTTCATAGGTATTTGTTTAAAAAAATCCTGCCAGTTTTCCAGAAGTGTCCATAACATCTAAAGGGAAGGGGACATTTTCCATTACAGCTGGCAACCTCTCATGCAGATTTTTGCCATGCCTGCTGGATTTTTTGTTGTTTGTTTTGTTTTTTCTCAATTCTCTCTCACTACAGCTTGCAGAGGGACCTACAAAGTATAGGAAGATTTGCACAACGTGCCCTGAAAACCTCAACTGGAGGGAAGTGCATTTGCAGAGCTATGTTGGGAGACCCACAATTGGAGGAGCAAGGAATTCTACTAGGTAGACATGAGGTGCCATAGGACAGCTGGTGTCCCCAAAATGGGAAGAGCATGGAAGCTGCCAAGAAGAAGTACATGCAGAACTGGGCCAGGAGCTTGTTAGGACAGCAGATGGGATAGGCCACAACTGAGCTGGGTTAGGGCCCCAAGACTGGAACAGCAGGGGGAGCTGCATGGCTGAGTTGGTGTGTACTGACCCAATAGGAAGCTAGGACTGGCAGAGCCCGCAACTCATCAGGCCTCCAATGTATGCAGCGAAGGCTATGTCTACACTGCCTTCCCCCCGTCCCACAGCAACAGATATGCAAATGAGCACAATTTGCATATCTTCAGCAAAAAGGATCCGCAGAAAAGGTTTTGCCTCTAAAAAGCCTCGTGTAGATGGGGCCATTTGTTGGAAAAAAACCAACCTTTTTCGCAAGATCCCTTATTCCTCAAAAAATTAGGTTTACAGGGTTTTGCAAAAGAGGGTTTTTTTTTTTTTCCGACAAATGGTCCTGTCTACATGGGGCTTTTTAGCAGCAAAACCTCTTCCACAAAAAGGATTGGCAGAAGATATGCAAATGAGCATGATTTGCATATCTTCTGCCAAAAAAAACTCCAGCAGTGTAGACATAGCCTAAGAGTTGGCAAAAAGTCAGCCTCATATAGCATTGGGAGTGGAGGGGGAGGGGGAGAGAGAATTCCACCACAATTATTACTGTCTTCTATTGTCTAAGCTTAGGCCCCATTTCTGTTCTAACCCAATTCAGTAGTCAGAGCAGATTGATTTTCCCCCCTTCTTCATAACACTGACATTTATCTCAAGCACTTCCAGTAGGATGTCATACACAGTAATAACAAAGAATAGAGAACCTAGTCCCAACCATTAATAAAGCTGACCTGCTGTGCAAAAAGGACAACTTTAATTTATGTCTTTTAATATTTTGAATTCTGCATTCCCAAGTGCTTATGCAGACATAAAGGGAAGAAATGTTCACACACATCTTTAAAAGTGGATGTGAGTATGATATTCGATGAAACACCCCTGGTTAGGGGATTACTACCATATATGGCATTCCATCTTGCTGGCTGCACCTCCCACTCTCTCTGGTAACAGACAAGGTTAGTGGAATTGCTTTCAAAAGGGTGATTAAGAAACACAAAATTCCCTGTATAAAGGTCTGTCTAAATATTTGATGATGCACTGAAAAGACTGTACTTTCTAAAGGGCTTCAGCCTGAGCGATGCTTGCAGAGATGTTAATAGAAATTGCAGACATTTAGCATATTAGAGGATTGGTGCCCTGAATGCCCAAGATTTACTAAAACTCCAGGACTGTTTAAAGCATTGAATTGTCCCCATCTGTGAGGAAGTCCAGCTAACAAACTATGTGATGCACTATGAACCATGGGCTTTAGTTACACTCCTGAACCTCGGGGCAGAATTTAGCCCATGGTGAAATCACTTCCCCAAACTCTTATTTATAGTTTAGAAGGTATTTGGAGATAGATCTGGAGAGAAGCAGAGCTTCAGTTTGATGCTATTCTGGTGCTGTTGTAGCAGAGACAAGCTCTGACTCGGTCTCCCAGCCCTGGTCTACACTAAGGAGTTATTTGGAAATAACTCCCCTATTTCGAAACAACAAGCAGAGCGTCCACACTACCGAGCCTATTATTTTGAAATAAGGGGCTGGTTATTTCAAAATAACTCCTACTTTCCACTAGGGCTATGTCTAGACTACATAACAACCTCAAAAAATGAGGCGGCCATGTTTATGCTAATGAAACGTGGGATATTTAAATCCCTGCTTCATTAGCAATTTCGACATGCCTAATATACATCTCTCTGTCGACAGACGGGTGTCGTCTAGACACAGGCTAGGAATAACACTTATTCTGAAATAATTATTTCAAAATAGCAGTAGTGTGGATGTTCCACTTCTGCTATTTTGAAATAACTACTCCCCAGAGTCATACAAAGTAATTCCTTCCCAGTGCTTGCTGGGGCCTTCTAAGTTGAGCTAGCATGTCCACATTCAGAGAGCCTGCCTTGGACTAATTTCGAGGCTTCCCCATAGTAGGGACACCCTATTTCAAAATAGTTATTTCAGGAGTTATTATTTCAAAATTATTTCTTAGTTCAGATATGCCCCCAGGCTTTAGCAAGTTTTCTTTCAACCCACAGAAGGATCTCATGGTTTAGGCATAGTGGGATTTCATCTCTCTGGAGCCGCCAGGTGCTGAGAGCTGAGCTCATTTCTCATCGGGCTCCTCTGAGGCAGGAATGACTTTGCAGAGGTCAGAAATGCACAGCATCACTGTACTTATTTTTTTGCCTGAGCAAGCCAGAACTGGTGCGCCATCATGGAGAACGATTGAGAGAGCGATGGGAAAATTCTTCCTGCTTAGAACAGGAGATGGGAAGTCCAGAACATTCCAAACATTGCCACCAAGTTGCTCAATCACCTTGGGCAAGTCCCCTAGCCTTCATGCCTTCTGTCCTTACCTACCGGATGTGCCTGGAAGCTGAATTATTTAATGCGTGTCAAGCACTTTGAGACCCTCAGCAGAAAGGTGCTGTGCTAGTGATCATGGTGCTCTTCTGGGCTTGAAGCAGCTGAAGGAATCCTGTAAAGCCATGATTTTCAAAAAAAAAAAAAAATTCTCATGACCAAGTTGAAGAAAATGGTGGATGCCTGCGACCCAACATAATTTGACTAGTGTGTGGGCTCTGGGGTGGGGCTGAGTATGAGAGCTTTGGGGCGTAGAAGAGGGCTTCGGCTTTGGGGGTGTCAGGGCTGGGGCAGAAGGGGCTTACCTTGAGCTGCACCCAGTCAGAGGTGCAGCAGGGGTGCTCCTGCCTCTTCTGGTACCATAGACCGTGCTGCCCCCAGAAACAGCCAGCAGCAGGTTCTCAGCCAGTGGGAGTGCGAAGCTAGTGCTCAGGGCAGGGGCCGTGTGTGGAGCCTTGTGTGCTCCCCTTCCCCACCCCCACCTAGGTGCCAGGCCTGCTGCCGGCCACTTCTGCGGCACAGTGCAATCTTTGGTGCCAAGACAGGCAGGTAGCTGCCTTAGCACCCCCACTGATCACCTGATCCCCCTGCAGCAATGAGACCCAGGGCCATGACCCAGTATTGGGTTGCGACCTGTAGTTTGAAAACTACTGTTGTAAAGTAATGGCCAGTCTGCACATCTGGGAAATGTGGTGTTTCTGGGTCTAACTAAATACAGGCCGGTTACTATGTATTGTTGCTATGTGAGTCCTGGACGCACAGAATACACAATTCCCAATGTGTCTGCATGATCTCACTCACTTGACAGATTTCATTACAACACTTAACGAGAATTCAGTCTCTCTTCATTTTTCTCCCATCATCTCATGTTCCGATTATTTCCTAGTTACGGATGAAGCTAGACATTCCTGCTATTTCTATAAACACGCACACTCAGCACCCTAAATATCTGAAAAGGGTTTCCCTTGACTGCTGTGTTAGGCCATGTCTAGACTGAAGAGTTTTTCTGGGATGCCAGAGGTATCCCAGAAAAACTCTGCCGCATGCAGGGAACGTGTCCGCTTTTTCGGATCAGTTTCTGAAAAAGCAGGCGCACTCTTTCGGAAGCCCTCTATTCCTCATTTTATGAGGAATAAAGGCTTGTCTGAAAGAGGAGGTATTTCTGACATTTGGCCCCATGTATACAGGCCACATGTTGGAAAAGCCTCTTCCAAAAAAACAAGGGAAAAAAGGTAAGCAACCTGTGTATCTTTTTCCGAACCCCTCCCCCCGGCAGTATAAACATAGCCTGAGAGAGACTCTGTCAGGAATGGATGTTTTCTCCCAAATATTCCTCACCTCTGTGATAAACACTGATTTGCTCAAGAGCTGAAGGAGAGGAGGGGAAGCAACCTTAAAACAGAACCAACACACATAAGCAGGGGTTGATATCACTATATTGCAGGACGGACAATTGACATATCCTTAGTGACAGACAATGGGGACGGAATATGTCATTCAACCACTCATTTTTTTTTTAAATTACCACAGACCTACAAATTTTTACCACGGACACAGTGCTGTTCCCTGCATGCAAGGGGAGAGGCCATGTTAGATTTAGTCCTAAGTGGAGCACAAGGTCTGGTCTAAGAGACGATGGCAGTTGAACTGCTCAGGAAGAATAGCCATAATGGATTTCAGCGGAACATCCTGGCAGGAGGGATAATACCAAGAAAACCTCACAAACCAACAATCCCACCCCAGTGAGATTTAACTTTAAAAAGGGAATGGCAGAAAAATAAGAACACTTGTTAGATGGAGATTAAAAAGAACTGTCATGAGAGTTAGTGACTGCAAGCAGTCTGGGGACTCTTAGAAACACCACAAGAGGGGCTCCAGTAAAATGTCAGAGAAGATAATAAGGGGACCACAAGAAGAGGACCATGATGGCTGAACAGCAGAATAATGGCAGCCAAGAGAGTGGAGAAGGTTTCTTTTTAAATGTGGAAGTCAGATATCCTCATGAGGATAAGAGCAAGAAGCCCAGCTGCAGGCAGGATAAATGTAAATGTAGAATGAGGCAGGCCTAGAAGGAACCTGAGAAGCCACTTACCAAAAATGCAGAATCCAACAGAAAGAAATGTTTTAAGTACATCAAAAGCAGGAAGCTGGCCCAACAGGCAGTGGGGGCCACTAAACAACCATGATGATAAAGGAACCCTCAGGAAACACAAGGCCTTTGCAGAGAAGCTAAATGAATTCTTGGCATCTGTCTTCATGGCAGACAACGAGAAGCTGATACTCATGCTTGAGCCATTCTTTCTGGGGCTACGTCTATACTGCAGGCTTCTTGCACAAGAACTTTTTGCAGAAGAGATCTTCCGCAAAAAGTTCTTGCTCAAGAGCGCATCCATGCTTCCATTTGCTTTTGCGCAAGAGATGTGCTTTTGTGCAAGAGAGCGTCCACAGTGCCATGGATGCTCTTGTGCAAGAAAGTTCTTGCACAAAAAGGCTTATTCATCGTAGAAAGAGGAATAACTCTTGCACAAAAAGCCCTGTCTTCTGACGCTCTACTGTACTTTTTCTTGTGCAAAAACATGCTTGTAGTGTGGACGCTCCCACGAGTTTTTGCACAAAAATGGCTGTTTTTGCGCAAAAACTCTGCAGTGTAGACGTAGCCTGGGTAACAAATCTGAAGCACTGTCCCACACTGGGGTGTCGTCAGATGCAGTTTTAGAACAAATAGATAAATGAAACAGTAATAAGGCCTCAGAACCAGATGGGATTCACCCAAGCGTTCTGAAGGAACGCAGGTATGAAATTATCCAAGATAGTAAGTCCAAATCCGATTGGGAAGGAGAGCTCATAAAACTAGGTGTCGGGAAACAAAACGGCAGGTGAAAATCAACACTGAAAAGCGCAAAGTAATGCACATTGGAAAAAATAATCCTGACTACACATGCATAATGCTACCTTCTAAATTAGCTGTTACCACTCAAAGAAAGGGACCTTGGCATCACCATGGATAGCTCTCTTGGAAGTGTCCATGGTGGTCAAAGAGCTACCAATATCAGGCACTATTGGGAAAAGGACAGAATGCAAGACAAAAATAGCATAAGGACCCTCTATAAATCCATGGTATGGTCGCACTTTTAATACTGCATCCAGATCTGGTCATCATATCTCAAAAAGGATGCAGTGAAACTGGATAAGTTTCACAAAAGAGCAACAAAGATGATCAAGGTTACGAAATGGCTTCCATAGGAGGAGAGACTATGAATAGTATAGGAAAAGTGAAGAGAGTATAGGAAAAGTTTTAGATACCCATTCCCACAATACAAATATATGGGGTCACCCAATGAAATTAATAGGCTTCAGATTTAATATAAATACTGTGATAGGGTCAGACTATTTGGTGTCCGGGAGGTGGGCGGACGTTAGCCCGTGTGATAGGGTCAGGCCAGAGGGGTACAAGAGTAGTCAAAGGGAAGCATATTAGCCTTTGACTCAGTATGTTTCTGTTCCCGTGGTAAACTAACAAGGGCTAGTCCAGAACCAGCAGGAACTTGCCAGAATCAATCAGGGCAATTAAGCACCTGGAGCCAATTAAGAGGGCTTCCAGAAGCAACTGAGCCAGGCTAGTTGGAAATACCTGGGGCCAATTAAGAACCAGTTGAGACAGGTTAAAAAGAGCTCCTCTACACTTAGTGTAGCCTGAGAGGTGCTGAGGAGACAGAAGGAGCTATGGAGGATCTAGGAGGAGCAAGCACAAGCAAGTACTGGGAGGAAGGTGTGGGAAGTAGCCTGGTGTTTATATCTGTTATGCAGCTGGTGTTGGTGACATTTACAGACAGCTGTTATTACAGGGCCCTGGACTGGAACCTGGAGTAAAGGTTGGTTTCTGTCTGTTCCTCATTCTGGCTAATGATGAGAATAGCTCAACAAACAGCAAGCCCATACCTCAGGAATGGTGCCTAAATTGAGGGCTGCTATGAGCATCTGAGGCAAGCAATCCACCACAAAGTGCAGGGGTCACCAAGGTTGAGTAGGAGCTTTGTCATAAGTACTTTTTTTCCATGGTGTACAGTTAGCCTGTGGCACTCATTGCTATAAGATGTCATGAAGGTCAAAATTATAACTGATTTCAAAAAAGAACTAGGAGGATCCCTCCATCAATGGCTTAGCCAAGATACAACCCTAAGCTTGGGACAATCCTAATCCTTGGGTGGCAGAAGTCAGACGAGAATACAGGGGAATAACAGAACAATTTTGTAGAGCTCTGTCCACTCTCCCTGAAGCTCTATTATTGGCCATTGCCAAAAAGACAGGCTGCTGGGCTAGATGGCCCATTGGTCTGACCTCAAAGGAAAGCTCTTCTGTGTGTGTGGGGTGGTGTGTGGTTTTTTTGTTTGTTTGGTGTGTTTTGTTTGTTTGTTTGTTTTTTTTCTCTAAAAATAGCCATCAAGGACTCCTCTCATGCCTCAAATACCACAATCCTGTATGGCCATGAGGATGGGAGGTGCAGGGGTGACTTCTTTGGCCACACTGTGGGCCCCTGAACAAAGGACTCTGAAACTTGCTACTTTACACTATTAAGACAGAATATTTAAAGATATAGAATCATGAGCTTTTGTGGGTAAAAAAAACTTCAGATGAGTTGGAGCGGAAGTAACAGAAACCAACGTGTATATATAATAGCAAAAGAAGCACCTGTCAATTGTAGGAGCCTCTTACATTTAATGTACGCATTTCCACATCAAAAGCTATGAATGGGACACATCCAGCCCACTTAACTAGCCTCATTAAGATGGGTCCTACAATTGGCAGCTGCTACTTTTGCTGTTTGTATATACCTTTGATTCTGTTATTTACATTCCCATTCATCTGATGAAGTGGGTTGTACCCACAAGAGCTCAAGGTTCTATATATTTTTGTTTGTCTCAAAGGTGCCACAGGACTACTTAGAATCATAGAATGATAGAGCTTGAAGAGACCTCAGAAGGCCGTCAAGTCCAGCCCCCTGCCCAAGGCAGGAACAATCCCAATTAAATCAACCCAGCCAGGGCTTTGTCAAGCCAAGACTTAAACACCTCGGCTATGTCTAGACTGGCATGATTTCCGTTAAAAGCATTTGCAGAAAAAGTTTTCTGTTAAAGCATTTGTGGAAAAGAGCGTCCATGCCAACCTAGACGCGCACTTGCGCAAAAAAGCCCCAATTGCCATTTTTGCGATCTGGGCTTTTTTTGCGCAAAACAAATCTGAGCTGTCTATACTGGCCCTTTTGCGCAAAAGTACTTTTGCCTGAATGGGAGCAGCATAGTATTTCTGCAAGAACACTGACAATCTTACATGAGATTGTCAGTGTTCTTGCAGAAATTCAAGCGGCCAGTGTAGACAGCTGGCAAGTTTTTCCCGGAAAAGCGGCTGATTTTTCCAGAAAAACTTGCCAGTCTAGACACAGCCCTCTAGGGATAGACTCCACTACTTCCCTAGGTAACCCATTCCAGGGCTTCACCACTCTCCTAATAGTTTTTCTTAATATCCAATCTGGACCTCTCCCACCGCAACTTGAGACCATTGTTCCTTGTTCTGCCATCTGTCGCTACTGTGAACAGCCTTTCCCCAGCCTCTTTGGAACCTCCCTTTAGGAAGGTAAAGGCTGCTATCAAATCCCCCCCC
>JANRFK010001158.1:13261748-13272476 GCA_030068395.1 Apalone spinifera
TCCTTTGCATGCCTTTTCCGGCAAAGGGGGCCAGTCTAGACACAGCCCATGTGTATAGTCCCTAGGACGGAAAGGAAGCATTTTGCTCTAAAGTGACTCACCCACTCTACTAAGCCACTGCTTAGAGAGATAATGACAGACCTCAGTAGAAGTTGTACCGAGCCCTCCTCCAGTCCATGGTGGATCACTTTTCATACCAGATCCCAGAGCTTCAAATTTTGTGTTTTTGCAGTAATATTTGAGGGAAAGAATTGATCACATACAAGCTGCATTGGGATTTTGCACAGGCTTTGTAGTTGGTGAGTTTGCATTTCAGATGTGTCATACACAGTTTTTCTAGGGGAAACACATTTTTAACAGGTGATTTGAGTTCTGAATTTTGGGAAGGGGCCATGTCTCGTGATTGAAGCTCTTTTAACTAATTAGTCATTGAAGAAGCTAAATAAATGCACAAGTCTTCTGCAGTTGCATGCTATACCACAGACTCACACCTATCCAAACAGGAAGTGCAAAGATTATAGATTGAAACTGTACATGCAGATGTCTTAAGAAGTATTTAGAAAATAAGGTGGTACTGAAAAGGAGTCGTCCGTCCTCCTGTCTAGTTGAAATTGTTGCACTTTGTTTTGATACACTGCATGCTAAGGAGTTAATATAATCTCTTCCCTAATTCATTTTCATGTCTTTTACTGTTTATAATAAATGTTTGTGAGCTGCCATGTTTTTACATTTTTCCAAGAAGAGCACAGAACAATATGCTATTTTACATTAGTGCACTAGGATTTATTCTGCAATGATGGGAATGGCTAAAGGTGCAATGAAAATTTAAGAAGCTCAGAACTTTTATTTCTTGCTTTTCCCCAAGAAAAAAGGTTGCAGCCTAGAATTTACCGCATATAATTTTAATTTATTTTTAACCATACAATCAACTAGTCCTATCACAGTCACAAATACACACAAGGCTGATTTCAGAGTTAGCATTCATTCTATTAAACCAAGAGCACACTTCCTCAAGGTAGTGTTGGACCTGATCCTAAGAATTGTCTGAGGACTCACAACTCCCACTCACTTTGTTTGGAATTGAGAGTCCTCTGTGCCTCTCAGATCAGGACTTGAGACCTCAGTGCATTTCTGGATGCTTACCCACCACGGTTGTGGAGAGGGATCATTCATGCAAAGGGGAGGAGAAACAAGGAAATATTTAGACTTTGACTGTATATTTATAGTTCAGAAAAAAATGACCTTTTTTCATTTTCTCAGGTCTAAATAACATTGCCTTAAAATTACTGCAGTAGAGTTGATTTTTTGCAGTTAAAACATCCCTGAGAAATGTTTCTTTTCCTTTTCAAGCAAAATGCCTAGGTTTTTCTATAGGTCTGCTCCACAACTGTACATTCTGCAATTATATTTTAGGAAATAAGAATCTTCATTGCACCCAGAAAATGACAGTTTTCACTGTTAACATAGCCATTTGTTTAGTGTTAGCCAGTTTGTTTCCTGCTATGCAGGATTTCCATGCAGTGTGCATTTTATATTATGTATCTGTATCTTAACTTCATATGTTTAAAACAAAAAAGGTTACTGTGTTGATTTTTGGTTGCTGCGCCGTTATCCATCAAATACTTGTTTATTTTGCCTTTTTAAAAAGAGGTAGGTTAAATAACTACCTCTTGGTTTTTCCTCTGTAAGCTGGTGACTGTGAATTCAATTTACCAAGATCCATGTCAATACCATAGAATGTGGAAAACAGAGCTGTTGTTCAGATATGCCTGTGATAAGAGCGCATCATCTGATTTCTTTAGATACTAGATACTCGAAGCAACTTGAAATTGCTTCCCAGTCTCTCCCCGGGAAGATCCATTACTGTCAGAGCACTGTAGTCTCCAGCTTTGTCTACTTCATAGTTTCAGTGGAGAAATTTCTAGTTAGAACCCTACTGCGTAGTATTCCTATCAGGGTACACACACACAGAGCGACTGCGAGGTTGCTTCCCAATGCAGATAGAGAGGTATCAGGCCCGTACACAGGAATTTCTGTGGAAGGTTTTTTTTTTTTTGTAAATGTGAGCTGCAAGGGTGTGAATGCACTCCTTCTGGTCCCCCAAGTAAGCAGGGAAATCAGCCCCAGCCTTACCCTGGACAGCCAGAGCATGAGGGGGGGAGTCTCGGGCAGTGCGCTGCTCCTGCCTTCCCCTGGCTGGCCGGAGCAAGCTTACTTGGGGGGCCATGAAGGGGTGCTTTCGCACCCTTCGCACCCACACCCTGCCGCGTACGGCTCTGGATGTGCCAGCTCTGCTCAAAAAGCACGCTTAAAATAATGGTGTGGCAGTGATGGCTTCAGCTACTTATCCCAGTCTGATTCTATCTGACCCCCATCAATACTACTAGCTCAGTGGTCGCCAACCTTTTGGGACTGCCAGGTGCCCGGGGGGTGGGGCCGCGCATGCGCTGCGCGCCCAGGCGGCCGGCACCGGCATGTGCCGTGACCCCGGGGCAGGAGCTGCCCATGCGCCAGGGGCGGGCACCGCGCTTGTGCCACGCGCCCAGGGCCGGCACTGCGCATGTGCCATGTGCCTGGGGGCGGGGCCGGCCCAGATTGTTCGGCGAGCGCACATAAATGGCCCAGCGGGTGCCATGGTGCCCACGGGCACCGCATTGGGGACCACTGTACTAGCTTGTGGCACTGCAGCCATGCTGCTGGTTGTGGTGAGCTAACATAAGTCTGTCTCCCCACTTTGGGAAGCGTTCTTAAGAGACAATTCCTGAAAATTGTTTGCAGTGTTGTCGTGGCTATGTGGCATAGGAGACACACACATTGGTGAGGGAATATCTTGGATTGGACCAACTTCTCATGGTGAAAGAGAGAAGCTTTTGAGATTATGCAGGTTCAAGAGCTCCGTGAAGCTCAAAAGCTCCCCCCCTCCCCACTAACAATAAAAGATATTACTTCACCACTTTGCAGTTGAGTGTGCAGACACGATACTCACAGCTAGGGCCTCATCTGGTCTATATTGGAAGCAGCAGCAAAATCCCTAGCCTTGTCTAGCCTAGGACGAAAGGTGTGGTGTTAGAATGGGTTTGCACTCAGCCTTTATGTGTAGAACTGGTAAAGTTTGAGACTAGGCAGTGCTCAGTTTTTAAAACAAGTTACTTAGAAGGAGTTAGCTAATGTGTGCTATTAGCTAATGTGTGCTATTGTCACACCTTAAATCCTAGACAATCCTTTGATTTGGAGTTAGGCTTCTCTAGCCTTTGAAACCTGAGAGAAATATTCTATTGTTTATATTTGTGTATAGCCCAGGAATTATATTGTGGTTAAACATAATATAACGACTGCTTTAAAAATAAAAATGGAATGAGTGAATCAGTCAAACCTGAGATTCAGGAATAACCCAGTAGAAACAGTTCACACTAACAGTGAACTATTTCCTTCATTCTGGGGTAGTAGAGTATACAGAGGGCTTGATCTTCAGTAGTGTTGACAACCTACAATTTCCACTCACTCTAAAGGAAGTGGTGAATGCTTGGCACCCTGGCATTTGGGCCTGTAGATTTTTTGCCAAATATGTAAAACAGCCTCAGATGCACAATATTATAATGTTTTTTATGAAGATTTAGAAATGTTGCCCCTTGAGAATCTCCCCATATGTAAATTGAATTGACTTTTGCACATGAAAAAGCATTGTAGATCAAGTTTTGATTTCTGCTAGTATTGTTGAATTGTCCAGTAATGACATTAACTTCAGTAGTTGTGGTGTTTGTGCAGCTGGCTTGTGATAGTTGATGATCATTATTGCATCTTCTGTTTACACTGACTAAATCTTTTACTGTTGCGTTGTACTGTGAAAGAAGGATCCTAGGCCTATAAAGTTTTTTTTTTTCCTTGAATAAGTCTGTAGTGTTTCTTTAATTCACAGGGAAATAAAAACCTGTAACAAATGTAACAGACAGAGGACATTTTTGCATTGTTAAAATAATTTTTCACATCAATGTGATAAATGGAGAAATGATCAGCCACTGATGCAAATCACTGACATTACATAGTGTGTGGTTTCTTTGAATTAGAACTATTCTAGTGGGCGCTGTAGCTTGGAATGTTAAAAGAAGTTCACAACTTGACTGTCACAACATCCGTACAATGTTGGAGTGTGGAAGGTGACCAAGGTGGGGAAATGGCCGATGGTGTTACTGCTTATAATTCTTGCAGTAGCATCTTGGTCCTTGACCATGGCTCCTTTGTTGGAAGAGTTGACAATCTGATATCAGAGGCAGTAGGTGAATACAACAGACAGCACAAGGAAACAGTGGGACTGTACTGGTCATATGGTAAGTGGCTGCTGCAGTGCTAATGCTGGAAATCGTGGTCATTACGTATTATGTTGTAGACAGCACTGAATCCACTCAGTGTCCTGCCATATAGTTAGGGGTCGTGTTGCTGTAGGAGACAACACAAAATAAAGGCCCAACCACTTGTGGGTTCTAAAGGCCTCCCTCAGCCATTTTCCCCTGGATCCTGGTTTAACTCTAATGTGGCTAATTATGTTCTGCCCACCCAGATTTCTCTCTAACAGCTGTGTTTTAAGACTACTCTCTACTACGTGTCCTACCTGATTTTGTGGTAGCCTTATTCCATTGGAGCAGCCATCATGTTCCCCAGCTGAGGTGCCTTGGGGGTGGGTGAAATGGTTCCTGTTCACTGTTTAAGGCCTCAGGGGCCCTTCAGCACGAAAGATGTTATGGAAACTTCAGAGATGTAGTTTCAGGATTATTTTCATTCCCAAAGTGAGATGAGCCACCCCCCTTCGAAATATTTAGTGGCTGAAAATCTCTTATTTTTGGAAGCCCTGCGCCATTCATAAATCTTCATTGTCCTCCTATGGCCTAAATTTGTATGCAGTGTAGTGGTGTTAAGAGCAGCACAGACAGGCTGTGCAGGGAGCAGCCAGTAGGAAAGGGGAGGTGAGGAACAGCTAGTCAGGGCCTAGCAGGTCCATATAAAAGGGAACTGAAGGTCAGAGTAGTTCAGGTATTGCACATTCCCTGAGGTTCCCTACAGGTTCCCTGAGCCAACACCCAGGGTAATGGGTGGCCCTGGGTTATCCCAACACCACTGGCTGGGCTCTAGAATAGAGATTCCCCCCCTCAGTGCCTCAGGAGAAGACAAACAGTGATATGCCTAGAAGACTGAGTCCAGAAGAGGACACCCCGTACTTGTACTGAGGCAAATCTGCAAGTGGAGACAGCAAGGGGTGAGGCCCCACCCCGAGAGGGCAAACTGGCCAGCACAACTAATCCCTGTGATGGCCAACAGTTGGTGCCATTACGCTGATGGAAGTTTGTGACCTGCGGAAATACACTGACTATTTGTCATTTACCCAGAATCCAGAGAACAACACTGTCACAGGTCATCATCAGTCATGTAGAATTCTTCCTCTTCTTTCCCTCTGCCATACCTGCAATGGAGAGTCACTGTGGAACTCACTGCAACAGGATACCATTGAGGCCACACACATGGTGAGATTTAAAAAGGGTTTGTTCATTTATACTGATAGCATTAATTATTATAACTCAATATTTTTGCTAACTCATTCAGGAAGAGCTCTTAAATCGTTTTAGAGATTTGGAGGAAATCAAAAGTGGGGGCAGATTATCCCATCTCTGCCTGCTGTGGGTTCTTGCACTTTCCTCTGTAGCATCTGGTGCTGAATGTTACTAGAGGCTAGACAGACCATAGGGCTGATTCTTGCAGTTCCTTTATTATTGTTTCCAGGTGGTACAACCAAGGGTCACTTACCCCCTTCCTAGCTGGCTTTCTCTGTAGATCATTCAGGAGTCTTCTCTAAGGCTATGTCTACACTCGCGGCTTCTTGCGCGAATAATATGCAAATGAGGCTAAGCGTGGACTATCGCCGAGCCTCATTTGCATACCTAATGAGCCACCATGTTTTTAGAAGAGGCTCTTGTGCAAGAAGGAGCGTCTAGACCGCCCCTTCTTGCGCAAGAAAAACCCTCTTACGCAATGCCGTTCTTCCTGAAAAGTAATAGGAAAAAAAATAATCCCAGCAACATATACAAAATGATGGGGACTAATTTAGCTATAACCACTAGAAAGAGATCTTGGAGTCATTGAGTAGATGTTTTTAGAAAACTATCCACAGTGTGCAGCAGCAGTCAAAAAAGCAAACAATGTTAGGAATAATTTAAAAAGGGAATAGAGAATAAGACAATATATTATTGCTTCTATATAAATCCATGGTACACCCACATCTTGAATTCTGCATACTAGCTGCGGGTTGTCTCATGTAAAAAAAAAAAAAGTATCTTGGCATTGGAAAAGGTTCAGTAAAAGGGCAACAAAAATGATTAGGAGTTTGGATCGGGTGCCAGATGAAAAGAGATTAAAGAGACTGTGACTTTTCATCTTAGAAAAGAGGAGACTAAGGAGGGATGTGATCAAGGTCTACAAAATCATGACAAGTATGGAGAAAGAGAATAATGAAAAGTTATTTACTTGTTCCCATAACATAAGAACTAGGGGTCACCAAATGAAATTAATAGGTAGCAGGTTTAAAACAAACAAAAGGAAGTTTTTCTTCATGCAGCACTCAGTCAATCTGTGGAACTACTTGCCAGAGGATGTTGTGAAGACCACAATTTTAACAGGGTTCAAAAAAGAACTAGATAAATTCATAGAAGTTAGGTCCATCAATACTTATTAGCCAGAATGGGCAGAAATGGTGTCCTAGCCTCTGTTTGTCAGGGCTGGAAGTGGGTGACAGGAGAGAGATCACTTGATGATTACCTGTTCCATTCACTCCCCTGGGGCATCTGGCATTGGCCACTGTCGGAAGACAGAATACTGGGCTAGATGGACATTTGGTCTGACCCACTATGGCTGTTCTTATGTTCTGATCCCCGCCCCCACACTTGTTCAAAATCTCCTCTCGTGTGTATCTCCCATGGCCACAATTCTGGTCCAGTGGGTATTACTTACTCATGTTTCCATCCTGGTGTCCCCTGGACTGTTAGATGGGGGTTACTCTCTGGAATACTGTGCTGCCTGTATCTCTAGCCATCAAATGGAGTTGACAAAGGACCAACTGGAGAGACCCCTTGTATTTATTTTTCCATTTTCTAATCACAAAAGCCATGATTTGATTCTAGGGCATTTCAGGTCTGTTTTGTAAGGGGCTAATAGGTAGGCTAGTAAATAGCGCAAACCCTTGGTTTGTGTCTCTTTCCTGGAGAAATCCTTTGCACCAACTGTACATTTAAAATCTGTAGATTCCTTCAGTGACTTCGGCTAGAGCCAGTCAGAGGCCAGCTGCCATCACCGAAGGGTTGTG
The DNA here is from genome assembly GCA_030068395.1 of Apalone spinifera. Classification (NCBI taxonomy): domain Eukaryota; kingdom Metazoa; phylum Chordata; order Testudines; family Trionychidae; genus Apalone; species Apalone spinifera. The sequence goes on from JANRFK010001158.1 coordinate 13,269,094, forward strand.
AAGTTTTACTGAGGAGGCACTTTGTACGACTCACTTGCCCACGTATCGTCTTGGCAAAGTCACAGACAGCAAGCAAAATTTTGATTCTGAGTCCATCCATTGTCATGACTGAGCCAATGAGGGCTCCTAAGGCATGCAAAAGAGGCAGAAAGGCGCACCCCCACCCTAGCCACTGCAGCAGCCTGCACTGTGGTGTAGAAATAGAACTTGTCACACTGCACAACGGGGCCATCATGCAGAAATTCCAACCCGCTTCCTCCCCTCCCCCCAAAAAGGCAGCACTTTAGCAGTTGGGCTCATGCTTTATTAGAAGTTCTTGTGCTTGCGGGTCCTCCACAGGTGCACAGCACTGCCTTTACACAGACATTTCAACACAACCGAATTCGACTAACTGTAAGGTTCCAAAAATCATTGTCAAGGCTAGTGGGATTGAAGTCACAGCAGCAGCGTGGGAGTACGCAGCAGCAGCCGTTCATACTGCATTGTCCCTCCACACCCTGGGCTGTTCTGCAGAATATACAAAGTTCTCCAGGAATCAATTTTCTTGCCTATTGCAGTACCTGGTCTAGCTACCTTGCTTTTGCAAGCAGACATCGTGGATCAGGGGTGCCATTCCACACAAGCTTATCTGTGGTATTTGCAAAACAGGCCACATCTTAGTTGCAGCATCAAATGGGGAAAATGTGAAGGTGAAATAAGTTATGGGAGTTTCCCAAGGTGTGACTTTAAACCAATGTTGTTAAATTGGTGTAAAAGGCCATGTGAGTGTTCTTATTTCAGTTTGAAGCAGGCTTATTTCAAGTGTAGATTAGGAAGAGGCGTAAGCTACCTGATCTATAATGCTTAGCTCTGGTCTGTGCTTAACAGTTTAGGGTGACACAGCTTGGGTGTTGAGGGGTATGACAAATCCTCACCCCCCTGAGCAATGTAGCTATGCTGACCTCACTGTCTGGTGTGGATGTGGCCAGGTCAGCAGAAGAATGCTTCTGTCTGCCTAGGAAGGCAGAGTTCCTCAGTAATGGAAAAACCTTGCAAGATCTAACATAATAGAAAAACCTCGCATAACTACAGTGCTGTAGCTGTGCCAGTTTAATTAAAGTTTTGCAAGTTAGCCTGTAGACGAGGCCTTATGGTGCAGGCAAAGATGCCTTGTGTTTGCTGTTTAATAATCCTGAATAACTGAATTAGAACCTTCCTGGATTTTAATGCTCAGTTGACTGTCCTGAGACCATACAGCTCATCTTCTCTACCGTGCTGAAAGCCTGTGAGTGGAGCAAAGAAGCCAAGCTATTGCATCCCTCTGCACTTGCCAGTGTCTCTTTAGGATCTGCTGGCCTCCCCGCTGGGTGCTCTAGATGGTGCTCTTGCAAAAGAAAACAGCTGCACAGAGCTCAGTCATCCCCTCTCACACCTGGGCAGCTGTGTGCATCACAGGAAAGAGATTTTCTTGCAGGCAGAAGCAGCTGCAGCAGTGAGAGGGTGTCATTTCTAAAAGCCTGGAGGCAAAAGTATGTCCCTGCTTTTGTCCTGGAAGCTCAATTCCTGACAATTATGGCAACAGCATTCACAATGTCTTAGCTGGACAAGGTATAAGGCAATTATCACCTTTATGTCAACCAGGAGGTGCCTCCATTCCTGCTGGCCATTACATCAGGGGTGGGCAATAACTTTTGCAAAGGGAGCCATTTAATGAATTTTGGTATGTGGTCATGGGCTGGCTCTGCTCCCCAGAAGCAGCGGGGCCTGAGGCAGAAGAGGTGCAGCTGGGGACTAGTCTTCCCCCCAGAGTTGTCTGGGGCCAGAATCTTAGGGGTAAAAATACAGCATAGGGCATGTAGCTACCAGCACTGCCACTACCTCATTGCCTGGCAGACATCTGGGGGTGCTAGGCTACGGCTATTTAAAAGGCTCACAGCTCCGGACGTTGCCAGGGCAGCACTGTGACTAGGAGCCAGGAGCCATTTAAATAGGATCCTGCTGCCTGAACCGCTGCCTGGAAGTTTGGTGGCAGTGGCAGTAGGATATAAATAGAAAGCAGCCAGATGCAGTCTGGGGGCTGGGGCTGGTGCTCAGGCTGCATCTTGCCCTGCCTTCATTACATTGATCAGAAGTGCTATGCACCATCTCCTGACCGCAACACCATCATGCCTTTAAAATTTGCCTCTCTGCAGAGAAGTATGTTTGAAAGCTGCTCTGTTGTGAGTGATACATTTCCACCGTGGCTGGCTCTGCTGTTTGGAGCTGCAGTGGCACTGAGCCTGTGGGGATTTTTCCACAGAATTAAGGAATGGAGGCCAAGGCCTTCGGTACAGCCTGGATCTGGTTATTCCTGAGCTGGGTGTCTGTCAGAGAGAGTGAGAGTTCATGGAGGTTCCCAGGCAGGGTCAATACCTCATTTGTTTACCCAGGCTTGTTCTCAGCATTCTGCCCTTGCCTAGGGAATCTCGCCTTTCCTGGCCCTCATCCTGCTGCTTTTCTTACCGGGGCTTGTGTTTACTTGGGGTTAAAAGATAGACACCAGGGCTGCGTCTAGACTGGCCAGTTTTTGCGGAAAGTCTGCTTTTCCGCAAAAACTTGCCAGCTGTCTACACTGGCCGCCTGAATTTCCGCAAAAGCGCTGACGATCTGATGTAAGATTGTCAGTGCTTTTGCGGAAAAACTATGCTGCTCCCGTTTGGGCAAAAGTCCCTTTTGCGCAAAACTTTTGCGCAAGAGGGCCAGTGTAGACAGCAGAGATTTCTTTTCCGCAAAAAAGTCCCGATCGTGAAAATAGCGATCAGGGCTTTTTTGCGCAAAAGTGCATCTAGATTGGCCACGGACGCTTTTCCGCAAAAACTGCTTTTGCGGAAAAGTGTCCGTGCCAATCTAGACGCTCTTTTCCATTAAAAGCATTTTCGGAAAATCATGCCAGTCTAGATGTAGCCTAGCAGTTTGTGAATTGAAAGGTTGAGCGGATTGAAAATCCCACTCTGTGGGTGACAACACCACACCATTTTCGCCACACTCTGCTCCCATTGGAACTGCTGACCAATGCTCAGTGCTGTTAAAATTCCTGCCCTTTGTTACAAATTTCTGTGCCCAAGGCTCCATCCTAAACTCTTCCAGCATCACTTCAGTCAATCACAGCACTTAGGAAGCACTTCTCTGCTTTAACCCACACTAACCCTGACGCTCTCCCCTCCCACCCCACGCACAACACCCACCCACCCATTTTGGATAGAAGAGTAACGATTTCAAAGCATTTAGTGCTCCCAAGCAGTCTTGCCTCACAGCATCCCAAGCAAACAGCCCTTGTGTGACGTAGGGGCTTGATGCAAATTACAAACTATTTTAAAATAGTCTGAGGGGCAGCCATGTTAGTCTAACTTTTAATACAAAAAGTT
>JANRFK010001158.1:13286333-13309375 GCA_030068395.1 Apalone spinifera
GGGACTTCCTGTAAATGTCTTGTTCCGCCAGGAACTATTCCATCTTGCAAACCCACAACAATCTTGTTCAGTACCACACAAACACTTGATAACCCTTAATCCCTCTGCAGCACATTCACAATTCAATGCAGAGTTTCAGGTTGGTAGGGGAGTTACAATATGCACTGACATGGAATAAAGTAACCACACAAAAGCTTGGCAAAAGCAAAGACAGGCAGCGTGCAGTAAACTGGCATGCGTGGCTACAGCACACATGGCTGCTCTGCACTAAATGGCTGTATGAACCGTGTTGCCCTGCACCGTACGCTCCCTAATACACCCTGACCTATTCCTGCCCGAAACACCCACTAAATTGGGTTGCTGCAAAGGATACAAAGGCTCCCACTATAAAAGTAGGGTTGAAGTTGTGATTCTGGAAGGTGAACAATGTGAGTCCCATGTAGGAGAAGATGAAATTTTCTGCCAAGAAATTCAGAAGCTCAAACAACTAAAGAAAAAATAAAGTTAGTTAGTGATCTTACAATAAGACAAAAAGGTGCTCTTCTGCCTGTAAAATGTGTGATTTTACACACAAGTGATTGTTTAGTAAAAGCCAGGCACATTCAGAAAACCCAGCCAGTCCTTACAAAAGAGAGAAAAGTGAATTTGATATTCACAGAGACTGAACAGTTCTTACCTGTTTAGTGCGATGCTGAGACTCTGTAGACAAGTTATTATACGTATAATGGGCCTGGGTGATACCACAGAACAACACTGCTACCACGCCTGGGGAACAGAATGCCACATTGCAACTTTTGTATGTAAAATGGGAAACCGAGCTACTTATTTAAATTTTATTGATTTTCAAGCAATTACTAAAATTGTAACTTTTGAATTCCTTTCATCTAGTCTTTTCTCCCAAGAGATTCATGAAATTACATAGTTTATATTTCACATTCCCTTCCTGTAAGTTTTGTGCTGCAGTTTAAATTACTTGAGGCAGAGTGAGATTGTTGCCTGCAATAAATACGTTTGAACTACTGAATGACTTTCCTATGCTCAGTACATATGTGCTAATTATCAGAGGGGTAGCCGTGTTAGTCTGAATCTGCAAAAGCGGCGAGGGGTCCTGTGGCACCTTATAGACTAACTTATGCTCCAAACACTTCGGTTAGTCTATAAGGTGCCACAGGACCCCTCGCCATATGTGCTAATGTATCTCTCAGCCATACCAATTCCTTATTCTCCTACCATATCATAGCAGCTAAAAAGCTGCATCTTAGTTATAAAGCCAGCTGTATCGTACCTGTAAAACCACATGCTTCAGCCAGCAAGAATGTGCTCCAAGACATCAAGAAAAACAAGCCAGTTTCCAGCAAAGGGAACTCACGAAGTTTGGTGAATTTGGTGACGTAGCAGACTGTTAAGGACTACATATTACCTCAGCAGATTGTAGCTACGCTACATTCAACAGATAAACAGGAAGGCTCACGCTATAACTTATCTTCTGATTATCGGACATTTATATGATGGTAGAGCCCATAACTCAGGACACATTTCCAAACAGCAAGGTGAGAGGCAGAGAGAGCCCATCCTAATAGCATGGCAGTGGCAGAGTAAGGACATGGTGATTTAAAAAAAAAAAAAAAGAGTTTAACACAGAGTAATAGTGGGAGTTATATTCACTGACTTTAACAGCTGTTGGATCAGTCCTCTGACAATTAATTTCACATAATCTTCAATCCAAGAATTCAGATGTAATGTCAATTTTGGATTGAAATAATTACAGAAAACTTTCTTGACAACTTACTGTCCCCAATTTGGTAATACACATGGGCATTCATATTTCCGGTATATCTGAAATCACTGTAGAAATATTTATCTTTCCTTTAAAATGTTGATTGTGCCTGGTATATATAATTGGGCCAGATCCTCTTTGCTTGACACGCACGAGTACTCACTCTAAATTTAACTCCCAATATACCTTTTGTAGAGCTATATAACAAGTGCGGGACTTAGATAAACTAAGCTGCTCTTTATGAACAAAGGGTAGTAGTATCTGAAATCTCCTTCAAATAAAATGAAGTGGTGTACATTAACTTTCCCAATGACATGATGTTTGTGATGTAGAAAAACTACATTGTAAGGAAATCAAACCATATTCAATCAACAATGGTAACATTACATAGCTTCCCACTAATCACGACTTTATTTACTTTCATTAAAATAAAACAGAAAATCTTAAAAGTTTATGATTACAGGAAACACATTCTAATAATGTGGAATACGCTTTCTGAAACACCCATGGAAAGGATATTAAAGCAGTGACTACTCCAGTAGCAGCTCCCATTGCAAACGAGCCACTGAATATGCCAAGGAAGATTCCAATGGATTTAAACATTGCTGTGACATCAAACGTGTGGCTGTTGTCACCTGCTGGCTGGTATGCTACGATTGAACTGCAAGAAATGAACACTGCTTAGTTTGGAAGGAAAGAAAGCCATGTGTATATGCATGGCTTCTGCTGATGACAATCTTGAAAAGATGGAGGCACATGGGATAAAAGGCAAAAAGGGGACTTCAAGTACTATGCCGAAGTCTTGCTGGGGCTGCACCTGGCTTCTTAGCACACATCACACCAGCTCGAGGAATCAAATCAAGCTTTCACAATAACAGGTACTTCTGGACCCCCGCCCCACCCAAACTACTGATTTTGAAGAAGTTTATTCTATGGTTTGTTGCCCGCAAGTAGCCAAGAGGCAGAGCCATTCTATAACCAGACTGACCCCTCACCACAATGCTTTTTGGAGCTACCCTTAAGAACCTTGCTGGTACTTCAGCCTAGTCCAGAATGTAACAGCCCACCTGATTCCTAGAGCAGGTAGTGAGAGCATATTACACCTGTGAACTATGCTGGTTTCCCATTTGTTTTGGGTGCAACTCAAGGTACTGATTCTAAACTATAGTGTCCCATGTGTCCCACCTTCCCTTAGACTCCATCTCCTGAAAGAGCAACATGATGAATGGGAACAGCCAAGGCACATTCACCAACAAGCCCAGATCTTTAGGGACTGGCAGTGAATCATTTCTAGGGAGGCGCCTCCACTCTGAAACTTGCTCCTCATGATGATATGTAATACGCCAACTTCAGAAACCTCCTTATCCTGGTGCAAGACACCTTTTTAGACACAAAGCTGTGGACGATTGCCAGTTCATTTACAACTGTTTGGCGGCATTGGAAGGGTACAAAGAGAAGGGCTATTTGTGATGCCCACTTTGTAAAGGATGCTGCATCTATCTATGATGCCCCGACAACATGGGGATGGGCACGTACAAGTCAAACATTCTACCCCCACTGTCATTTGCTTTCCTGGAGGCATAGATTTTAGGGTCAAATTGTACCAAATCTGACCTCATGCATAACAGACCATAGGACTTCCCTGAATTAATTCCCGTTTCCAGTCCAATAGCTGTGGCTGGACTACCACAGAGCTTTTCTTATACATCCAGTCTCGATTTTAAAATGTCCAGCAATGGAGAATCCACCACTACTCTTGCTAAGATGTGTCAATGGCTAATTACTTTCACTGTTAAAAATTTGTTCCTCATTTCTAATCTGAATTTGTCCAGTTTCAGCTTCCAGACATTAGATCTTGTTTGTCTGTTAGTCTGAAGAGCCCTTTATTACCAAATTTTTGTTCCCCCTGGAATTACTCATAGATAGATCAAGTTACCCCTCAGCTTCCACAAGCTGAGCAGACTAAGCTCTTTAAGTCTCTCGCTATAAAGGCTCATACCTGCCCACCCCATGTTGTATCAGACGGAGCAAGGGAGAATGAGAGGCAGGAGCCAATACGCGTGGAGAGCCCAGTCTCCCAAACTACTTGCCTTTCTATCAGAGGCGGCAGCACAGGGGACAGGCAACATTGGCTTCCATCTCTCACGCCCCCCCGCTACATCTGTGTCAGAGGAAGCAGTGGAGGGGGCACATCTAGTCATTAAGATTAATTGATGAGCCCAGGCTTATTGGTTAATTGTATAAACGATTACATGCTAACATCCAAGCCTCTCTAGGAGAGGCAGCAGCACAGGGGGCAGGCAGCTCTGTGGGAGCCAGTGCTCTGAGGAGCCCGCTTAAAAGCCAGCTCCCCATAGGCATCAGCTCCTGCCTGCCCTCTCCCCCCATATGTGTAAACATGTAACTGCTAAGAAGTCCAGGGGTTACACTTTTACATAATTACACATTAGTTAACATCCCTAGTATTGGCTCCTGCCTGTCCCCTATGCCCCCTGTGGGAGGCATCAGGGGGGAGAGCAGGTGGCTCCACAGAAGCCCCCCCCCCCCCACTTGCTGCTTCTGATACGGAGACAGCAAGGGAAGGGATGCATGTAACTGTTAAGCTTGGGCCCACTGGTTAATCCTATCAGTTAATTGTGTAAATGGGTAACTAACATCCCTACTAGCAACAGTATTCTGGTGGCACTCAACTCTCTCTCTCATTCTCAAACGATGCAGCTACCCCAATACTAAAATGCCAAAGGATGCCTACAAGAAATTAACTTTTGGACCACAACCAACTGGCTCACATTGAACCGCAGCAAGATCGAAGTTATGCACATTGAAAAGAGGAAAAGTTTTGAAGAGGCAGCCAAGACATTCAACTTCCATTGAAGACACACAACTCCATTTGTCAAAGTGGTGTAAAGCTTCGAGTGACTGCTTGTTAACCCTGGAAGGCCAGGTGGCTTCGGTTTCACCTGCAGCTTGCTAGGAAATGCTATTCCTTCCTCCAAGATAAGGATCTGGAAAGCCATGCATTTGTCCCCTAGAACTCATACTATCGGAAGCTGAATGTAAAGATTATGCACAGGATTCAGGTAGTATGGACTAGCTTGTGCTCAAGTCCCTCTTCTGGCTCCTGATGCCAATTTAGATCCTTGAGCCTACTTTTCAAAGCAATTCCTGGGTCAGGCCCCCATTACATTAGAGACCACATTTTAATCTATGAATCTGTAATAGCTGCTGTCATAATCAGGAGTACTGACCAGCACCTGGTGACTAAGGGGTTAACTCTGTCCCTAGCCAGGTATCTGGTCAGCCAATAACAATGCAGGTAGGAATTTCAAACTGGGACAAAGGAGTCTTTATCTTTCCCTCCTTTGTCTGAAAAGCAGAGCAGTTTCTTCCAGGTATTAAGGGAAAATAGAACACACTTCTCTCTCCAAGAATGGATTTCTTACAATGTGTAAGTAGGAAAAAGTTTAGCTAATCCATCAGGTTTTGTTGTTTTCCTGGTTTGGGAATTTGGAACTAATGTCTGAGCTGGTTAAGTGTTTGGCCTTTCTTTGTAACTAAGTTTTAACCCAGGGGGTTCCCTGAGAATCTTTATCAATTGGTGGCTCTTCCCATCTAGCTACTTTACTATGCTTGCAACTGTAGTTTTGTTGTGATGATAAAAGTTTGATTTCTTTTTTTTTAATTAACCGGTACTGGTTGATTTTTGTGTCCTGGAAGGTCTGTCTGTGGGTCCCCTCTGTTTTTCCCAACTCCAAGCAAAATGGAGGTTGGGGCAGGGGAGAGTATTACTTCAGGGAAGAGGTTTCCCAAGTGATCTCTTCCCTGTTTTTTCTTGGAATTACTTGGGTGGTGGTAACAGATTTCCCAAAATCCAGGTATTAGGATTTTGGGGGGAAGTTTTTTGTACCAGAGCCTGTAGAGGCAAGGTTTTGGAGTGCTTTTGCAGGCCCCCACTTCTGCATTTGTCGTGCCACAGTGGGGAACAGCCTTGACAGCTGTGCTCCTCTGGGACAAATTGCAGATCACAAAATTCAGATGATCTTACTATGGAACAGTCTTCCAGAAAAGATCAAGCGAACCTAGAACCTGACCATCTTTAGGAAACTCTGCAAAGTCTCTCTCTTTGAGAAAGCCTTTCTGCTATAAGCAACGCAATAACTTTTATTCCAACCCCACCCCACAGAATCCAAAACCTGCCCCCATAAAGAGAGAAGTGCCAGAAACTCCATGAAGCCCACTAGAAACTTTGCTACTGATTTTCTATGGTGGGCACTCAGATACCACAGTGACTGACAGTTCAGTCTTTAGCGACAAGTATAAGAACAGTGGTCTGGCCATTTAAATGCCACACAGTTTTTGCCCAGATTAAAACTTTAGTTAAACTGCAGTTTGTGGTTTTCTCCTGGCCCATCATTTCACCATAGTCACATTAATACTACAATGAATTTTAACAGGAAACTATCCAATTTAAGGCATTTTAAATGCATGCCACAGCACCCTAGTCTAATGTTAACCTTTCTCTAGTTCTTACATAGGCAACAATAGCACAATACTTCAGCGTTTAAAAAACCCAACAACTATTCACACAGTTTTCCCCCTTTTATAGTAGGAATGTGAAAGAGCAGAATTTGCTTTTCAAAGCACCTCTTGACCAAGGAATGATTGAAATCGAGTTATGTAAAGCAAACACACCATAACCCAGATAGCTATTCAACTCATTCCTCTCCTTTCAACCCTGAAGGGAGATTGGAATTATTTTACTGAACTTAAAATTTAGGTTGACAATTGAAGGGGTTGAAAAATTCACACTCCTGAATAATGAACTTAAGCCAACCAAACCCCCAGGGTAGAAGCTGTGAAGTCAACTAAAGAATTATTTAATCCAGCTCTTGAGAGGCAGTAGCTTTGTTGATGAATTACAGAAATGGTAAAACCCTTTCCATTGCTCCAGGAAGCACCCATACTATACTACAGCAGTACAACTTCAGCACTATAGCCATAGCACTGTACTGCCTGTAGCATAGACAAACCCTAGAGAAGGAAAGCTGTCCCGGAGACACTGGGTCAGGCAGGAGCTAACCCCTATATGCAAATCCAAAATTTTACCAAAGCAGTCTCCAAAGTCTTAGGTTTTTTGGATTAAGTAGTCAAAAACTACCCCAGTAAAAGGGAGATAAAACAGAGCTCCTATCACAGTAATGATCTCCAAACTGCAAGCAAGACTGAGTTGACTCCTCTGTCGCCCTTAAAAATTAGTTTGTTTTTCTGTGTCAAGAAAGAAACTACTGTAGCTAATTTACCTAAAGGGAGGTAACTTTGGTCAGTATGCTCTGAGCAACTGGTATGAATCGAATCCACATAAAGAGAAACCCTTGTAGATCATATATTAAAGTCTTCAATGCAATCAAATAATTACAGTAATGCACTCAATATTGACCAACTTTTAAAAGTGTGTTTCTGTCTGCTAGGGACAGTTACAGGACCATTACTAAGGGGATGTGAGCAGGTCACTGAGAGTGCTCCTACTCTTGTCACTCTTCCCCATTTCAAGGGGAGAGTTACACACAAACTTGCACCAAATGTAGCTCACACCATTTTTATTCTGGTGCAAGTTTTACACATGTACGCTCTTATTTCCAAGAAAGAGTTTTGTTCTGATTTAATTTAATCAGAAGAGGATGTTCATAATCTAAAATATGAGTTTCCACACACAGAACATGCACCAAAGCAACAAAAGGGCTGAATTACAATTGATTTTGTTAGCTAGGTTCACACAGGCAAGTGAGTGGGTAGACCAGCCCTGAACTTCATCACTGCCATATGCAACCTATTCCCCTATTTCCACCCAGAACCTTGCAATATACACTCTTGATATCAAGTTTTATGCTGGGACACATCTTAAATATGGCTTTATCATGCAACACTTAATCCTATATTCTGCTGATGGATGCAATATAAAAACAAAAAGATTAATTAATACAAATAGTTTCAGAGACTACAATGGGGCATTTAATTCACTAAGTACTGTTCAAATATGAGATGCAGGATTGGTCCACACATTGTAATTAAAGTCATCAATCTGGATTCTCAAATATTTCACAAGATCTAAATTATTTTCTGCATTAATCTTAACCATAAATGAATCTGCCATGATCACAAATACTATATATTTGAAAACAAAACTTCCATGACAAGAAACACAAAGAATATGCAGGAAAAATGTTACAGAATCAAAAAAGGTTGAAAAGCATCTGTTTGATTTAGGGAGACACCGACTTTCTGGCACTGGTGCTCTGAGTTCAGGATATTAACTACAATTGCAACCACTGTCTTCTCAATGCAATGGCAGGTGGAAGGCAAAAGAAAGCTGCTGCTTTCCCAAGTATTTCCACTAGAGGAAAAACAAATGTGTGTGGGAAGAAAATTATTGGAGAGTGATTTCATCCATGAGTAGCATTAGCAGAATCTCACTGCAAAAGAGCAGATATGTTGTTCCTTTTTCACATTAGAGGTGGGTGTTAAGATTCCCTATTGACTCAGTCAATAGGCAAACCCCCCCTCCCCCAAAATGTCACATGCATTGTAATAGCTGTAATTATGGCCTCAGTGTTGCTTTCAATTCCCAGCAGCAGTCTTTCCTTGTGAGGCTAATTAGAGGGTGATTAATACAGAGCATTGTATTGGGAAGATTATTAACAAATTCTGATTATAATAAATATTGACATTCCTAGTTTCTCTGATGTAAGACTGGATGATTTTTAATGTCCAACAAGTGACACACATAACAATTAAAAAAACCCACACTTACGAAGACAGCACTATGGCAACGGCATCATTGAGAACGCTTTCGCCAAAGAGAAGGGCATACAGCTCAACATCAACCTGAAGCTCATGGAATATGGCAAGCACAGTCACTGACAAACAGAAAAATAGAGAGACATTGGAAAGGTGACATTACTTTTTATATTTACATATACTAAAGCAAACTTATCCTTTTTAGAATTCTGTATTTTACTAGCCTGCTTCTCAGGCCTTCTCTACATTAAACGGAAGATTGCCGCTGCCGCAATTATCTTCCAGAGTTCAATTTAGAGAGTCTGGTTAAGACTTACTAAATCAAACTCAGAGAGTGCCCCCGCAAGCGTCGGATACTCCTGCTTTTGCGTGGAATAAGGGAAGCTGACCGGAGCATTTGCTCCCATCGTCCACCTGCTGTGAACACGCTGCCAAGCTCAGTTTAAGGTAAGTCAACTCCAGCTACATATTCTACATAGCTGGAGTTTCATACCTTAAGTCGAACTGTCAGGTCTAGTGTAGACCTGGCCTCAGTGTAGGAATGCTTCAGGCTCTTTCCTGTGCTTCCTCAACATTCTGTTTTATACAGTTTATGTTGATTTTATGTACAGAATGAGGATGTGTTTTCCCCCTTTAAACACAGTTATCTCCCTTAAAGGTATTTAAAAAGGCCTCCGATCTCAGAAAAGTCCTGATTTTATCATAAGATCCTAAAAGTGCTGGTTAACATTGATATGGACCAACATCTAATGCATACTGGCACTTTCCTTGAATTTTGAGGTTATCTGGAAACAACAGGCCTTCAGTTACTTTGCTTTTACAGCAGTGCAATGGAAAATGTCATCTATTCTTTCTGCAACTGTCTGACTCCTGAGAGGGTAATGAAAATGCACCAAGTTTTATGATCAGTCTTATGGGAATCTTAAAAATGTCTAGAATAAGCAAGATGTTATACACTGCAATCCTTGCTCTTGTGTCATGCAAAGTCACATGAAGGCATTTCTCATATAGACTTGAACTAATGCAATATGACTGCCCTCTAAACCCCTTTTAAAACAATTACCATATGAAAGGCAAGAGACTCAGATATGCATATTTAAGGGGCTTTAACCCACCTGTACACTAACAAAGGCATTCAGTGATTGCAATGAGATTCACATCCATGTAATACTGAGGGAGCATAGGACACAATGATCAGATACAGGTCAGTTCAAGAAAACATGCCCATTCCTGAAAGGGATGCTAAATTATCGCTAAAATGCAGATAAGCATGCTTAAAACGAAGTAAATCCCATTGAAGTCAATGAGACATAAGCATATGTATAACTACTTTGCAGAATGAAATAATTTGTGAAGCACTAACTTTGTGCTCAGTACGGCAGAAGACACAGAATAAACCATCCCAGCCCAAAAATATTAACAGTCTCAACAAATGGACAAGACAAAACACACTGGGAGAACTGGGAAAGGTATTTGAGTTCATATGTTAAAGTGTTCTAGTAAGGGGTAACTGTGAGTGTCACTTGTTGGCAGTATTAACTATCTAGGCACAACTTTTACAGTAAATTGAAAAATACCACAATACAGTATAGTAATGACCCAAAAGAAAACTGAGGTTATGCTAAGAGGTTATGTTTTGTATCATTATGGTAGAAAACCAAAGTGATTATTTTAATTTTAAATGAAAAGTAGTTGATGGGTGAGATGAAGAGGCAGAAATCAAAGTCCATCTGGCAAGAGTAACAAGGACAATAATTGTATTGCCCAAGTTCAGAAGAAGGCACAGTCATTGTATATGCACAAAATCTGCCCAGTTTGTACAACACAAGAAGCAAATCTCAACTTTTAAACAGGTCTACAAGGGTTGGCCACTCTGGCATCTGAGAGGGTGCTTCTCAGCATCAGTAGAATTAGCTGCAGCTAGCTTGCTAAAAATAGCGGCATAGCTACAGCAACACATGCTACACACCTGACTGCAACCCCACCTGTCCCCCTGGTTATATACTCAGGTAGCTGGCCTGAGCAACATTTAGCCTTTGTAAATCTAAAGGGATCAGCAGACTGGAATACGATTTTTTTTAAATAATCACAATTTTTCTTGTTATGGTCAGCTCATATTTTAGATTAAGACCAAAAATCCATCCATGCAACATTTTGAGGATAGAAATTGTCTAGCACATACCCTGAGAACACCTGGAATGCACACACTTTGATAAGAGCTGACTGCTTGCAAAGAGTGCTACAGCGAGTGGGCCTGAACTAAATTCCAGTAAAATCGACAGCAAGCCTCCCAATGACGTCAGTGTGAGGACAAAGCTTTGAGGGGGGAAGTTTTATATATAATTCAAGTATTATTTTTCTTGATGGAGATCAATTTTACCCCTAAAAATAAGTCATAATGTGCTTGAACTACAAAACTCAGAGATGTGGCTTATGGCTTCTTTCCCTCTCTTCCCTCCCACCCAAAACAGAACAGTATTTTGGTAACATGTGAGGGAAAACAATGATCACAACATACCTGGGTCAGTAGCTGATACTATGGCACCAAACAGCAGACAATCTGTAAAGTAAAAATCTCCACCAAGTTGCCCGGTTACTTTCATCAATGCTACACAGCCGTACATAATCGACCTGTTGAATAAGTAGAGACATGAATGGATATTTGAAAAGCATGTGAATATCGTTTTAACAATGTGGTTCCCTTGAATTTGCAAGTTTAACATGTAAAGTTACCTCAATATGCAATATTTTATTTAATATATATTTATATTAAACAAAGACCACGGAGTTTGACAGGGTGGGCTGTATTACAGACGGGGGCAAAAGCCCTCAACTCCTATTTAATCCATACACAGTGCTGTATGTGTGGTTAGCAATAAATGAATTTAATATCTGAACTACTCTGTACTTAATATACAGAGTTTGACAGGATAAATATGTGAGCAGCTGAAGAAATATGTAACATAGACCATCTTAACTCCCAATCTCAAATGGTTTGATTTCTATGATATTTTATATGACTAGTAAGTATAATGACCTTTCACTGACTTTGAAATGAACCTTGCTTCTATTTTCTTTCTTTCCTTTCCTTTTTTTAAGACAAATCTGTATGGAGGCTGAGCTTGCTTTCATTTTCCACAATTCCCTCTTGAAAGCATCCCATGTAATTTTCAAATTTTTACTACTTAGAATCAGAATTAGTTCCCTCCAGCTACATAAATTAATATTAATAAATAAAATCACAGCATGGCACAACCTACAACATCCAGGAGTAAACCAAACCCCCATTAACTTGCCAATTTAATACCTCGCAGTAATTCTCCCGCTCTCTTGCAATATTCTAAGAGACATTTGCAAACACATTTGTTTCAGCTACTGTTATGTATACACATATTATATTCTAGTAGCTAAAGGGCAACACATTACTAATCACAGGTTAGCTCAAACACAACATGTGTAGGGAAAGGGAAAGGGAAAGGCATGATATAGTTGGCTTTCTGGAAAGCAGGGAAAATGTACTGATTATTTCAATAGGCTTATCCTGTGTTATTTAGAGTAACTCCTTCTACCCCAGAGGAACTTCCATATCTTTCGTGAAGAAAATTAAAATAAGTGATTATATTTTTACAAATTTACATAATCTTATAGGTCTGTGTTGCATTTCTCCAGGCAAGTAGCATTGTGCGCTTCCACAGTCCAGAAAGCACAACAGCGCTTTCTGAAGCAACTTCCTAAACCCTTAATCCCTCTGGGAGTTTTTTTAATACTGTTAACACTAAAACGACTCTTGTAACCTTTATTCTTAGACCAAGATTTCAGTTTAGACACTACTACAGTTCAGATGCTTGGGAGTTTTTTTAAACCACTGTGCAGTTTGTGAGACACTCTATATTTCATACCAGTGCCTCACTAGTTATTCATATCTAATAATTCCTTCACTGATTCAGTCTCAGAAGTAATACCTGGTATTTAAAGACCTTTGAAAGTATCTGGAAACCTTTTAAATCCCAGTTAGTATTTTTGAATCAATATTCTATTTATTTCAGTACTGTAAAAATCAGAAACCAAGAAATACAATATAATATTTGCCAGATCCTACACGATCTGCATTACCTCTGAAAGGCAAGCAAATTGTTTCTTTAAAAGATGAATTAATATTGGCACGGAGATTAAATATCTTAAATATCTTGTCAGAGCTGGGATTAGAACTCAGTGATCCTGGCTTTAAGTTCTGTGCTCAGATCATATCACTCCATCTTACCCAACATTAAAGATGTCTACACTGAAAGAGAAGACATGATTACTGAATGGGTAGATATTGCCATACTAATCTAGCCATCATAGGTAACAGCACCATAGTTGTGTTGGCACAAGCTAGCAACCTAAGTACCAGCCTTCCATATTTAGAGCCCTTCAAATCCACACATATTGGCTTTATATCTGCAGATGTGGAGGAAGATATCTGTGGATCATTTTTGTGGATATAGATGCAAATAAAAATTTTGCATCTAGAGACATGCACATTTGTAGATATTTGCTTTATATCTGCAGATGTGGATGCGGATATCCGTGAATCATTTTGCAGACACATTTGTATCTGCACAGGGCTCTATCCATATTGCCAAACCTTGTAGGTGGACATCAAATACTCACCCTATCATAAAACAGGAGATAGCCGTTCCAAGAAAAGCATACGCTAGGATTGAGCCCAAGTTTCTGAAGAAATGCCTCTAGAACAGATAAAAACCACACTGCATTACAGCTGTACCGATCCTTTGTTTTCAAACCATTTGTATGTTTCTTTTACCACATATATTAAGGCAGTGCTTAATACAACATCTCGTCTTGTATTTTGATTGTCTTTGTGGCAATAAACCTGTGTTTATTCAGCACATACCACTGTGGGCCTTGATCCATGGCTCCTGGATGCCACTGCAATACTACTACAGGTTCAACCTCTCTAGTTCGGCACCCTAAGTACCTGACCAGTGCTGAACCAGAGAATTTGCCAGACCATGGGAGGTCAAAATTGTCTAGTAGCATTACCACTGCTTACTGGGCTCTTAGAAGACATACAGGACTAAATTAGAGCTAAATAACAGCACAGAACACTGAGAGCCAGGACTGGTGGCTGTAAAAAAACTTTATGTGACTGTGGAAAACTTGGCCACACCAATGATAAGTGGACATCTGGCTAACTAAAATCATGCCAGACCACAGATGTTGCTGGACCAGAGAGTGCTAGACTAGAGAGGTTCAACCTGTACTACTAAATAATAATAATAATTTTCTTTTAGCAGACTGCTAGTGCTGGCGACTAGGGGATTTCCAAGCTTGGAAGGACTGCTTCCTTTTACATGAGTCAAACAGGCTCATGTTTCCTTCCTTACATATTAGCACTTTGGAGATTTGGCTAGGACAAGGAACAAACAATCTGTTGCTCATTTCAAACCTGCAAAAAGGCTTCACATGATCTAATTTGATTTAAGTTCTTTCAAATGGTTTGTGACAGCTACCTCCTGGGGAACTCCAGGGGAAGCTTATGTTCTCCTTGGTGGCCCATGCCAAAAGCCAAGTTCCCCTACCTCTTCTTTTTGTAAGCCTTGATAAAAACTACCTCACTAACTTCTGCTTAGGAGGAAGCTCTGATCCATACACAATATGCCAACAGGTACTGGACCCATATGTCTGACATGGCTATAGAGTTCATTTCCACAGTCTTCATTGTTTTTTACAGGAACTCACATAACTAATCATTTATGCTTCTGTGTTCTGAGGTGAGATAGAGACAGAAATTTTACAATGGATCAGACATTCAAGCACCCTCACATATGAGTGCAAATCTGAAAAACTCAAGGTTTCAGACAAATATTATGCAAGCCATAATTATATTTTTTAAGTTTTTCTTGTTTTTTGCATACATACACCACTGTATAGGACAGCACAAGAACCTCTGTGCTTAGTCACTACGCCAATCAACGCTCTAGAAATAACTAAGAGAACAAAGGACCGTGCACCACAAATGAGGCCCACTAACCTTTGTTCCACGTTACTCTACTTCCACAGCTGTAAGCATTTAAATACAACAATCTTCAAATAAGTGAAATGCAATGAGACCTACCCTTTTTAAGCTGTATCCAGCATAAAATATAATTGGAGGGAGTAGGATATTGAAAAACACTTCGGGATCAAAAGTCACCTATTTAAAAAGAATAAAATTTGTTGAAGTCAAGATTTCAGGAGACAAAAAAGATCAGTCATCAAAATATGTTACATATTTTATATATATCAGACAAGAGAGTTTGGCATGAAAGCTACAAGACAAACAGAGTAAATTGAAGTGCAATCCTTTAATGTGTACCTTTTACAATAAAGGTAGCTACTGCTGAAACAATATATTAAACATTCTGATTTACAGTTTGGACACAATTCTGTCCCCACCGCAGTAGAGAACAAACCTGGGAATTGGAAAGGGAACAATATTGGGCCCTGTTTAACAAATCCTCTATTGGACATTTGCCAGGAACTATGCCATGCAAAGTTTCCAAACACTAAGCTGCTCACCTTTCTCAGCATTTCATTATCTTGAACATTATTCAGTTCATGAGGGCCGATTTCCCCCTTCAGGGTATACTCATAATATTTCCCACTAACGTTTACTAACAAAGTAGCTGGACTGGTTTGCACTTGACAACTTAAGGTCACATTATTAATGTCACTGGGAACATGAATTCCATATCGAAGGATGACGCCCATCAGAACACCTGGAAATAAAGACACAACATTAGCTATGCAACCTCTGCAAATATTAACCATCAAAATGTCACCTGGAGATGTGAAAGATCCACTCTGTATTTGTGCTAGTTCCTCACCTACATCTCAGAAGGAAATTCATCACAACTTCTTCCTAGTATACCGACCTGCAGAATGCACATATTGGTAACACACTGCTTCTCAAGGATGGATAGAATTAGCATTTCCTAAGATGCGGCTACTACATCCAGGAAACACACTGCCAGGTGTGGGCAGACAAACCATATACATCTCAATGACTAGTAACTCCCATGTATACCCAGGGCCGGCCTGAACCATTCGTGTGCCCAGGGCCCCGGGAGCATGCCACCGCTCCCAGGAGTGCGGCGCATGCGCAGCCCCACCCCGGGCGCCCGGCACATGCGCAGCCCTGCCCCCACCCAGTCTGGCAGCCCCGCGCGGCGCCCCCTACAACAGGGCACCCCGGGCGGTAGCCCCGGTCAGCCCGTAGCTTGGGCCGGCTCTGTGTATATACTCTTCTCCATGATGCCTTCCCAAATGATAAACATTTATATAAAAGAAGAGAATAAAATACTTATACGGTAGGGGGAAATACACAGAGATTGTTGTGTATTATTTTTATAATATGAGGAACACATAAGTATTATGGTATTAGAGCAATGAAAAATTTCTAGCCAGGATAAAAAGTTGTCTTTCAGGTTGATAAAAAAGGGCAGTATCACTTCTAGAATTCTAGGTGGAAATGAGTCCTGCCAAGGGGTCAGGAAGGTGTTTAGTGCAATGTAGCATCTGGAAAGGAGGAAGAGAAACACTGCTGAGTTTAGTTTCAGACTCCCTTTGTTTGACCAGTCAACTGTGTTGCAAAGAAAGAGTATATATATGTTGCACAGCCATGCTTACTGCACAAACTCACCAGTATTAAAGTTTGAGTGAAAGGTCCAGCTTTGCCCACAAAAGCAAGGTGACTGAGAATTGCTGAGAGGGGTTCCCAGCATAAAGAAGTTCTTGTCAGGCTTTTGCTCTGGCCTAGATTTGTCTAGTGCGCTCAACAGCTAGTACCCAATAGGGATGTTAACTAGCGATTAATTTCCTAGTCGAGTAGTCGATAGAATTTCCATCAACTACTCAACTAAGTTGACAGGCACTTTCACGTTCCACCTTTGAAATGTACAAGAGCCCCAGCGGAGGTGCAAGAGCTGCACAAGAGATGCACGTGAAAGAGATCCAATATCAGTACTTTCTAATGCAGGGGTGGACAAAAGGACCTCTGTGGGCCGGATTCGGCCCACCAAGTAGGTGGATCCGGCCCATGAAGACACTGCTGTTCCTCTGCCCCCAGGCCAATTAGTCTTTGAAGCTCGCAAGGCGGGGGCAGAACATAGAAGGCTTCGCGCGCTCCCCTGCCCTCAGGCCTTAATTGGCCTGGGGCAGGGGAGTGCGTGAAGCCTCCTCCCACCCTGCCAGGAGCACGTGGTACTTTGAAACGCTACACGCTGTTCTCAGGGCAGGGGGAGAAGAGCGGAGGAGGCTTTGCGCGCTCTCCCACCCCCATGCCAATCGGGGGAGCTGCGTGAAGCTTCCTTTACCCTGTCCCGGCCCTGCGAGGAGCCTGTGGCACTTGCTCGCAGGGTGGGAAGAGGCTTCGCGCACTTCCCCACCCCCAGGCCCTGATTGGCTTGGGGGTGGAGGAGCATACCAAGCCTCTTCCAGGGCAGGGTTGCCTAGTGGGAAGGGGGGGGCAAAGGGACTCTCCCATCCCCAGACCATGATTGGTCTTGGGGTGGGGTAGTCCCGCCCCTTCCTGTTTAGGCCCTGCCCCTTCCGGGGTGGCCCGGGGCTACTTACAAATTTTTGAAGTGGCCCCCAGGCAAAAATTATTGCCCACCCGTGTTCTAATGGATGTAGCAGACTGGTATTGTGAAGAATAAGATGATTCTGGGTTACTCCTTCCAACCCAACATATGCTACACCTGTACTGGTTTTTGCTTTGCTTATTTAGCAGTTTTACAGTATCCACACTCAAATTCTGACAGCTCAGAAATACTGTGTCCAATTACATGGCAGTCTGAGGACTTCCAGGCAAAGATGAAGCTTCAGAAATTTACTCTGTGTAGATTTTAGCTAGCCACTATTGAGCAATCAGGGTCTGAACAGTCTCTACCGCACTTCAAGAGCTTAGGCTCCATTTTTGCTAATCCCACATTCATGGTTAGTCTGCAGATGAGGCAAATTTCCAATATTTCCCTGCAGCCACAGAGGCCGAGAATGGCCCAGGATTTCCTATGTGAAGAAGTATACATTTCGTGTTATTCAGTCTGCTATTGATTCTCTAAATTCAGTTTAGGAAAGTGCAGATGGGAAAAAAAAATCACATTACAAATTAGTCTAGGACCCAATTTGCATATTCACTTTGTTTCAAAATTAATGAGAAAATAGAGCAGCGACGCTCAATAAGATGAACGCATAGAAATCACAACTTTTGGACAGTGTTTTCCACTTTTTTTGTTGTTGATGACATTTGCAATAGGATAGCTACCAGATCATTCCCAAGCACCTAATTGTGCAACGCCAATTAAAAATAACAACCGAGAGGAAAACTGAAATAAGAGACATTTAGTGTTAGTTACAATATTCAGTGCTGGAGGCTACTTTTCAATCTTAAACATACACTTAATAAAGGCTTGTCTAGACTAAGATTTGTGGTTAAGTTATAACCTGACTGTTCCTTCCAGTTCAACTTTAACTCTCTTTTTGTCCATGTTCCTAAACACCTCAATGTGTTGATTTCAATCACATCATTTCAATTACATTCGTACTCATGAAGCTCCACAGTAAAGCAAGATTCCAATACTGATCTAAAGCAGTCCTCCAGTATTACTATGCAATGCACGACAAGGTCATCTATCTGCCCATCTCCCTGCTCTCTATTTCATCAGTCAGCTCGTGGTTCCTGGAAATACCGGCAACTACATAGTGCACCTTACTCTGGTAACTCACTGAGAAGTCTCATTAGCTGTAGAAAATATGATACCAACTCTCACTGTGGCTCAACCCAGGACTCCACGCTCACCAACAGCCAACCAATATGGTGGGAAGGAAACTAACAAGCAGAAAGAGATGGGGTGCTGTTTTCTGGCCCCATGGAATTGGTGAAGGGATGGACTCTGGGAATTGTCATTCAAGTGTCTTTTCCAGGCATAATCCTCACATGCAAGACAAGGTCTAACAGAAAGACATGTAAAAATCAGCTGGATCCAGGAACTCAGGGATGCTTCTATACAGGCCATCTCACACCTCAAATAATTATGCTATTTCCTACTCAATCGCTTCATTGTAGAGAAGTATTCACAGGTGGAAGTGTAATTTGGAATGGCCAAGTGCTCTTACCAGGTGAATTAGAAGTTTCATCTGTTCAAAGACAAACACGATCAGGGAGATTTCCAAAATGACCCAAG
Organism: Apalone spinifera; assembly: GCA_030068395.1. Classification (NCBI taxonomy): domain Eukaryota; kingdom Metazoa; phylum Chordata; order Testudines; family Trionychidae; genus Apalone; species Apalone spinifera. The sequence goes on from JANRFK010001158.1 coordinate 13,305,135, forward strand.
AGATTTAGGAGCACATGTCCTTCAAATGCCCAATCACCCATCCTTAAATCAGTGGGATCTGTGCTTCTGAATTCCTCCTGTGCTTTTGAAAGCACCACTTCAAATGTTTGTCCACATTTGGGATTTCTGAATCCTCAATGTAGGTACACTGCACATGTGCAAGCTGCACTTTAGAGAACTTCAGCACAGATGAAGTGGTACAAAAATCCCTAAGAGACAAGTCTTAGGGTCAATTCCTACATCATCTCACACACAGACCAGGACCTCCTTTCTTATATTTATATGCCAGCTAATTTATAAGGGAACAACTGCATCTTCTTGACAGTCCATTCTGCAAGACTACCTATTAACTGATTTCCTTACAATGGCATTTGTAACAAATTAAACAGCTTTCAGTGTAGGTGTCTACACAGAATACTGAAAGTGAAACAGATTGGTAGAATAAGTAATGAAGAGGTCCTCCTTGCATGGCAGAACTACCTAGATCAGCCTGGCAAAAAACGGCCTATGGGCTGGATCTGGACCGCCAAGCCACCGGATCCAGCCCACAGACACTGGGAGGAACCCCAGGCAGGCTTCCTGCTTGCCTCGCCCCACCCGCATGCCATTCAGAATTGCAGCCACCAGTCAGTTTCGCTTTAAAATCTGTGAGCCTGGAGGGAACTGGGGAAGGCTTTTAGAGCTCCTCCTGCCCGCAGCACAATCCCGCAATCCCATTGACTGTTTTTTGGCCAGAAATTGGCCAACGAGAGCTGCCTGTTTCAATAACAGACAGCCGAAAACCCCCCATCCCTCCTGGGCTCATAGTTATTCACAGAGCACATGGCTGCAGCCTGTGCAGGGACAAGGCAGGCAAGGAGACTGCTTCAGGAAAGTGCTGGGCTGCTGGCTGGTAAGCCTCCTGGCCAGAGCCTGCCTCTGGCATCCTGGCCCTTCCCTCCCCAACCCTCTGCCCCCTCCCTGCACCCATATCCCCTGCCCCAGATCACAACCCAAACTCCTGCACCTCAATCCCATGCACCCCTCCTGTAAACCCCAATTCTGTACCCTAGGTCACAATCCATCTCCATGCACCCGAGTCCAGTGCCCCAGGTCACAACCACCTTCTTTACCCAAACTCCGTCCCTTATCGCAAACTCTCTTCTGCACCTATTCTCCATCCCAGACCCCGCACCTTCACCATTAATACTATGAAAGAGTGAGGCCCTCAACCACTTTTCAAATTCTTGGAGTGGCCCCCCATAAAAAAAATTATGACCCACCCCTGACCTAGAACAATACAAGCAGGATGAAAAAAGAGCAAGCCATATTTGGGATGTACTTTAAGAAAGCCCAGTAACAGGCTACCAAAATAAGCATTTTGCTGGCTACCCCAGGGCAAGAGATAGAGCAACCACGATGGAGGCACACTCTATGCCGGACAACAGCTGAAATAGTGTTATTACACTGGAATATAAAAAACACAGAAAAATGAGCCTAGAATAGGGAGGACGGATGCTGTGTGACTTTTTACTCCTGCATCTGATGGTGCAAGAGGAATGATGATGGTGGTGGTTTAACAATACTATCAAATACCTGAATTCTTTCCAGTGCAGTGCAAATACTCCTCCTAACATGGTAAGTATTATCTCCATAGTGCAAATGGGTAAACTGACAGAAAGACACTACTCAAATCACAGCCTAAGTATAAATCAGCCACAGAACCTGGAATTCCATTGCCCAATGAGACATATTACATTGTTACACATCCATTACTACCTAGAAGTTCCCAGTTTCACCGAGCTGCATCACAGAACTTAGTGTAGGCAGTGGTTAAAAACTCCAGTTCTCCTACGCTTTGTGCAGTTTAGCTCTGTATTAGAAATATGACTAACATTCCAGGCCTAGATTTTAAAATGTGACTAGTGATTTTGGGTGCCCAACTTAAGATACATTAAATGAGGCTAATTTTCAGTGGGAGGAACTCAGCACTTTCTGACATTGAGGATCCACTAGGGTGCCTTAAGTTGGTAACCCAAAATCACTAATCACTTTGATAAATGTTTGGGTCCCCAGGTTCATACTTTCATAGATGAGAATATGACCTCCAAGATTCATGCAGGCAGAGCTTTGCACAGCGCTGCATTGACAACATCTCCATAAGAGAAATCACAGGGTTAGGGCCTATACTTGTAACCTCTTTACTGCAAGTGTCAGATGGGCAGGAATTATATAAACATTTTAGCGCAGGGCTACTCAACTTTGGAAGCCCTAAGGGCCACAATGATACTCACAGTACATGCCGAGGGCTGCAACTTAAGTGTGAAAGCGGTGAGGAGTCCTGTGGCACCTTATAGACTAACCGAAGTGTTGGAGCATAAGCTTTCGTGGGCAAAGACCCACTTCGTCACATGCATGTCAGTGGGTCTTTGCCCACGAAAGCTTATGCTCCAACACTTCGGTTAGTCTATAAGGTGCCACAGAACTCCTTGCCGCTTTTGCAGATTCAGACTAACACAGCTACCTCTCTGATGCTCAACTTAAGTGTGGTTGCATATACATGCAAATATACGCAAACAGCTTCTTTCACACTGGCGGGCATGCATACAAAGATTAAGGCAAGACTACACAAGATGCAGGCTCCATTTAAGTCAGTCCTGCTGATATTAACAAAATGCAATATTTACCCGATTTCCACCTATACGACAGCACTTTCAATGAGCAGTGACAGTCCAGGAATTTAACTACTAAAACGCATATCCCACCTGCAGGCCACGTGTTGAGCCCCGCGTAAATCCAAACTACACTGCGGGCCGCAAACAAATGGGCTGCGTGATGAGTACCTTGCTTTAACGTGATACCTTATGGATTAGGGATATTAAATTTCGATTAATCAGCTAATCAAGTAGTTGATGGAATATCTATAAGGGGGGACTTGCTATCCTGTCTTGCTCCAGATCCCAACTGTTGCGCCTCTACTTGAATCCCCGCTCACCCTGGGTTCCCCGCAGCGCCACTGCGGGGCTCTTACTACATTTAAAAGACAGAGAAGCAGCAGTCAGGATCTGCTTTACTTCCTGCTCGTGCCATTTTCCCAGCTACACCTCTGCCTCCTCTGCTTCTCTGTGGAGACAGTGCTGGGAGGAAACTGGCTTTTAAGCTGGCTCCCCCCAGCACCGGCTCCTGCTCCCCTCACCCCCACTGCCTCTGATACAGAGGTGGGGGGAAAGCAACTGGTCAACTAGGGACTCAACTACTCGATAAGCCCAGGCTTATCAGGTAGTCGACTAGTCGCTTTCATCCCTATTCTGGACATTAGATGTGTAACATCTCTAAGTCTTGATTCAATGCAATATTTTTTTTCAAAAAAGTTTACTAACACGCAGTGACATGCTATATATATACCTCCCAGGCAAAGAACACAATTTAAGATCTGGGCAAATCTCTGTCATCCTCTTAGTCTACTGCACTTTCCTTCCACAGTTGCCAGAACTATGTGAAATCAGGTGTCTCTGCACTAAGGGATCCTTTTAACATTTCACCCCATCTTAAGAGACCTCTTTCAATATTTCCAAAAAAAACCTACTTAAAATACAATGTCTTGCAACCTTTAAAGACACACACCTCAGCTATTATATAGGCTTTTCAAGAACCCCTGGGTTAGGGTTAGGTCAACCCCTCATGGCCAGATCTTTCTTATGCAGGAATTGTACAGTAGATGCTGAGGCTCAGCAACAGTGGATGCTGCTAAGCTGATGTCTCATTGAGGGAGACCCCAGATGGCTATTTTCCTGGTCAGTCTCACCATAGATCTGATTCCATCTCATGCAGAAAGTATATCACTGTAGATAGTGACTAGGACAGTCCAATGCAGGAAGTGCTATGATGGGGTTGCAGGATGGGTGCTAAATCATGGGTGTTGGGTGCAAAATGCATGGAGGGGGGTTGAGTCCTGGCTGGTCTCATGCAGGCAGTGTTCCCAGGGATGGGTCTGACACTGAGTGGGAGATGGGGTTGTTTGCTGGATGGCTCAAAAGGATGGCTGGGTCCTAAGAGATTCTCTCACCACAGAATGTTACCTGGCAGATCTGGTGCCGTCAATATGCCAAGAAGTGGGTGTCAGAGGGGTGGGGTAAGTGTTGGGTGCTGTGCGGGTGAGTCCGGCTGGCTTCTGTGTGGCAGCTCAGTAGCCAAGCAATCAGGAAGGTGTGGGGTATCCCTCACTGTAGACATGGCCAGGTTGGCTTCAAGCAGGAAGTGCA
>JANRFK010001158.1:13317303-13336866 GCA_030068395.1 Apalone spinifera
AAGAACAGTTGCACAAGAGGGCTTCTTCCTGAGTGGGAGCATCATAGTTCTTGCACAAGAAGCACTGATTCATACGTTAGAACGTCAGTGTTCTTGTGCAAGAACTCGCGACCAGTATAGACAGGCAGCAAGTTTTTGCGCAAAAGTGGCCGCTTTTGTGCAAGATTGCACCAATGCAGACACAGCCTAAATGTTTGTTATACTATAGGAAATGTGAGTAACAGCTAGAGGCTTGGCACCCTGAAATTGGTAACAGCATTTATTTTTGTTTGTAAAAATCTGGTATTTCCAGGAGTGTTTTGTCAAATGATCTGTCTAAAGCCATGTTAATTTCATTTTTCATATTTATTTTAAGGACATTTGACACATTAAGGAACCATCCATCTTTTTACGTATTTAATCATCGTGGTAGAGTATTGTTCCAGTCTCCAGACATAGTGAATTCTTCTTCAAACCAAGATGCTTTGTCATCCAATGCATCACTGAAGTTACGAAAACTTGAACCTCTGCGCCGTTAAAGTTTTTACAGATTATAATAGAACAGGACACTGAGATGAAATATTGGAGTTGGGGGATGTAAACACTTTTTTAATTTCTGGAGCAGTATTTATATTGATCTTCCAGACTTTATAAAATATATATAACTAAGGACCTTCTTTGTACACCGTTAATGCAAATGACTGAATTGTGAGTGGGCAGTGGAGTGTAAGTTATTGCTACAATTATGCTGTGAAACACATCTTTGAACTTTCATATAAAATGTTGCAGTTGATTTTTTTTTTTTTTCAGTTAAAACTATTCTTATCCTTAAGAAAAGGCAAAGTTTTTATTGCAATGAATATTCTTTGAAAAGAGGGAATGCTTTAATGCTATTTATTTTCTGGGTTTTCTTGTATTACCCTTTAAGAAACTCCTTCAGAAACAGCAGATGCACTGCAGCATTTAGCAGCAAGAAAAGCTAGGACAGGAAGCTGTCTCCTGTTCCTAGAAAGTCTGAGATGCACATTTTGGGTCTGTTTGTTTTCATTTTCACAATGCTAGAAAAGTGGCTGTGTTGGACAGGTTTTCTCAGTCTTAATTTTCAAGTTATTCTCCTGTTTAAAAATAGATACTATTCTACTTCTCCCAAATTTGTCAAGAATTCTATAGCTGGTAAATGTACAGGAGAGACTGCTTGCTGATTTTTTGATAATCAAATATGTTCAGCTTGTTTATCCACTGTATTTGTATTGATCTCTGTGCATGTATGCAGGAATGTTCATAAGATGGCTCAGTCATGTTTCAGTACCATACATGGCCCCAGAAACTAGTTTCTCAGATGCATTCTGAGGAGCAGTTTTCATAAGTATTAAAGACAAATATCCATTCTAACAGATTGTATGTTTTCCAATAAGGTGCTATAAGGATTAGGGGGCTAAATGTGCATAGTGTCACTGTCACTAAGCCCTGAAGTATCAAATCAAGCTAATGAAACTTACCTCTGAGCCATTAGCTGACTTGAGAACTGTTTTGAGGGTACATGTTCTTAAAGCATGGCTTAGCCTTTAACCTTTACTAACTTTTTTAAAGGCTGGTTTTACCGTTTAACTTTGTCTAGCTGTGGCATTTCAAATTGGTAACAAAGTTTCTCTGCTGCTTCCATGACAGAGATTCTTTGCATTGTGCAAAACGCTTTACAAGGCCCACATAGATTGCTGTATATTCCCTCGTGAAGAGCTAACTTCAGCATGCAAAACTCAGCCTTTTACCTTACTTTAAAAAAAAAAAATTTATTCAACCCAGCAACCTGAAAGTTTAAAAGCAAAAAGTATAGGAAAGCCACAGAAAACTAAGCACCTTCTGCTGGTCCATCTAAGGGCCTAGCCTCTGTATGAGAACAGCTGTATGGGTGGTTGCTGGGAGTAGTTTTAAGAATTTCAGTAGAAGGTTCTTTGGGCTGGTTAAATATCCAGAAGGATTATTGTGGTCATTAAAACATTAGTCTTCGATCTCCTTAGCTATTTCCCAGACTGCATTGGCTCCCCTTCCCCCAGAGTCATAAATAAGCTCTATTAACTGATCACTGCTACCTTTGAAGGCCTTGACCTATCCCTTTTAACTTCATTTTTACATACAAGGCTGGTATATAAAGAAAGGATTGTTTTTTGCCCTGACAGCGGATGTGGAGGAAATAGATATATCTAAGCCATCAAGACTCTCGCTAGCTATAGAGGAGCACAAGTGGTATGGGAAATGAAATACGGTTCTCATGCCATTGGATTAAATGACAAAAGGTGAAGAAAGAAGAGATGAGCTTATGGTACTAGCCTAGAAGACTGATATGTCAATTGCTTGGCAGCATACCATTTGCCTAACAGCTCTAGCACAGGGCTGCTCACCTTTTAGTATCTCAGGAGCCATGTTCATGCTGCTGTCAGGCTGTCTAGACCTACTTGGCACAAGAGGCGCTACAGTGTGAAGTCTGGAGTCCTGCTTGGAGCAAAACGTTTGTGTCTCAACTCTCAATGTTGCAGTTTGAGAGCTGCAAAGCACTTTGGTGGCTGCATCTGGCCTGTTAATCACATGAGGCATAGCCTTACTCTTTAGTAAACAATGGTTATATCACACAGCTGTACACATTTTTTCCTATCTTGCAATGCCCAATAAAGAATCAATATCCTTACAAAGATTTTGGTCATGATTTTTCTCCTGACTTTCTTGCCCACTGCCAGGTCAGTGAGGGTTCTATAGAAATCCTTCAGATGGAAGTTGAAAACATACTGGGGGGAGGGGACCTTACCATGCCTCTCAACTACTTTAGCCATGAATCTCTCAACCACCTTCAATGGGGACCCTGCAACTCCAAAGGACTTTGTGTACACTAACTTTTGCCAGCAGAGGGTATGCAAATGAAGTGCTGATTATGCAAATGTATGACAAAATGCTAATGTATTCAAGGGGGTTTTGCACAAAAATGGCTCAAACAAATGAAGCACTGATTAGCATTTTGTTGCACAACGTGTAGACATAGCCTCAGGGTTTATGGTCTCTCAGGGCTTCTACCCTGCAGAGAATCTGTTTCCCCTTTTACGTGGCTGGAATCCATTCAGGGGCAACTCAGCCTACAAAGGCATGAGCTCTACCTGCCCTAGCGCAGCTCCACCATTGCTGGAATAGACACACATTTTTATACTATAAACATCCTAGGAATCAGCATCCTCCCTTGCTTCAAAGAGGTAGGAAGAACTAGCTGCCTTGTCATCATTAGCACCTCTAGTGAGCCCAGAGGACAGGTAGGGAAAGTGGGGGTGAGAGATTGACTGTTTAAATTTTAAAACAAGCAGAAAACTTGTACCTGCTCCCTGCATGACAACACAGCCCTGGAGGAGCCAGGTTACTTTGCCTTGTAGTTCATACTGAAGCCTCTCAAATCATTCAGGATGACTAGGGGAAAGAGGACAGAACTGGTACTCAATTGCTGAACCACACCAGAGCATGTCACCTCTGTTTTGTTCACAGATCAATCATTTTTTTTAAAACCTGGAAGGAAACAAAAGCTAAATCCCTAAAACCTCAGCAAGTTAATCCATTGTCCTGTCCTGGGAGCTTAATCCTCCTCTTTCCCCTAAGAAAGGAAAATGAAAGTTCACAAATGAAATGTCCAGGAGAGTAGCAGGGCTAGACCTACTACCCGCTTTCTCTTTGGTGCAGATTGGGTGAGGTACAATTGCTCACCAGGGCCTACTGGAATGCTAAAAGCATGGGGAAAGGATCCTAGCAAAATCATAGCTATGGGTCACACCTTGGTGCCAGCAATCTGTACAGTCCATCAGCTCGACATCTGATTCAAAGATAGGCCTGAAATGGAGTTAAATGTCCCCTTGCACAACTGCAAGGTGTTTGGGAATTTTACAGGGGGCCAGGTTAAAATGCATTATTAGTCCCAGCCAGACATATCAAAACTGGCCCCCTGGAGTCAACTTCTGGTGTTTGCCAGCTGACCGCAGGCTCCAGAACCGTCCTTTTTAAGCTATGCGGCCAGGCACAATGAAAGGAGCGTTGCTGGAATTGTGAAATAGCCAGAGAAACTTGGGTAACTACCAGGCTTACACAACAACTGATTAAGCAAGGCAAAGAGCAAATTCTCAGTGCCTCTGCTAAAGGCGGGCTCCCTTTCAGCTCACATGATAGTGCTGCTGCCCATGCCCAACCGTAGTGTGTGCTAGACAACTCAGACAGTAGTGAGGAACAGAGACAAGACCTTGCTACTTGTATGCCCTGCCTACCAACCCGATGGCACTAACCCTGCAGCTTGATTGCCTTGGCCATTTAAACTGTCCAGTTACAGTACAAAGTGGGAGGCTGAGTACTACTGAATCACATTAGTCACTCACCTTGTGTTGGCATATACGATGACACGGAAGAATCCAGCCCCCCAGTTCTTGGGTCTAGTGGGCACAGAGCTTGTGGGGAAAAGCATATCGGAACCATACAAGAAAAGCTGATCAGAAAGCTAAAGGGGATGGTCCCAGGACAACAGCAGGGCCTCTGCTCACCCTACCGCCAAACTTGGGTGGTTTGGATTGTGTTCGTTGCACTGGCTTAGCACTATCGCCATGGAACTCTGTATTCTGTGTACCAACCAGAACAGGCTGCAATCAGCAGAGGGCTGGGTTTCAAAACTTAGGACTATCCTGGAAATCTTGGCAATACTTCAAAGCACATGAAGTTTTCAAGGGATCCCTAAAAGCCAGCTTCCTGCATGGTGTAAAGTGACAGTTGTCTAGTGGCTGAAATAGTAGAGAGAGAGAGAGAGAGAGAGAGAGAGAGTGTGTGATTGCAATTATGTTAATGTTGGCTATTGGGTGTCAGACTGATGCCTCCAGGGAGCAGGGCTCTTCACTCAGAGAGCATTGGGAGACCCACTGTCACCTTTCATTATTCAGATCTCCCGCTGGTAAAAACACAACACTGTAAGCATGCAGTCAGCAGGCACGTCACAGGCTGCTGGCCAACGTTCCCCTGCGCTGCAGCCATCCCTGGTGGACCATGCCCCAGAAATACATTTGGCAGCTTGAGCAACCTACCCGACAACCCACGTTTTATCTCCTCGCGTCTGCTCCTGGGGCTGTGGGTCTGGAGTTTAACTGCCTTTTTCAGTCGAGCTGAACCCCAGGAGTGAAACAGCAGCCGGGGCCCTAGAAGGCAGTTTTCAAAGCATTAGAAACAGGAGGGTTCTTCACCAGGGAAAACTGCTGGCAAAGATCAGTTTTCCCTGGAGTTCTTCAAGCTAGAAGAAACAGTTGAGGGAAGAGTTAATGAGGATGCTGAAGTGTCTGTGCCAGAGATTAAAAACGACTCTTCAGGCCTCCGGTGACTTCGGTCCGTCTCATCTTTAGAAAGAGTAGCAGTTACCATGTATGTTAATCAGCACATCCCTACAACTGTCTTGGCTCCTCGCCGACAAGTTCCGCATTGGACAGAGCTCCTCTCTCTCTCAAAAGGGTTAGGCTCCCATGTTGTCAATGGCCAGAACGACCAGGCAATCACACCCCCATCAAGGCAGGAGAAAGGTGAATTGAATGGGACACATCACAAAGGTCCATCTAGCTCAGTGTCCTCTCATTGATAGTGACCAGTACCAGCTGCCCCCCAAGGGAATGAACAGAACAGGTAATCGTCACGTGATCCATCCCATATTGGCAAACAGGCTAGAGCCACCATCCCTGCCCATCCTGGCTAACAGCCATCAATGGATTGGTCCTCCATGAACTTGCCTAGTTCCTTTTTGAACCCTGAAATAACTGGGAAGAACAAATATACCATTAACTTTAAATAGTTTTCTGAAGTCATCTCTATTCTCCTTTCGTGCCTATAGAACATCCCCACCATGGAACGCTTCTCCCACCACTACTCAGACCTGCTGAACAAGAAGGCATGTGCTGGAGCCAAATGGTGACCATCTATTAGAACATTCCTCAGGAGGAAAGGTCCACCAATCACTGCTTTCTGGTTCCTGCCCACGTTCCACAAGGGCACAAAGGAGCCTGGCAGTTTACTGATAGACCAAGTAATATTGGCATGACCTCCTGTAGAGGCCACTGACCAGACCAATGCTGGCATATCCCAGGGGCCTTACAAGGATCCAGTACTCCTGAAGGAAGGTTAGAGAAGGGACAGTAATTGGTTAGCTTGTCACTCTCAGGCAGGCACAGCCAGACCACACAGTTTTCAATAAGTCACCAGAAATTGACCCTTCCTCCTTGGCAATAGACCAAGCTCTTCCCATCAGCTATCATCCAGCAGGATGCCAAACAAGCACCTTGTGCTTCCCCATTTTCTACAAAATCCTAGTCAATTTAAACCACCCCCCTGCCAAGAATATTTTGAATTGAAACAAAAGATTAAGGCCGATCACTTTCAGCTTTTCTACAATTTCCACTATACATCTACATCAGTGGTTCCCAAACTTTTCAGCATCACGCCCCCTTTTTGATTTTTGAGAAACCCTCACACACACACCCCAAAATTGCAGCAAAACTTGTTGAGGGGGGAAAAAAAGGAACTGATGGGAGATGAGAAACAAAAACAGCAGCAAAACTTTGGGGGGGGGGGGATTGATGGGGAGGAAGCTGGGTCACTTCACGCCCCCCCCCCCCCCCCCCCCCCCCATTTGGGAACCCATGATCTAAACATTTTCATGGCAGACTGAAAAGCAGCTGAGCTAGGAAAACATAATCCAGTTGGCTCTTCATACAAAGTTGCCAGGGCTGAGAAATATTAAGTGTGGTTGGGCAGGGACTGATTGATGATTAGAAGTAGATGCATCTTGATTTTAAATCCCAAGTGCAGATGCCCAGGTTTTTAAAATTCCTTAAGGGTTTCCTGTCTCTCTCTGAACTGTCCCCACCTTTCCATTTCTAACTGTTGTTCTGCATCCTGGGACCTGGTTTGCGCTAATTGTAACTGCGTTACTGCAAATCCCTAGTGTAGACATGGTACTCTAATGTATACGGTTACTTGCACTGATAATAGCTACCTCACTTTGAAACATGCACTGGGGTGAGCAGAACGTGAAGCCAGGATTAGCAGCAAAACTACTGGTGCAAGGTATCACTGTGCAAAAAACCACAAACAGTACAGAGATCTCAGTATATTGGCAGCGACACCCATTGTCAGCAATCAGTTGACTAAAGGGGAAACAGAGATGTGAAGGTCCCTTCCTCCAGACTTTATGAAAACTGGCTTATGAATATAAATATAATATGCGTAACTCAGATGCTTTAGCCAAAATGCCTCATGTAACCTGTTAATTTTAATGTTATGATCTGCAGGTATCTCCTATTTTAGTATATGCATCATTCTTGCATGTGCTAATGAGAGCCATTACTGGTGCCCCAGAAGCCTAACAACTTGATCAACTCAACGACTTATTTGTCCTTTAAATCCATTATGTGACCCTATCACCAGGCACTGAATTCCATTTTGACCCTGGTATTTTTCCATGGAAGGGGGGATGGAAAACAAAGGGTTCCCTCCATGGGGAACTTCTATCTAAGCAATGGGAAGCTAGCAGCCCTTTGTCTTCGGCTGGCCTGACACACTCAGAAAGGATGCAAAGAGGTTTGGAGCACCCAGTCCAAGAGGTGGTCTCTGATTTGAAGATTATGCCAGAAATAAGAACAGCTCTTTAGACTAAGAATTTGTATGAAATGTTTCTTAGCGAATTTGAATTAGCTTTGCATTTTCTTTTCATTTTAATTTAGTAACTTACTTTGATCTCTTTTCACTTGCAACCACTTAAATCCTACTGTGTACATTTAATAAAAACACTTTTGTTTACTATTGCCTTCCTCTGTAGCATGGGGCACGGATCACTTGCTGGATGATTCTCTGTATCTTGGGGTCTTCATCATTTGAGGACTTCAATATCTGAGATATAGGTGAGAGGATTATTCCAGGAACGTGTGGGTGAGATTCTGTGGCCTGCGTTGTGCAGGGGTCAGACTAGATGATCATAATGGTCCCTTCTGACCTTAAAGTCTACGAGTCTATGAGGCCCAGCGTAAATAATTGTTACCTGGGGGGCAGCAGCCACTGTGCGTCTCTTCCATTTATAAAGGGGGCTTAGCTGATGAGCTTTCATTAGGTAAAAGATGGATTTATTTTGAGAAAGATGGATTTATTTTGTGGTTTTTGGTACCATTTGGGGGTTGGGTTCCTGGGTGCCGAGCCCTAGAACTGTGTCCAGTCAGAGCTGAAGTGACTCAGTGTCTGCATTGCTCTGTAAGGAGGCGGTTACCCCAACTCTGTTCTGGGGAGACCAAAGGATCTGGCCCAGCAGGACAGTGGCGGGGAGCACCATAGAGCAAGGCAGCGGGCCTCAGTGGCACAATAAGCACACTGACAAACAATCCGAAAGGGACTTCTGTGATCGCACCCTGTCACAGCTACCGCTGCACAAAACCCCACAACAGTACAGCAAAGTCTATAGGCGGGGCACCTGTTATCACCAATCTAAGGGGAAACAAAGGTTGTCAGGGGCTGTGAATGCTGCACCGCTATTTCCAATGAGGAAGGAATTAGGTGTTATAATGGGATCCATTTTCCTGCCTGGCAACACAAAGCATTCCCTTTAAGGCCAGTTCTGAGGCAAGGGATAATCCTGTGCAAGAAGCAAAAAGCAACCCAGTCCAGACAGATTTTCATTATTGCTCACTAGATAAGTGTAACTTCAGAATAAGTTTCCAGGTGCATCAGCCAAACAGTATATCTGTTGCGAGGCCAACGCTGATCTGCCTGCCATCTCCTTTTGGAAGAGTCATGTATTAGCAGAACTGGACAATTTGCCTTTCCAGATCCCCACATGGCTCTTTTATCCTCTTGGTTGTGCTGTTCTCAGCTGAAGGCCTTCAATATTGCACTCATGGGGAAACACACATGGCTAACGATGAATGGACTCTTGTCTATGTGCATTACAATACACATCTGACATTTTTGCAAGACACCACCACACAACAAGTAGGGAGAGAATAGTGGCTAATGAATTGAGTGGAGTCACGGCTTTTGCTTTCTATAAGCAGCTCTGCCACTGGTATGCTCATCCAGATGCCCTCCACTATAACAACTAACAGTTTGGCACACGTCAGAAGGCAGTTGAATATCATACTGAATACTAATTAACCTAATCACACACCACATAGTCTGAGACCAGTGTAAACACAAAACAGCCACCCCAGACTTTACTGTTACCATCAGACATTGTAAACCACTACAGAGGGGAAAGACATTTTCACAAATCTGACCAAAACCCAGCTCCTGCCTCCAAGAAGCAGCTCCCCATAGCTGTATGTCCTCTTGGCGTAAAGTCATTTGGACAGTTCCATGACAGAATCCCTGTTAGGAAAATCTGAGCCCACCAGCTCTATACAGCTGAAATGGGCAAACTAGGCTAGTGACTGGGCCACATGAGTGGCCCTCCTTCCTCTCAGTGGGTTGCAACGTGGTTGTAACCAAGATGGTTTCCTGGCATAGGGTAGTTTTGCTAACTGCACTTGTGTACCTAGAATTTGTGGGGTGGTGATTGAAGCATAGCAGCACTTCAATTGAATGCAGAAAGAGTGCATGGTTCTTACAGTCAACTTTATGCAAAATCAGCACGCTCATCACTTCACATGCCCTTGGTTTACGTGTGTGTCACTAAGTAACATCACTGGGGAAAAAACCCAACACGTATTGAAACTAGTGGAATCTGGCAACCCTGCATGTGGGCAATGCAAAACAAAATACTTGTGGGCCACATCTAGAACCTCGATGAGCCACATGCAGCCCTTGGGCCGCAGGTTACCCATCGCTGCCATACAACCTCTAATGACCATTAAAGTAGCAGTGATGAAGCAAATGGATCAGGGGGAAAGCTGTTTCAGCTCATACTCTCACAACAGTGGTTGTTGTGATCCTGATAAGCTGGAGCATAGGTTTGAAATCAACAAGATGAAATCCAATAAAGACAAAGTAAAGTGAGAAGGAAAAATCAAATGCCCAAGTACAAAAGTAGGGAACAACTCTCTAGGCCTCAGTACTGCTGGTGGATCCCCCATTTGGGCTCCTACTTAATCAGTTAACTGATTAAATGGGATTTTACATCTCTGTTTTATAACCAGTTCCCAACAGTCTATCTTAGTGCATCACAGACAGGTTTATTGTTTTAAATTTACTCTAGGTCACCTCTCCTGATAAGACCGCAGGACGGTCCCAACTGACTATGAAGTATTGGGACACTACAACCATCTTGTGCCTTAGCCAACTGTCTCAAAAGAAAGTTATAACTATGTAGCATTAACAGGCTCATGAAAACTCTGTTCTGAACACATTCCTTTTCCACACTATCCGCTGCTGCAGGCATCACATCCGTACATTTTAGGTCCAAGAATTAGCTGGCATGTTTTATTTTTAAAGAATATGCAAAAAATGCCCGAGCACTGTAAACTGGAAAAAGCTAACACAGCTGCTTTTCCTGACAGTTTTACCCAAAGATCCAGCAAGAGTCACAGTACTGTACCTGCTATGAAGAGGAAGTAATATTAGACAAAGACTATCTGTGGAAAGTTTCATGGTAAAAACAAAACAAAATGGTCCCATTTTAGTGGAAAAGAGTAAAACTGAGATATGATTGGGCAAGCAGTCCAATGGGAAGAATCATTTTTCCATTAACAATTGCACTTGCTCTTTGATTGGCCTTTATCAAGGCTGCGTTGCTAATCTAAAAATGTTTGGAATATCACATCCTTTTACTACAAAGGAGGACAGGGGAAATAAAATTATACAAGGCAGCAAAGTGGATCCAGGCTCAAATCTCCCCCTAACACTTGGTCCTAGGGACAATGATGTAAGACAAGAAAGCCGCTTTTCTCCATTTCAGTTACAATGAAATTGTTGCTTTCAGGCACTGAGTAAGACTTGCTCTAGATCATTGGGCTCAATATTCCCATCCACACCCTCCTTTTATAAAGCCAGCCTACACTCCTCTTTTCTGTTTCTATCTCAAGGTCTTCCTCAGGCATGGTGTTTAGTATGCTGTGCTCAGAAGAATTGGGCTGGCTGGCTGGCCACAAAAATGACTTTCTCTTTGCAAAAAACACATTTCCCTAAGGTGTTGCCATTGTGCTGACTGGTAGCAAATGCTAGTTAAATTTACCAATTGGTTTCCATGGATTTTCACATGTTCATATCTTTGAAGAGTCTTTGACACTCTCAACCAAGGTCTAAACACACACATGGAGTGGTTCTCACAATCCAATAGGTAATTTCCCATTCAGGTACTCATCTTCTCATCGCTATTGGAGATGAGCCACATCCATCCATTCTGATTTAATTAGCACTGATGTCATGGTCCTATCTCTGTATCTTTGTTTGTTTTTTCCTCTTGTTCATTCTTTGTTTCTTTTTCTCTTCAGCATCTGAGGAAGTGAGTTGTAGCTGACAAAAGCTTATGCTCTGATACCCTAATAAATTTGATAGTCTTTAAAGTGCCACCGGACTCTTTGTGGGCTCTTCTGAACTGAAGCTTTCCAGGTAATTATGTATTAAATGTCAGTCTTTTTTTCTTTAAGATTTTATGAGGGTGGGGGAAGGGAGGAATACACAGTTTCCATCTCACTGCTTCAAAATGCAGATAAGCTAGACTTTTTATAGTTTTGTGCTAAACATGCAGATAGGATCCCTCAGGTGAGGAATAAGATCTTTGCTAGGTTTAATATGCTTTTAACAGTTAGTTATGGGCATTTGAATATGCCATTTGGGCACAGGTAAGATCTAATTTTACAAATGCGTAGCATGCTTGTTAAGTTTCTCTGTAAGTGCCCAAATTACAAACCACAGTCATGGGTGAGTATCAGCCACAGGTGCTTTGTCCCTTGTGACAGAACGGTTTGTCTGTGTTCATGGGGGGAAAAACTGTAGGAGCTAAAGGACGAAAACATGTTCATGTACTACTAAGAGCGCATATTAAAGCCAAAAGTCTAGGAATGCAAAAAAGATACATGCAGAAAAGCAAGCTCCAAAACACTTAACAGCCCACTGGTATACTTAACACTTAGAAACTGTAAGCTATACATGCAAAATCTGGCCGGACTGCATAACATATTTCAAGGTATTTGTTTTTAACAATGTGGCGAGGTCATCAGAACTTTCATATTTCCCCAATACATTTCACTTTAACTCTGCAACCTTAGTATTTCAACCACCTAGCAAAGGACTCACACAAAAACACAATCACCAAAAAACCCAAACTCCACAACTTGCTAACAAGGGAGCACTTGTGGGTTTCAGAATTCCATATCTTTACTGCATACAAGGTTAGCAATCCTGGGCAGAATCCAGATTCCTTCTTTGGGGCTCTCAATGTTGCATGAAGACTCCTATCAACATAGGCAGACAAATTAGTGGTTTCTCTAAGGATGCAGCTGCTGCTTTTAGGGACATGTACTCATAATGACTGGCCCGAGCCAAGAATTACATTTCTAGTGGTTTTACTTGTCTTGTGGATCTACTTTCTGTACCCTGCAACATCATTTATTCTTCAAGTCACCAGGGCCTGATGAAATACATCCTAGAATACTTAAGGAGCTGATTGAGGAGGTATCTGAGCCATTAGCCATCTTTAAAAAGTCATGGAAGTCAGGAGAGATTTCAGAAAACAGGAAAAAGGCGAATATAGTGACCATCTATAAAAAGGGAAATAAGGACAATCCAGGAAACTACAGACCAGTCATCTTAACTTCTGTGCCAGTAAAGCTAATGGAGCAAATAATTAAGGAATCCATCTGCAACCATATGGAAGATAATAAGATGATGGGTAACAACTTGGATTTGTCAAGAACAAATCACGTCAAACCAACCTGACAAGTTTTCTTTGATAGCATAACAAGCTTTTTGGATAAGGGGGAAGTGGTAGATGTTACCCAGACTTTGCATAAAATGTTTTACTAGTCTCACATGACCTTTTTATCAATAAACTAGGGAAATACCATGTAGATGAGGCTACTCTAAGGTGGGTGCATAATAGGTTGGATAACTGTTCTCACAGAGTAATTATCAATGGTTCATAGTCACGCTGGACAGACATAACAAGTGGGGTTCCACAGGGACCAGTTTTGGGACCAATTGTATGAAATATCTTCATCATGATTTAGATAATGGCATAGAGATTTACACTTATAACATTTGTGGATGATACGAAGCTGGGAGGGGTTGCAAGTGCTTTGGAGGACAGGGTCATAATTCAAAATGATCTGGATAAACTGCAGATATGGTCTGAGGTAAATAGGATTAAGTTTAATAAAGGACAAATGCAAAGTACTCCACTTACGAAGGAACTATCAGTTTCACACATACAAAATGAGAAGTGACTGTCTAGGAAGTAATGCAGGGGTCATAGTGGACCACAAGCTAAATACGAGTCAACAGTGTGATGCTGTTGCAAAAGAAAGCAAACATTCTGGTTTCATTTAAGTGGAATGTTGCAAGCAAGACACAAGAAATAATTCTTCCCCACTACTCTGCACTGAGTAGGCCCCAACTTGAGTACTGTGTCCAGTTCAGGGAAGATGCAGAGAAAATGGAGAAGATCCAGAGAAGAGCAATCAAAAATGATTAAAGGTCTAGAAAACATGACCTATGAGGAAAGACTGAAAGAATTGGGGTTGTTTAATTTGGAAAAGAGAAGGCAAAGTAGACCTGAAAGCAGTTTTCAAGTACCTAAAAGGGTGTTACCAGGAGGACAGAGAAAAATTATTCTCCTTATCCTCTGATGATAGGACAAGAAGCAATGGGCTTAAATTGCAGCAAGGAAGGTTTAGGTTAATATTAGGGAAAAAATCCTAATCATCAGGGTGTTTAAGCACTGAAATAAATTGCCTAGAGAGATTGTGGAATCTCCCATCACAGGAGATATTTAAGAGCAGGTTAGACAGGCATCTGTCAGGGATGATCTAGATGGTGCTTGGTCCTGTCTGAGGGCAGGGGACTGGACTTGACCTCTCAAGGTTCCTTTCAGTTCTAGCATTCTATGATTCTTCTTTAGTTGTTCCACTAATCTTTTCCCCACACATTGTAAGACCCTCATAGCTGATACCAGGCAAATTGGACTTCTACACAAGCACTGCCTTTTATTTCTCTAAACACTCTGGCATTCATCTAGCTGGTTGTCTTAGAGTTACATTCACTTTCATGACAAAGCTGAGGCCATGTGAATTTTGGATGCCTGGCTGCAATGGATTTCTCCTACTTTACCATTAGTCTACAAGTCTCTCATTAGCAGGGTTTATTTTTGAAGGTGCTATGTCCCACTTCTCTCTTGGATAACTTTAGATCTGATTTTACCAAGAACTCTTCTCCTTTAACCCTTCACCCATATCAACGTGACATGTTTAAAAAAAAATCTTCTCTGCCTGCCACTTACAACTCACTAAGCTAGTTGGAAATGAAGAAAAGATATCATTCACTTGGGCAGGCAGAAGATTCTAAATATGAACATGTTAAAAAGCCAAGAGAGCAGCATCATGTGGCTATCTCTTGTCATGGTAAACATCAAATTCTGGATACAAATATAAAGCAACATTCTGGATGCCTTTCCCTTTGTTTTATTAAAAGAGCCAAAGAGTAAAGTAAGGCTCATGCTCTTACTGACTCACCCTATGGGTATTTTGCTTTAGAAATCAGTTATTTTAATCCAGGAACTTGATTGTATTTCTGAGCAGGACAAGATACAGGAACTGAAATCCTATCATGAAGACAGACAACCTTGCATAACAAATCCTTAAGAGATACATTTGCACAAAGCAGTTTTATATGTGTCCATCCAGTTACTGTTATCATAGGGCCTATGTGAAGGTAAGTCTCTTTAATCTTACTCAGTAGTGGAGGCTTGTTGCTGGTGGAATCTCATTGTTGATGTTTTAACAGACAGGGTGCGGTAGCAAACTTGTATCTTTCGGAGCGGGGAGGAAGATGAGGAAGACTTATTTCTGGTGGGGCTTGGGGGAGTTTGAGGAAGAGTTGCTGGCTGCAAAGTGTAGCCTTGCTAGCTGAAATCCATTTTCCTTCACATTCTGCCTGGATGGCCAGATTCCAAAGTACATTTCTATTGCAACATACTTAAGTTGATCTCATTTTCTTCAGTCCTTTCTTCAAAACAATTGTAGATGGGATTTCTGGAGGTTGGTGTGGTTCCTACTTTATAATATGACCAATAATTTACCATGTTCTTTGTTGTACAAGTCACCTCCTGTTGCCATAATTGGTACTATCTCTTTTCTCTAAACCTGACTGTAGGTGTTGCAGTTGCCTTGGTCCATCTGTTTTGTGTTCATGAAAAAAGCGATGTTCTTTTGTCCAGATCTGTTCTTTAAAGCTTGCTATTCAATTTACAGCACAGCCATTTACGAATGAAACGGAGGGAGATATTAATTTTGATAAGTGAGGTTTTGGATAAGCAAATATTTCACATAGAAGTTTCACTAATTCTAATTGGATTGTACAGAAAACTCTTTCAAATGGAAAATGCTATGAAATACACACAAATTCAGCAGCTATTTCCATGATCTGTGACTCAAGGGGAAAAGAATTTAAGGTTAGTGTTGCCATGTTATCTGCATTCAATTCACATCGGCTCAATGACCTGCTGAAATGTTACTAGTTTTCTGTTGGTTCCTCTGATTGGTACAAACACTTCTTGCTAAAGACTCTTCAATCAGATTGTCACTTCTTAAAAATTAATAAATTGTTTATTTTATATATACACACACACGTGTTCCAAAAATTCTTTTTATACAGTTAAAATATCAAATTAGTGATCTGATAACAATACTGTTCAAAATAATCTCTTTTGTATGAACATTAAAATACACGTTTTAAAAGCATTTCCTTTTAGTGCTTCCAAAGCACAGCGTGTGCCAAGGCCACCTGAAGAATCTCCGTCCTCTTCACAGGATGAAAGAGAACTGAAGTCGGGGACCTGGGAGGCCTCAGGTGCACTTTCATAATGTCTGTAGACAAAACAGAAGAGAGTCTGAGGTAGATTGTTTAGTGACCATCAGGTGGTAACAGTCACAGGGCTGTCTTTAGCTTTCATTAACACAGAATAGCAGTTTATTCAATCTACACTGAAACTCAAGTTTATAGGCATGGCTATCAGTTCCTGGGAACATGACCCTTGTCTCTGTGGTGGCAACATGCAACATTACCACATGGGTGTTTTTGGGAGGTTTTCTGAACACACAGGATCTTTCCAAAGAGTGCAGACAGTGTGCGTATTTGACAGGCCCCATTTTTAATGCAACCTGCTGCCTACAGCACGTAAAATGTCTATAATGACAATGTTCAAATGAGTAAATTCTCATCACCTGCAGGAGGGGCAGCAATGGTTATTTTCTTCAGCCTGTTGAACGAATAGCACCCTCCACAGGAAAAAAGCCACACCTTTCATTGCAAATCCTTAAGGTTATAGCCCAGCTTCTGCCAACTGATGTTCTTAAAGTTAAAGCTCCACTGCTTCTTCTCAGACTCTGACAGTAAAACCATTTGACTGCCAAGATGGTGAGCGCATCAGCCGTGTCTTCCTTCATTCTTCTGTGGCACAGCAACATCCCTGATCCGTGTTTGTCTCGCCGGTACACTGTTATCTACTGTTGACATGATTAACTCTGTTGGGTAGACTGCGGAACTCTATTTCCTCTAGTATTCTCTCTAAGTGTTGTATTAAGACCCGTTTTTTAAACCTAAGGAAGAGAGGGGAGTAATTTAATGTTGGTTTAAGCTCATACAGTATTTTTGTAAGGAAAAAATTAATGACTGTCACACTAATCACCCATTCAGCATATAAATCACCTTTCCAGAGTTTCTCTACATCTTCAGTCAGAGATCCATTGTACATTTTGTAGCAAAAATGTATATATTAGTATTGGTTATAAGACAATAAGTATGATGCATAATGATTCCATGTATAATGACTTGCTTATAAGTTCTGTCTGCTTCTATTTCTCTCTCTCTCATGATTAGATAATGTTTACTGTAAGGCCTTACTTTGTAATGCTAGGAGGAAGCAAGTTGTACCCCTTGTCTGCATCACAAACTCAGTTGTGTTTTCTAGTAACTAATCAATCTTGTCTGAAACTGTAGAAATGTGTGGTGTAAGTGGAGGAGGTGCGTGTGTGAAAGCCATCACAGATGCCCAGGTGAACAAGAAGTGGAAACTTTGAAGATAACGAGGAAACATGCATTGTGTCTTGAGGCTGAATTAAATTAGCAGCATTGACAACCTTGGAGACAGGCAGAGATGCCCCCCTCCCCATCGTTGTGTCTCAATCTAGGGGGGGAAGTTTGACAATCGCCATCAAAGGATAACTCTGGAGAACACAGATAAACACCTCTTAAGCACGACATTGCAATAGCCATAGACCCAAATAGCAATTTACGTATAAGAAGGGGAGGTCTGGCCATTGGAAATCTGGGTTCGGTCCTGCAAGCCAAGCCTTAGAGGAGTCTCAGGAGGGACCCCGACTCCTTCCTCAGTCAGCCTTGCCTGGCCAGTAAGACTGGAGGGGGAGAGGAGTGTGAGAGAGGGAGAATATGCATATGCTCTTTTAATTTTGTATTTGCAATAAATGCGGTGCATTGCCTTTTCCCCTAGAAAAGATCCCGTGTGCTTCTTATAAGTAGGGCTCGACAAATTAGTTAATCTACTCGCCCGAGATGAGTAGATTTTAAGCCGGCACGGCGCCGCAGCGCGATCAGCGCATGCGCAGCATGGTCTGTGCATTACAACATGACAAACCGCGCGGCTGGCGAGCGGGGCTCGCCGCTGCTTGTCAATCCTTGCTTATAACATTTTTTAATTTGTTATTATATTTTAAATTAGAGATGGGCCCAAACTCAAACCATGTTTCTTCAAGGACCTATTTCTCCATTTTAAAAAATTACTACCAAACTGTGGTACATCAAGACAATCTGTAAATATTTCTTATGGAGTAACTTGTTTTCTAAAAACAAAGTCCATAAAATGACCAATATTTTGTAATACAAAAAAATTAAATAATCTTGAAAAAGTTGATTTTACTGCCATGATCAAAGTTGACACATAACATTAATTTGGGCTTTATATTTATTTGCGTCTATACAAACCTTGCTGCTTCCTTGATAGCAAATTCAATGAAATATTTCTGAATTTCCATAGGTCCTTGCACTTCCTCAAGAAGAGTGAAGATTTTTTCATAATCTAGAATAATCCAAACAGTTGTGTCAGTCAAGAATGCAGATTTAAGAAACTAATCTTTCAAATGTGGCTTCAATAAAAATCAGACATGAGACAAAATGAAGTTCAGAATTTCACCCTTCTGGGATGTCTGAAAATATATGCAAAACTAAAGACAGAACACCAATTTGAGTGCAAAAAGGGTTTTTCATAGCAAGAATTTAAAAGCTATTGAAGTACTGGTTGACTTAAGTGCTGCACCAGGGAACCTGAATTTCATTAGCCATCACTGGAAAAAGCATGATCCTGCAGTAAACTAGCCTGTTCTCCCTTTATTCACCATAAACTATGCACGTATGTCAAACAACCAATGAAACTCAACTCTAAACTGGAATGGCCATCTCTGGGAGTATGTTTAAGATTAGATTTGTGAAGCAACTTAAGATTCTTCCTTCAGAAGGTTCTCCATTTCTGAAGCATTTGCCACTTAACCAAAGTTTATTAAAGATATTTTAGCCATTGAATGAAGATCATATGGCAGAGCTGTGTAATAGTTTAGATTCAGAAATGAAAGCAAAGGCAAAGCTCTCATTTTCCCAGGTACTGTCATATTTTAAAGCTACATATTTTGGCATGATTAACAGATCCAAGACTAGACCAGCAGTGGAATTTATAAATTGGGACCTGGGTACACTGGCAGAGTCACACTGAAACAGACTTCTACAACTCACCAAACTAAACCATGACTGGTTTAAGCCATTGCTCCTAGTCTTTTCACATTTATGAGTACGTCACAGACTCAAAATCCCCAGTATTTTAATTACTGTATTAATCATAATTCACAATGCATCACTAGAAGGTTCTGTAACATAATTTGGAGAAGTCAGTCTTAATTCTTAGTCAACGACAGCAGCATGCTGCTATTCAATCTTTGAGAAATGGGAAGAGTTGAGTGTATGTAAATCATACGAGACACAGATCAGTCTACTGTTAACTTCAAATATACTACTCAAGTGTTTTTTCCCTCCAAGAACTAAGTTCTGAAGCTGATTTTGTCCTGCAAGGATGGCATAATCACAATCAGAAGCGCAAGCTAGAGTTGCTTTTCCTCACAGGACATCACCACATATCTAGAAGTGAGGAAATTAACAGAATAGTCAATGCATTTTGCATTGACTATTTGATTAGTCAATAGGGCGCCTCTGCCTCTGAAGTGTAGCAATAGCCCTAGGGCTGTTGCTACACTTCAAAAGGTAAAAGCTCTGAGTGGAGCCCAGGGTCAGCTGGGGATTCCCCCGCTGACCCTGGGCTCCATGCGGAGCTGTAGCTTTGAT
>JANRFK010001158.1:13346678-13357670 GCA_030068395.1 Apalone spinifera
GGGGGGGGGGGGAGGATGGAGGAGGAGGCAACTAGTTGACTATCATGTCGACTATCCGATTAGCATTTGTTTATCAGATAGTCGATTAGTCAACTAGTCGTTCACATCCCTACATAAAATGTACATACATTTTCATCCGAATCACCTGTTGTACATTTCTGTGAACTAGGAACCTTAATGGGTGATGCTTACCAGTAACTGATTAACTGGCATCCCCACAGGTCCAGGAGCACCCAACTGGGCTGGAGCTGCACCCCACCCCACGAGGGATCCTGCTTAATCAGTTAACCAGTTATTTAACTGGTTACATGTTTAAGCAGGCTTTTAACACCCCTACTGTGAAAATCACAATATAGTGACCTCAAGCCATTTTGATCCTATATGCCAAGTACATAAGAACATGTATGCTCATCAAAAATCCACAGGTGAATTTACATGTAGTGGATGTTCACTCATAT
Organism: Apalone spinifera; assembly: GCA_030068395.1. Taxonomy (NCBI): domain Eukaryota; kingdom Metazoa; phylum Chordata; order Testudines; family Trionychidae; genus Apalone; species Apalone spinifera. The sequence goes on from JANRFK010001158.1 coordinate 13,347,137, forward strand.
CAAAAGCCTCTTTGAAACTGCGTTTTTTGAGGTGGAGGGGTTTTTGTTATATTTAAATCCACATTATTTCCCCAACATAGACCACAGGCTTTGAATTACTTATTTCTAAATAATCTTATGCTATTAGACTAATACCAAAAGATGTTACATAACAGCTCAATCTACTGGACATATGGGAGGATAAAGGGCCTCACAGAGAAGAGGGCTGATGAACAGGACATCACAGGTAAAGTGATTTCATCCTGCTGAACTTTCAAGAATGAACTGAAGATACAGATTTGATGTGTTCTATTGCTCTCTCTCTCTCTCTCACACACTCTCCTATCCATGTGATGGGAAGATAAGGGGGTGGGTGCGTGGTGGGAGGGAGGGGGAGGGTCAGATGACCCTGCCTCATGTTGACCTTTTCTTTTAAATGTCAACTTATAGACAAGAATGCTATTCTGTATGGTCAAGCCACAGACATTTTAGTAATGCACATCCAGAATAGATCTTTTTTGCCTCAGTCACCAGTGGAGGCAGTTTAAAATGGCTAAGAATAAGCAATTGATTTAAAACCTAATGATTATTAGCAGTAAAAATATGAAGTGTAGTTGGCAAGTCTTTAGAGTAGAAATAAAAAAAAAAATGCTTAAAAAGATAACCAAGAAAAAAAAAACAAAAAAAAAAAAAACACCCACTTCTTCCCACCCCCTTCTGCCACACATAGAAGTCACAGTGACTGGCTCCAAAATGGCTCAGGCGTTTATCTATAGAGCTACAGAGAAAGTATGATATAACAGTGGAAAACCCCACAGGGATTAATTTATATATAATCTGAACACAAACTAAATAATAAATAATGCACTTCTAATTGCAAAGGTTTTATCAATACTACCTGTTGGCTGAGTTTTTTAAGGTAAGAGATAACACTGTAACTAAGTCCACAATCTAAATTATCTGATATCAGATTTGGAGCTCCCATCATCCTTAGGGCTTTCTTTAATGGCTATAAGGAAAACAAAATACACAACAGTAAGAGAATAAATCTTCAAAAAGTTTTTAAAAGATCAATTATAGGAAACTAGGGCACATGGTTTAGTGCTCTAGCTTTTTGCTTTTGGAAACTAGAGTTCAAGTCTATTTAGGTAACATGTATGATGAGTTTGGTGGTCTAGCTAGCTTGCAGTGGGCCTTACGCCACATTACCAGCACACCATGCAATATGGTACCGCTGGCAATTTTCATTCAAAGGCTCAGTACTAGAATAGCCGGGATGATGCAAGTCCACATAGAGGTGCATTGCCCAAGCTACGTACAAAAGCTTATGTTGTGCCCACCCTCATCTGGCTTGTTGGGCCAGTTCTGTTAGAATCACGTTCCTGAGGACTAGGAATTCAGACACATTAGTAAGTATAAACAGTAATCAGCACACCCTCTACCAAATTACAAAGGTAAGTGTAATACTCGCTTCTGACAAAGCAATTCAATCTAAAGTATATTTTCAGATTAGTAAAACTTTTTATTAGATATTTAAAATTAATCTTAAAATGTTTACTGCTGTAGCAGAAAAAGATTGTTTTTTTAAATGTACTATCCTTGACACACATAAAACAAACATATAAGGTTTACTAACTAAAAATTCATAGATCGTGTTAAAAACTTTAGAAAAAAGGGACATAATATTCAAGTTACCAGCCACGATTATTTCTACAATTAAAAATAAAGGGGGGAACTTACCAGTAAATAGTAAGGAGGCATTGTTTTTAAGTAGCTGTCAAAAGCCTGTCGCCACTTCAGATTTGGCTTAAGTTTGTGAACCTTAAATAAGTCATCTGCAATAGAGAACACAAGATTTGATTACATAGCCCCAACACTAATTTTTTAACATCACTGCAATAAATCAGTTTTCCTGTTTGTTTTTTTTCAAAGGGCTTTCCCATAACAACTACTCTTAATCTTAGATTCAAAGGGTTTGCATCCCCCATACAAACTATTGTTTTGACACCAGAAACCATGCCTGATAGTATTACAGAAATCTTACAGTGGATGTTGCCTACATGAATTCACAAAGTAAACCGGACTGTTTAAATACTGCACACAGATAATTAGCTGGAGGAAGGGAGAGAATATATGCATCAGAGCAGCTTTATCTCCCTCAGGTCCTTTATCAGAATTCCTCAATACAAGTAAGGATTCCCCAAAATAGTTCAAACCAATCTACATTAATCAAGGCTATTTCTCATATTTCAAGAAGCTTTCATGCATTCAGTCCATACTAAAACTTCAATCCTAAGTCATAAGATGAAAGATATGGAATTGTGGCTGCATCTCACAGCAGGAGCAAGCTCTATGACAGATTTATATGTTGTGCTGCCGGACAGGCTATAATTTGTAATTACAAGCTCCAGACATTTGCCATTGGAGCATAGGTAAAGTTCTCAAAATTCCTGTGCTGCTCTGGATTAGCCCATATGCTACATTCCCTGCCCTGACACTATTGATTTGAGATTTCATAACCTCTGCTCAGCAGATCTAAAAAATGCTGGCAGAAAGGAGGCTAGAGAGTTTGGATGACTTGGGGAACTGACATCAAGTAGAAGATTGGGCAGGGATACAGGGACACAGGAGGAGGTTGTAAGAAGACATGATATTTCAGGGAAAGTGTTTTTTCCTTGCTGAACTTTCAGGAGGCTCTATCTGAAGAGGCAGATTTTACTTGCTCAGTGATGTGCATAAATGGAACTTGTTTCATATATTTTCTATCTTAACTACAGGTATTTTCCAATCTAACTTAATTCTGCATCAAACACCCCCACCCCCCGCTACAGCAGCTCCAATTACTCTATTTTCTGGCCTGAAGAAAATGGGGTGAATGTTTCCAAAGAGTTAAAGCTTCCTTTTAATCTGAACACATTTAATAATTGGCAGTATTATCTAATTAAACCTGTGTGAACTTTCTATGCTTGGATATCTGTTGTTTATTCCAAATACAAAACAATCCTTTTTAGTTATTGTAAAAAGAAGTCTATTAATGTTCATATGTATTTAATTATTTCATAGCGATATGATGGTGTTTCAAATAAACTTGACCATATGGTCCATTTATATGAACTCAACAACCCAGTGGAATGCAAGCTACAAAAACAAGAGACTCTTTCAGAAGTTGCTATCTGCAGTATAGATATCACGATTATTTTATTGGTTTCTATTGCACACACACACACACAATGAAGAAACAAAAAAAAAATCTGAAAAGTGTTCAGTGTTGTGACATCAATATTGTAGTGTGAACCATAGGCCCATGATCTATTGTATTAGTGGTTTAGTTCCTCCCTATTAAGAAGGCTCAGGGCCACCAATGGGAGGCGGGCAGTTGCCCCATGATTTAAAAAGGGCTTGGGGCTCCCAGCCACTACCACTGCTACCTTGGCAATGGACGCACCCTTTAAATAGCCACAGCCTGCCTCTTTAGTAGGCAAGGGAGCAGGGTGTTGAAGAAGAGGGCATGGTGAAGACTTCCATCAGCTCTGAGAAAGCTATTTCCCCATTCATAAACAGTATGTTTAATATTTACAATATTCATTGGCTCAGCTAGTTAAGGGAACCATACTAGAGTTTGCAATCTGAGAATTTAGATGTTTGGATAGCAAAGCTGCAAAATGCTATTTCAACAAAACTGTATGAAATATAAACAGAGTTTGACACCAACATTTAAGAGTCACCGTAAAACCTTCATTCTGTTTATACGTAGGGCCTAGCATTTTGGGATTGCCAATAGTGTAGAACAGAAAGCCAGAGTAATAATTCCTACCCTCCAAATGAGAAATAAAATGGCTACAAGTTTCAGACAGTACATAAAAGTTGATCTCTATCCTTCCAATCCCATCAGACTTCAAAGAGAACAGAGTAGCTTACAAGAGAAACTTCCAATATCTGGGTGAAATAAATTGGTCTAAGATAAAAGCCAAAACAATTAAAGGCAAGAAGAGTTCCAATATAATTGGTTTGTTCATAACTGTGATAAAGGAGGAGTAAGCTTTGAGTGCTAAAAATTCATAACAATTTTCTAAGACTGGTATGAAATTATCTGAATTTCTATATCCTCAGATTTCAAGCCAGAGCTTTTAAGCCTCTGAAATGTACTTTGCCATGGTGCCCAGTCAGGGCAGTATGCCAGTCTCTATGTAAAGAAACCTAACAATTCCATAACAATCATTCCTTTCATCAAAGGATACTGTCAAGCAGTTTAAAATTTATCAACAACCAAAAGGTTTTAAGCCAATGCTATTCATTTATTTATTTTAAAGACATGTCAAATTTGCCTTCAGCTAGTCTCCTGTAGACAGTGGGGCAGAACCTAGTGTGCTGAATGTCCTCTTGTTTCACAAAAGATAATGGGAGCTGAGGACACTGAATATTTTACAAGGAAGGCTTACAACCTTCAGGATGGGTTCACTTGTTTGCAAGCGAATACTGTAAGAATTCAAGCGATCTAACTGTGAGTAGGGACTGAGTGTCAACAAAGATGAAATTGACCAATCTTTCCTTTTCTTGATTTAGACACAGAAAACCCTCTTTCCTTCCTCTCTCCCTTCCACCCCCATCAAAATCAGCATATATTGAATGGAAAATCAGATAATTATAAAATTCTCTATTAGTAAAAGATCAGGATGCTGGCTTACTTTTAACTCAAGAATGTGGCAAAAAGGTCAACACCATTTAATTATACAGTAGAAGCCCAACTATCTGGGCAGCCTGTGCGATAACAGATTTGTTCATATAATAAGTTTGCATAACCTGAAGTCAACATAAAAATGCTTTAACAGATTAAATTAAGGTAAAAAGAAAAACAGTGCATCCATATTGCTGTTACGTTCTGTTCTATTACATCTTTGAAAGCGTGACTTTCATCTTCCTTCTAGTGACTAGTCTACATATAGACATTTATGAGCGTTCTACTGCCTTTGAACTAATGGGCATGGTCCTTTAATTTAAAAACAGCAGAGGTTCATGATTTACATCCAAAGGTCATGGCATGACCATCCCCATAGACAGACAAGTCAAGGGCACTGTTATGTAAGCATGGAATAATCCATCCTAGAGGTACTTCCTAACTCCTACTAATGTAAAAGCAGTATTTGGCTCTATGATACTGTGCAAAAACAGTTTGCAAAAACAGTTTGATTACTTCACGGGGGAGGAAAAGGTCACTTTTGGATTTTCAAGTATAAAATCATCTCTTGCAGACTCTCAAGAAGTCAGTAGGAGCATCATATGAACTGTCCCAAATCAGCAGCTCTCCATAGAAACCCTACACGTTCTAAAACACTCAGTGTCAAGTGCATCTAAGCACAAACATGGGGCTTGAATTGATTTCCTTCTGGCATATTTTCTTATTATCTATTTCTCCATCACCTCAATGACTCTTCAGAAGAATATCCATGGCCCTGTTCTCTCATCAAAGCTAGCATTCCACGCTAGAGCCTCGGTGACTAGGATTAGTCAGGAAAGACTTGTGCAAATTGCTCAGCCAAAATAAAACCCTAGATTCCATCAATATTCTTGATCTGATGTGTTTCAATTTTATATTCCTGGCTTTGTTTATGCTTTATGCCTTGGTTTTTCTATTAGCCTGCTCTTCTGCAGACAGGGATGACCTCTGTAAGTGCAAGGGCCTCGATGATTCCATTTCAGTGGAAGCATTTCTTTGTTAGAAGACATTGGAAACTGGTGTTACGCAATTACCAAGAGAAACAGTTACTAAGCACAAGTGAAGCGTACTTTCAGGAGGCAAATCTTTTATTTTTCATTGTTCAGAGAAACTTGGAGAAGCTACAGAAAGGGGTGGAGCTTGCTATTCTGGGGTTCTTCTGGTCTTCAGAGAGGACAGCCTGCCAAGTTAGAACACCATAGTTCTCTAGCACTCAGTACAAGCAGGAAATGGAGAATGCGTGCACCACATGCACTAGCATGACCCACAGTGTCAGTTTTTGGCTTTGTAAAAGCAAGAGCATCCCTTTCTGAACCACAGACCAGAGTTTTCTCAGCCAGATACCAATATACTAACTTGCTCAGATTATACCATCACACTGGCTCCACTATCACATGAATGGCCACCCCTGTCAATTGCACTCACTAGTTCCCTGCAAAGCTTCAGATTCCTAAGTCAGTCTTAAAATTAACTCCTGCTGTCAACAGGCCCCTATATTGCCCAACGTCAGGTGCCACTGAAGTATGCACTCTCTCTAAGATGGGGGCCAAATATAGAATCCACATTTCTGTTCCTGAGGAAGCAGAAATGGTAAATGACCAAGTCTCTAACTCAGGGCTACTCAACATGCGGCCTATTTGTTTGCAGCCCATGGTGCAGTTTGGGTTTACGCAGGGCTCAACATGTGGTCCATGGGTGGGATACTTTGAACATGGCCTCCACTGGGAACACGCTCCACAATGATGAGTTAATATAATGGTCTTCTGTTGATGTATGTTTTAGTAGTTAAATTCCTGGACTGTCATTGCTCATAAAAGTGCTGTCATATGGGTGGAAATCGGGTAAATATTGCATTTTATTAATATCAGCAGAACTGACAATGGGGCCTGCGTGTTGTGTAGTCTTGCAGTCTTGCCTTAATCTTTGTATCTTATGGAGCCTCTAGATGAAGGGGGCGAAGATGGAGAGATCTGCCTCGGTGGTCTTGGGCACGGTACCATTGGCAGCGGGGAGGCATGCCGCTGTGTAAGTTCATGAACATGCTCAGATGCCTCTCTCGATGCTGGCGAGTGTGGCACCGATGAGGATAATATCCGTGTCGGTGAGAAAGTCGGTTCTGCACTCAAGAGATGTACAATTATGACTGGACTTGGAACAAGCTTTCATTAGCACTGATATTGGTGCAAGGGCCTGGGTTTGGCGGTGCCGGTGGCGTCCCGTGCCAGGACTTTGGTTCCCTGGTCTTTGTGGAGCAGCTGGGCATGGTGCCAGACTTATTGCTGGTGCTGGCTTAGGTAGATGAAGAGACTGGCAAGATCTTGGCAGTGAAATTCTTTTTTGATGCCGTTTTTGGTGCTGGCAAACTTGCCCAGCATTTCTCGGCTTTGGGTGGCTTAGGGGGAGCGGCAGAGTCCCATGTCTCAGAAGGCTGAAGAGCCTTATTGAAGAGGAGCATGCGGAGCTGCATCTCCCTATCTCAGCAAGCCCAGACAGTCAATTTGCTACAGTGAAGCATATTTTTGAGGACTATGCACCTCACTGAGGCACCAAATGCAGGAGGAGTGCCCCTTGGAGGCAGGCATGGCTTCACAACAGATGTCGCATTTTTTTAAAGCCTGGAGAGCCTGGCATGGCAGAAGTCGTGAAAAAACTTCTGTATGCAGTATAAAAATGTCTCCCTGAGTTTACCCTTCTTGAGGTTTTCTTCTTTTCTTCTCCCTAGTTCCCCGTATGTGCCAAGGAAGAAGCTGTGGGAGGCTGGGCCATGCAGCTCTGTTTTTGTTTTAAACTGGAATAAACTACTAAACTCTCCTAAACTAACAACACTTAAAATGAAGAGACCTAACAACTAACGAAGTAAACAGCCTGAGGTAACTCTGAGGAGAAAAGGCAAGTTCCGTCTGCAGCTGAGGGTGACAATGAAGGAATGGGGGGAAAGGGGTGTTGGCATGAGGCACCTCACGTGCATGCGCAGCCCAACCAGCTACTGCTATGTAAAACTCCAATCTGCGGCATCGGAGCGACCCGACACCTACAGTGGAGCACCAAATAGGGACATCACTCGAAGAAGAACCTTCCCTTATTCACCAATGGAATAGTGAGAATCAACGAATGCAAGAAAGAATACTCTTGTGAGCAACTAGCAACACTTAAAAACACACATGTTCTTGAAAACTTCTTGGCAGACCAAGGACCAATAAATTAGATAGGGAGATTCAGATACAATTTATCTGCTCGTACTGTACATTTTTGCCCTCCACAATCATGGAAAAAAAGGGGAGAGGGAAAGTAGATCTGCATTCCATCCTGAGCACTAATGTCTGTCTCATTCTCCATATGCTCTTCCAACAGAATGGTGGACACATGAAACATTAATATAGGATCAAGACAAGATGTGCGACCAGAGCAAGTTATTCTTCCTTCTCCCCTGCAGAACACCAAACCCCTGCTAATCCGAAAAAGGAAAGACTGGTCTATGCAATCAAGCCAGCCTTTTTGCTTTGCCCTTTTTAAAAAAAAAAAAATACCAAAAAAAAAATTCCACATCTCAAAGATATTAAGTATTTTTACAAGTGTCTTTGGAAAGACTGGAAGAGTGTGTGGTCAGTTGCTAAGTACTTGGCAATTTCTTCAATTGATCTGAGGATACAAATTCAGCAAAGATAACCTGATTTTAGATTCATCCGGAATGGTCACTTAACCTAATTTCACTAAGCCTCCCATTCCAGGAATGGAAGTGTTCAAAATATTGGTAAGAAACATTTCACATACATGCATTGGATGTGTCATCACGGTCATGGAAAACATCCTGTTTACAACTCATGCTGTTGAAAGGCCCCACCTTGTCATTTCCAGAGCATTGTGCAATTTAATTGTATAGACAACATGTTTGACGTATTGAGCAGTAGAACAGCACTGCACATGTTGCAGAGGCACCTCTCTCGCATTCCCATTTTCCTTCCCCCTTTTCACCTCTTAAAATAGGAGGGGGGAAGAAGTGGAGGAGCTGAACTGCAGAGATGGAAGCCAGATCAAACTGACTACACCAAATGTATTTACATCCACTGATGGCCTTTGCTGGACTAGTAGATCTGCAACAGAAGTGGCAGTTCATCTGATTTGTCAGTTAACCAGCTCTCAGAAAGTGGGAGCTTTTAGACTGAATTCCAAATCCTATAAGATGTTAGAATCATTACCAGGCTGACATACAAACCATGAGCTAATGTTTTCAGCTAAAAGAAGTGCTGATTTGCTGGTGGATGTATGATGAGGTGATAAAAAGTATATTAGAAGTATAAACAAACATTCTTGCACCTTTTTCTTTTCAGAATAGTGTATGTGACTGTTCCATACAATAAGATAGATGTTTTAAAGTTCAATATTTCCTTATCCTAAATCTTTGCTGTTATTTTGTATAATTTTTTTTTTAAAACACACACACACTGGCTCTATAAATAAAAAATAGCACCTGGGAAGCAATTTCCTCTGCCATTAGCACTTTGCCATGGGAACCAAAGTCTTTAGACTGTAGCTATTACAGGACCTATTCATGCACCACTTCTCTTGTATCATCTCGACTGTGGAAAGCAAGCTCATCATGAAAACGAAACATTTGGTCCTTGAGGGGGAAATGCTGGCTGCTTCGTTGCTCTACACCTGCTTGCTGGTTGCTACTCTAAATTGCAGTAGTTGACTTTTCTCTCCCCATTACCCCTAAAAAGTCCTGCACCTGACCTTCCAGCCAAAAGTAGGATGCCACAAGAGCAACTGCAAAAAAAATGGAGATACCACATCCTACATGAGGGAAAAGAATGGAGGTTGAAGCTTACTCCAGGTTAAGGAAGAGGCTACGTGTCTAGGAGGTGAACAGCATCAAACATGCACTGGAAGCAGGTAGCTCTCCTCCTCTGCTGGAGAGAAAAAAAAAGGGAGAGGGGGTATGAAAATCCTCTCCTCCCAAATTATATTTAAGCGTTTGCAACATGCTATACTCTCTGATCTCCATTATTTTAACCGATACATTTAGGCAGTACATTAGCCATCCTTATCTTTATGTTAAGCTGTATCATGTACTATATTACCTACCTAGTAGAGGAAGTAAAACAGGATAGTTGTAAGGCATCACAAAGAGGTTTACACAGGTTAAAGTAGTGCTTGCTTTTAAATACCCAAATGGATGGCCAAGTTCACTGTATTTTCCACTGCTACTCACAAATACCTGATTAAAAAATAAGAGACACTGTTATATTTAAAACAAAAAAATTTAAAAAGTTACTCTGATAAATGTGCACGTGCAATCTAATTTTTGGCTCCTTAAGGGAAGAAAGGGATAATTGTAGACAAGTGCTGAGCTTGATTTTAAACTGTATGCATACAACTGACTATGCACTTAGATTTGTAAATTACGTGTCAAAGATGCAAAGCTGCATAGTCATTTAGTCCATCCCCTGCCAAGGTGAAACTACTCTCCAGAGTATATTCTCTAGTGCTTTGTAACACTATATTTAATGGCTCTCAAGGGAAGCAATGGAAGTTCCATTGCTTGACTAACTATACCTGATCTCGGCTGCATGTAGATTTTTCTAATAATTTGATTTATTACATTATCTCCCTAAAAACCATGCACAATAACAATCCTGATTTTTCATCCTTCAAGACACTGACACAAACTCTCAAACTAAAAGGAAATATTGCCAATTTGTAAACATGCAAGTTAAACACAGCAATAATCCTCAGAAGATCAATTATTAAAATCACAACTCTCTTAAAATTTAGAGGATGCCACTATATAAGGGTACGTCTACACTAGCTCGTTAGTTCGAGCTAGGTAGGGTAATGAGG
>JANRFK010001158.1:13357770-13406919 GCA_030068395.1 Apalone spinifera
CCTCATTACCCTACCTAGCTCGAACTAACGAGCTAGTGTAGACGTACCCCAAGAAGTTAAATTTGTAACAATGGAGTGAAGTACAAAGCTTGAGGAACAAGCATTCTGTATTTGGCAGCTAAGAAATTTCTAGCAATATACAGAAGTATAAGAAAGTCCCACTTAGAATTTAATATTAAACTCTTACAGAGACAGTCAACAAAAAGCACTTTTACAACAATTGTAGGTGTTTTTTTAATCTGCAGATTAAAACAAACAAACACCTCCCAATATTTTTCCAGGGTTTTTTTTTTCTTCCCATTTTTGTTCATTTGATAGCGCTTTGAGTACAGTTTGTTATTTTCTACTATAATTAGTCAATTTCCTTTGTCTGTGTGGGTCTTTCATACAACTGGGACAAGGAAAGCAATTAAAATAAAATAGAGAGGTCCATTCACAAAATTCGTCAGGGGAACAGAGGGGCAGATAAGATAGCCAAGCATACTTTAAACCCATTCTTTCCAATTTACCAGATTGTAAACTGACTGCATTCCCTCATTTTTTTTCCTAGGCACCATTGTAATTTGTTGTAGTTTACACTTACAAATCTATACATTAAAGAAAACTTTTCCTGCAGGATGACAGAGTGACATCAGCACGTCACTCTGTGGCCCCAGGAACCCTGGCCACATGACTGCTCCATGAAATGGGGACCTCCATCCCTACATGCCCCCAGACCAATGTCCGCCTGCCTCTGGGCCCTGCCCTCCGCCTACCCAGCCCACGTGCCTGCTGCACAGCTTAGCTCTGTGCGGCCCAGGCTCAGGTGCGCTCTCCCGGCCTGCCGCGAGCTGAGCAGGGTCTTGCACCCTGACTGCTTCCCCAGCTCTACAGAGTGGCCCCTCTGTGCTCCAGGCTCCCTGGGCTAGCTACAGAGCAAAGCTGCCCCAACAGGCCCGTGTGGAAAGGCTGGGCTGGGGGCAGGCTGTGGCTCCTGCTGCGGTGGCCAGAGCTGTGCTGCCCGACTTGGTGGTGCTCCGGGGGGGGGGGGGGGGGGGGGGGGGGGGGGGGGGGGGGGGGGGGGGGGGGGGAGCAGCAGAGTTCACGTAGGAAGGGAGGAAAGAGGATAAGGGTGTACGTGGGGACAGGTGAAGGGGAATGGTGGAGGTGAGGGGGATACAGGAATGGAGGCAGGGGGATGGACAGTATGGGGGTGCAGAAGGGAAGGGATTAGGGAAGGATGGGGGTGCAGGAATGGAGACAGGGGAATCAAATTGAAGTGCAGGTTGTGGGAGAGGGAGAGCCCTGCCTGACCGGGGGTGGAGAGAGGGAGGGGAGGGGACTTGGGTTTGTCTGGCCTCAGCCCTGCCCAATGGCGGGGGGAGGAAGAGTTGGGGCTGGCCTGACCTCAGGTGTGCCCTACAGCAGTGGGGGGGCGCAGAGTTGCCATGCCTTGGCCTGGCCCTCCCCAGCGGCCGGGAGAGAGCCAGGGCTGTCTACCCCAGAGACAGGGGGGTTCGTGAGCATAGAAAAAAGGGGTCACAGCCCCCTAGTAAATGGTAAACGTAATTTTGAAGTGAGAGATTAACATCTCTCTGCACTTTGGAATGCTACTTCCAAATTCTTTCTGAATTCTACCTGGGTGATTAAGAGATCTCAAATTACCATAGTGCCTCAGGTATATTAAATGAATTCATCTTTGCAGCATATCCCTGTTAGGGAGAACCCCATTTAAAAATGGGGAACTAGGGTACAGAGAAATTAAGAGCTTCTATACATTATGAGGACTATAGTGGCATAGCTACACCACCACAGCTATGCCAGTATAACTCTAGCATAGATGCAGCCTATGTTGTCCTGTGCAACAGTCGCTAGATCAACAAAAGGTATAAATCAGTGAATCTAGCTGCATCTACACTGATGGTGAAGTCAGCATAGCTACAGCACTCAAGGAGTGGATCTTCTATAGCACCATAGCTGTATCAACCTACATTCCAAGACTTGGTATATCCCAGCATTTCTCAACTTTTTCGGTACCTGAAACCAACTTACTGCTTTCCTAAACTGTGTCTGGGAATCTCAAGGATCAGCATTGGTTTGCTCACTGGCCATAGAGAAACACTGGTCTACACTGAAAACTTATGTTAGTGTAACTCAGTGTTTCTTAAACTTTTTAAGACTGAGGAACACGAAACAATTTTTTTTTTAAATGAGGAACACCGAGGATTTTTTTTTTTTGTGGTTGAACAAAAACAAAAAGAAAAAAACCCACCACACACAAAAAGGTGGGGGGAGGGAGGGAAGTTATTGCGCAAAAATAAAGGTTACCTGCCCCCTGTAAGGGCAGCCATTTTGAACTCTGTTATTCTCCGTGGCACACCTCCAACTGCCTCGCAGCACACCGGTGTGCCCCGGAACACAGTTTAAGAAACACTGATGTAACTACTTTCCAGAGTGACATAGTTATACCAACAAAGTTCCTCATGGAGACAGTGCTCTGTCGATTGGAGGGCTTCTCCCTTCTATACAGCTACGCATCTTGAGAGATGGAGAACCCACATGGATGGGGAGTGCCCATCAGAGTGCGTAGCTTTTTCACTAAGTGACAACTGCACATATGCAGATGCACCACTACAGAACTTCAAGTGTATACAAGCCCTAAACATAGACCAGGCCTAAATGACTTGCCCCAGGCCACGCAGGACTAGCACCCAGGCCTCCCAGGACCAATCCAGTGCATTAAGTATGAATTGGATGAGAGAAGTTAAAAGCACTACTTACCACAGTACATTAGAATGTATGTCATTTAAATACCATCTAAGAGTTCTAAGTCAATAATATCTCTCTCTTCTCCAACACACAAATGGCAAACTACATTTCATCTGACAGTGGAACCAGGGGACACATTTGCCACCGAAAAACTCTGACTTTGAAACGGAGCTAAATGAACTGTTGAAGCCTGTAGAGGCATCCCCTCTTCAAAGGCTTAAAATTTTTTTGTCAGAATTGAGGCAATTGTCATCTTTACATATTTCCTCAACTCAGCTGAACCGTGTAACATTAGACGCCCTAAATCTCTTACCTTCCTGTAGATTTACTCAGATTACTGTAGCACTGCCTAGGGATTCCTATTAACTTTATAATCATCAAACAAAGGCAATTACCTGCCAGCAGGCATGAGGAGACTTTCGTTCCAAGATGTACTGTGTTAACGGCGAAGGTTCAAGTTCATATTTGTCAAAAGGAAGCTTGTCTATTACCATTGGCTCACAATCTACACAGGAGAACCTCACAACAGGATGAGCTGTGCGTGGCGGCTATGAGGAGAAAGGAAAGATTCATGACAGAGTACACCAACTGCCTGGTATTAAAAATAATCAGGTTAATTCTTTAATGCTAGTAACTGCCACCCAGAATTTTGCTTTTCTTTTATTTAACACAATTCCTGTCTAAGCTAACAGTTTAACAGTGCTCCACTTTTAATACTATGTTCTTTTACATAAAGCAAATTAAGCCTGCATTACTAAAACACCAAGGAGTCAAGTCATTTAGTAAATAAGCAGAAGACATGCAACAATGCAACTCCTCCCATACACATCCTTTATTCCTCAATTCAACACTTAAACAAGTTAGTCATCAAGCTTTGATATTAGCAGAAAGTTACGTTCATACTATGTGATCCAGGTGAATCAAGATTATGAACTCTTCCTCTCAGCCTTCTCTTCACAGAAATCCATGTTTGAAACCAATCCACTTAGCCAATATGATTGCTCAAAATGTTTGGAGTGAAACTGATTTGCCTCCCCCTCCCCCCGGAAAAACTGGCACCTTGAGCAAACAGCACAAGTGCAGAAACATAACCTGCCCACTTAAAGTGATACATCTATGGAAAAAAAGGCTGATAAGACAAGCCAATAAGCAACAAAATGATTAATTGTTTCAGAAAAGAGCAAGCACATGCTGCATGTTCTCATGATTATCTAGAGGATGCAATTATTTGCTTCCTTCCCAACCACAACTTTCCTGGCCAGAGAGAGAAAAATCCTATACATGGTATGCTGCTACGTACCAGGAAAAGTGACTCCATAAAAAGGAACATAAAAAAAAATGCACTACATCTTCAAACCTTCCTTTTTGGGATAGTTTAAGATTCCATGGCTCTATTTTCTAGATCCATTTTTTAATGCTTTAAATAATTTAGTTCAAAGTATAATTTTGACTCTACATTTTGAAAGCTTCATTTGCACTGTCGCCAAATGTTAAAATACTGAATTAAACACCAGATTGATGCAATATTTGAAAACTATAAAAGAACTAATTTACTGAATGAAAAATTTGTTGCACTAATTTTTCCAGATCCAGGAGTGATGCAATTTCTAGACTTGTCTTCACCAATCAGCATCAAGGATAGTCAATTCATTTTTGTAGTGAAAGCCAGATCATAAGCAAGAATGGGTAAGAAACTAATTTACTATTCATGTAAAAGCTCTCTATCAGATCAGGAGATGTGGAAACCTTTTCTTTAGCTTGTTTTACTTACCAGAGTTGGTGAATTCTGATCAGGCCAAAATGACTCTGGGATTGGCCAGTGCCCAACAGGAACACCAGTTTTAGGGTTAGGTCGTACATAAATGAGTTTATGACAACTATGCCACGGTTGAGAAGCAAATGAATTGATGGGCCTGGATGAATCAACAAGTCCATCTAAAATTTAAAGCAAAAAAAATAAATAAAATGAAAAAATAAAAAGCTACATGGCACGCATTTGTTTTGCAGGAAGTGTTCTTATTAACAACCAATGTCCCATTCCATCTGCTTCAAAGACACCAATGTGTGTCTTAAAAATCAAGGCTGAAAATCTGCATCAGCATGTAAAATGGCATAATTTAAAGTCACTTTAAGAACACGTTTTGCCACATTCTACAATCCTACTCCAGCTACATAGTTTAATTGCTAAGTGTAGCACTGCTTGCTCAGTTTACTACACAAAATGAAGTTTGTTTAGAGTCAGTAATTATTAAGTGCTGATTTTAAGAATGGTACAATATAAAAGTCCACAATCTCTGGAACTGCCCTGGCAACAAAAAACAGATCACTTACATTTTACAGTCTCAAAAATGACATAGTGTACAGTCAATAGCATTAATATTAGTTGAAATTAAATGGGAAAACTTCTGGGAAAGACAACATTTTTACGGGTGTAAAATGGACGCTATAGCAACATATTCAGTCTTAATTTTCAGTACTCTTATGTTCCTAATGTCTTATTAGTAAGTCGTTTCACTCCTCTACTTCACCACAAAAATGCAAGCTTAAGGGTTTTCTATCAGCACATTGTGCCATATTACCTCACGTATATTCCCCCACTTAAGATAAACTCCGATGAGGTCAAAAAACGTAGATGTAGATCGGCAACATGGCCATACAAGGCACAGGTGAATAGCTAAGCTGGCCTGTCTAGTTTCCAGCATTTGTTACAGGTATATGGTACTGATTTGCTTTACTTCAAAAATGGTTGACTGGTATTAGAGAACATGTCCTTCTCAATTAATTTCTCCATTTTGGTGTGCAGTACAACAATGTCAAGTGCACTAACACGGCTCCATTTCCCCATAGCAGAAAATTCTGCTGCTCTTGATTCAGACTGAACTTATTTGCTTCCTTGATGCTTGCCAAGTCTGAGCTCTCTTGACATTTTTGTGCTATGTTGATACATATACTCTGCTGTTCTACAGTTTCAGATAAAAGAAAAAATACTAAGCCAAGTTCATCCAGTTGCTTTCCCATACAACAGCAACTTTGAGACTCCAGTGTCCAGACTGACAGATATCAGGGGCTTTGCTTAGTGCCAACTTGGACTACATGGAATGCCAGAGGCAAGTCTAAAACAGTCTCCCAAGTCAATGAAAAGGTGTTATGAGGAAAGCAAGCAGGCAGGCAAATAGGAGAGAAAGGCAAGAGGGAAGAAAAGGTGAAAGTAAAGGTGATAAGATGAATGCCTAAAGGGCCCCCAAAAGAAATACTTGATTTTTGTGTTCTATTTGCATACTCCAAGTGCCTTTACATTTGCTTTTAAGTGTATGATTTTCTGTGTCTAAGTTCTTGGAGAAAAGGGTCTTCATAAGCATGTCAAGGGACCAGCTCTCAATTTTTTTGAGTACAACTTTTAGGAGTTCTGCAAGTCTGAACAAATTGCCCCATGAGTAACAAATATATTTTTTCCCACATTCTGTCTCCTGTCCTAGCACGTAAATTTTTCACTTGCAATTAGGAAAGAAAGGTTTTGATCGATCACAGGGTGATCAATTTCAAGCAGCAAAATGCCAAAAACATTAACAATCAGACAGCTTTACAGTGTATCAATGTAAACGCTTTTTCTTTTTTCACTCATTTTGTGCATTTGACAGTTTCCTCTGTTTGTGAGGTTCACCCCATTGAATATGTGGAAAGAGAAGCAAATAAGAGAGAAACTGTGAAAGGGAAAGTCACAAAAGTTGACATGTGCAGTAGCTGAAAGCCCTCTCTTCACTCCTCCACCTCTCTTCAAATTACAAGATTTTAAATAGGTAGTATCTCCCAGACTGATTAAATTCTGTTGCTGTAACATACTGAAGAATCCTTAACCATGATCCATGGTGCTGATCTTCAAGAACTGTAAATTAGCAGATATCTGATATAGTAGCTTTCAAAGGCCTCGTCTACAGTGGGTAATACAAAGGTATATTTTTCACATATGCAACAATTGTTAAAATACACCTTCTTCCTAGAGTAGAGACAGCCTCTGTGTGCTAAGGGTTTGTTAACACCAGACACTTTAAACTAAATTCACTGACTGGCAATTAACTCTAAATAGTCTGCGCATTTCAAAAGGTTAGTATATACACTCCCCCAGTATTTGTTTCAGAATAATCCATTACTCTTAACCCTACGCTGAGCCCAATGGTATATATTTAAAAAAAAAGGGGGGGGTGGAGGGAAGAGAGTAAATACAGGAGCTTTGACAAACATGCTGAAGATCTCAAGTTACTTGAAGGTGAGTCTGGTCAAGTCTACTGAAGACAAGCCAAATAAAAAGCACACACAGCTCAACTTTTTAAAAATACATTTAAGATGGTTTTTAAATACCTCAAAATCTAACAGCTTTATATATTTTCATCCCTATACTGCTTTGAAAATTTACACAGCATTCTCAAGATTAGTGCGCATAATGCATCCTAGATACTTTCCAATTATTTCAACACAAAGTTATTAATACCTCTACTATTTACTTCTTTTGGTAAGAGACAAACACTGTCAAGTTTGTTGTATAGGATATCAAGCTCCTTTTCAGCTGCATGGCTCAAAACCTTGTCTCTCTCACCAACAAATGCTGGTGACATAAAAAGGTATTACCCTCACACACTTTGTCTCTCTAATAGCCTGGGACTGAGAGTTACAACTACACTGCATCCACTACTTAACAGTGGGAATAAGTAGCAATGTTGGACATTTTCTGTCTTTTGAGCTACGGTGCCTTAGCCAACGAAAGAACAAGCAAAAAAGGCATTTCATTCCCAAAGCAAGATAGTTTAAGGAAAAATCTCAGCTATTATACACAATAAAGATCAATATTGAGCTTACAAAACACTTGCATATAATTATGGCTACAGAGATGAAAGTGAATATTTACTGTACCTTCTCCAATGGGAGCAGGGTCTGGTCCTGATTTTTCAAAGTTAATAACAACACCACTCTGAACTTTTTGAACTAGAGATTCTAAACACTGGTTTAACATTCTTTGTGTCCGCACACAATAGGAGCGACCTACAAGTAAGAGAGCAATGCAGTGAAACTGTGAAAGTAAATTTCAACAAACCTTAACTGTGGAAAGAAGGATACTGTTTATTAAAAAATAAGTTATACTACTTGTCAAGGCTCTTTCAACTTTACATGGAATCACAACTGCAGAGTTGCTTTAGCAACAAACTCAAATCATCAACAGAAGTGGCACAATACTTCCACGATGCAAACAATACAGACTTTGAAAGTCGAGTTGGTCTTTTCAACCCTGTGCATTATCACTATGGCCCAATTCATGGTCCATTTTGGTCAATTTCATAGCCATAAGATTTTAAAAATCTTAAGTATCATGATTCAGCTATTTAAATCTAAAATGTCAATGTATTGTAATTGTAGGAATCCTGTCCCCAGAAGGAGCTGTGGAGGGGGGCTGTGGTACTACTAGTCTTACTTTTGCGCTGTTGCTGGCAGCAGTGCTGCCTGGGGTCCCGGTTCTGAAGGCAGAGCCACTGCCAGCAGAAGCACAGAAGTAAGGATGGCATGATATAGAATCAGAGGGGTAGCCATGTTAGTCTAACGGGGGGTGGGGGGAGAATGGGGGAGGGGGCAGGGAAACGAATGGTCTTGCAGCACCTTCGAGACTAACAAAAAAATGTAGATAGTATCATGAACTTTCGTGGGCACAACCCACTTTTTGAGATGAAGAAGTGGGTTGTGCCCATGAAAGCTCATGATACTATCTACATTTTTTGTTAGTCTCGAAGGTGCTGCAGGACCATTTGCTGTTTTTTAAATGATATGGTATTGCCATCTTTGCTTCTACACTGCTGCCTGCAAAGCTGGGCCCTTAATCAGGAGCTGCCCCTCCCCAGCCACTCAGCTCCAAAGACAGCAGTGCAAAAGTAAGGGTGGCATGGTATAATATTGCCACCTTTACTTCTGTGCTGCTGCTGGCGGGGCATGATTGCTCACTCCAGCTACCCAGTTCTGAAGGCACTGCTGATGTAAGGGTGGCAATACTGCAGCCTCCTTAAAATAACCTTGCAACCTCCCTGCAACTCTCTTTGGGGTCAGTACCCTCAATTTAAAAACATTAGTCTCCCCTATGAACTCTATATAACAGAGGTAGGCAACCTGTAGATCACTAGGGCTCCACCTGCCAAGGGACCAGCTCACCTGTTCACAGCGTTCCAGCTACGGAAGGGAGAGGGAGGAGCGAGGACAGAGTATGAATCAGTGCTAGGAGGGACGGAGAAGGTAAGTGGGGCTCCAGTGCCCCACAGGAAGACTGCAGGAGGTCAGGGGGATCATTGGGGCCACAGGTGGAACGGTTGTGGGCTGCAGACTGCTGTGGCCAGTCTGTGGTCCACTGAGATGAAGGAGGGCCACTCATGCAGCGCACCCATTATTAGTGATTGCCCATCCCAGCTATATAATATAGGATAAAAGCACACAAATGACCTGATTTCACTGGAGGGGAGGGGGATGATGCACAACACACCAGACATCTCAGTCTGTGATGCATTTTTCATTGCTGTGAATTTGCACAGCTCACTACTGTTGATGATACTTCTTCTCATTCATGTGTAATTCATTCCTTTTAGCTGCGTTAGCACCAGAGGGTTAATGAAGTAAACAGTTATTAAAGGAAACATTTTATTGACTACGTAAGGAATAGATCTGATGGGTGATGTGGTTTCATTTTAGTCATTCTTTGAAGAAGACCAGTCTTTTATAAAGAAAGCAGAAGGGATTACAAAGCTTAACAAGAAAAAGAAAAGCTGTCTAAGATTTAAAAGAGCCATATTTTTTAAACATAAAAATTATTTTACAAGGTAGAAACCCAAACTCAGCAGTGCTATGCTGACACATTAAACAGGTGAGTGGAACGTCGTGTATATGGTGAGAAAATTTAGATGCAAAGTTACTTCTCTTCCTCCTTTCTCCCCCTTTCCCGCCAGTATCCCATTAAGACAACTTAGAGAGAGAAAGGCAAATTCCATATTAAAATCAAAGCAAAACAATATCCAACTACCTCCTGTCACCTCACACATCTGTGTGATTGCAGATTCATCAGTGGGTACGCTCCCCAGTTGCTCTGGTTCAACAGAAGAAGCTCCTGGCAAACGCAGTACTAGAGCAAACAGCCTTTGATCCCAGCGAAATGGTTCTTTGGTTAGTTCACTTCCAGGTAAAGGAGAATTCAAAGGAAGGTGAAGCTAATAAAGAAAGATTTGAAGAAAGCTGAAAGGGATCAGATACTCATCTGAAGACATGTACCCAAACTAATCATCATCAAAACAAGGGAAACAGAAGGACCAGTTTTCTTATTAAGTAGTGTTCTCAACCTATGGTCTGTGGACTCCAAGCACCTAAGCAAACAGGCAGGAGGGCACTGGGAGGGAAGCTGGTCCCACCTTCCTTAAGAAGTTGTCTGCAGAACGAAGCTAAATAACCACCAATATATATCTAATTCAGAATTCTTTTAGCATATTGCCAAGTTCACAGATTTTAAAATGGAAATACTTGTTAACTATTGACAAGACACCTAAAAAAAAGTTAATATTTCTCTGTAATCATTTTTAAAAGTAAAACAAATACAACGTCTTACCTCCTCTTGAACACCAGCAGTATTTGTTAACTTGTTTCCATCTGTGATGGTAATTAATATAGATGGCTCTAAAAAAAAAGGGTTCCTCCCCTAGAGAAAGAATAAAAGCCATGTAAAACAGTAACTATACTTCAGTTAAACTTGTGTTAGTCTGTAAATGTACTCATCAATTTACAGCATATAAAACATAGTATCTGCCTTTGGCATCTTAAGTTCTCAAACAATCCTTACAAAAGCTTGAGATGTTGTTTACAAATCTGTGGACATGGAGAACTTCACAGCTGAGAATACTGAACATCAAAGTCACGTATATTTCAGTCTGACCACAAGGACAGAACTCAGATACCCCACCCACAAAGTCACAGATTCCTAGCACTTAAGCAAAAGGTGAGGGTTAGGAGTAGAACCTCTGTGACACTACCTAGCATCTGAATTTTAGCTGGTTCTCCTTGCAGGGAAAAAATAAAAAGATCAGTACACAGTAAAATACATTCCGGAGACTTGACTTAGAGGAAAAAGTAATCTTTCAAAAACTGAGTTTTTTGTTGTTGTTGTTTTTAAAACACACAGGTGGTAACACAGTTATTAAAATACCATACTGAGAAGTCAAACACAAAAACAAACAAACAGAGTTTGGAGTAGATATTTGAGAAACGACTACAATTTCAAGATTCTAGGTGTATGGGCCTGCACATACAAAATGCACTGAACATAAATATATGCATGAAATGTTTGCATGTGGCTTGTTGTTGACACGAGAACTCGAGTTTTAAAAATCAAATCTCTATTTTTACAATTTGTAGTTTATGAAGACTGATAGTACATAACACAAGAACCGGAAGTAACCAAATGTAATTAACAGCCAGCAGGTTTAAAACAAACTAAAGGAAGTATTTCTTGACAACACACAGTCAACCTTTGGAACTCGTTGGCAAGAGATATTGCGAAAGCCAGAACTGTAACAGGGTTCAAAAAAGAACTAGATAAGTCCATGGAGGATAGGTCAATCAATGGCTATTAGCCAGGATGAAATCCCATGCTCTGAGTGGCTCTAGCTCAGGGGTGGATAATAATTTTTGATGGGGGGGCCACTCCAAGATTTTGGAAAGTGGTCGAGGGTCGCACTCTTCCATGATATTAATGGAGGAAAGGCTGGGTGCAGAAGGGAGCTTGGGGTAAGGGATCTGGGGGGGAGACTGGAGTCTGGGAGGGAGTTTGGGTGAAGGAGGCAGTTGTGACCTAGGGCAGGAGACTGGAGTGCAGGGGTTTAGGATGTAACCTAGGGTAGAAGGGGATTGTGATCTGAGGCAGGAGATTGGGGTGCCAGATCTGGGAGGGGTATGGCTGCAAGAGGGAGACAGAAGGTTTGGTATGTTAAGTGGGGGGGGGGGGGGGGGGGGGGGGGGGGGGAAGAGAGGAGCTGGGGTGCCAGAGGTAGGCTGTGGTCAGGAGATTTACCAGCCAGCAGCCAAATCAGCCTGTCTGCCTCCAAAGCAAAGGCTTACAGAGCTTAAAACATTTCCTGGCCAGGCAAGCGGGCAATGTGCTTCATTGAATAACTGAACCGAGGAGAGGAGGCATGGTTCTTCTTGGCTGCTTTTTATTCAAACAAGCAGCTCTCATTAGCTGGTTTCTGGCCAGAAACCGGCCAATGAGATTGTGATGGGAGCAGGGTAGCTCCTGTAACTTTCCCCCTTCCCTCCAGTTCTGAAACAGAAAGGAAGTCCTGCAGACACATTTCTGCGCGGCGCACGGGGCTGCGGAACAAGCAGGCGAGCCTGCCTGGGGCTCCCTGCTGCCTCCGCGGGCCAGATCCGGTGGCTTGGTGGGCCGGATACAACCCACAGGCTGTATTTTGCCCAGGCCTGCTCTAACTTCTGTTTGCCAGAAGCTGGGAGTGGGTGACGGGATGGATCACTTGATGAGTGCCTGTTCTGCTCATTTCTTCTGATGTGCTTAGCACTGACCACTGTTGGAAGACAGGATACTGGGCTAGATGGACCTTTGATCTGATTGATGGTCACTCTTATTTTTAAAAAGTACCCATTTTACAGATCAAAGCAGGCCCCTCATTTTACTCATACTCCATCACCCTCCCCACCTCCCAATATTTAATAATAGCCACAAAGCAAAAATGATTATAAAGAGTGCTAGATACTATTTGAAGAAAGAACACACATTTCTTACCTGTCCGTAATTGTCTATTCCAGACACTAATCTATTGAGATTTAGCAAGTCAAACGAGGATCTGAGAGCCTGCCCGAGGGTAGTCAAACCTGAAGCTTGCAGGTTTTTCAGTTCATTCATGAAGGTTGCATGATTTTCCTTCCATCCAGCCTGTTATGCAGTTATACAAAGACACACAAAATGACAGATTATTGGTCATTTTAGTAGTGATCTGGCAATCATCAACTGTAAGGTTCGATTATTACCTTTCCTTTCAAATGCAAATTACATTTCTCATCAGCAGGTAGATGCTGTTGTGCTTGTATGAAGCACACATTTAAAAAAACAGGAGTCACACAAGTATCTTCCCACATAACTGTGACATGTAAAGAATATGAAGTACAAAGCGGAAGACTGACAGGTATTCATACAGTATTAAGGTTTTGAAACAATGACTATGTCTATTTAGCTCTTTTTATGAAAGATGCAGCAGAAAAGAAGTGACTAATGGAACTATTTAGGTACTTCCATGAGTACGAGAACATCTGATTTAAAAAGTGTGTCAAATAAATGGCATTTAGTAATCAAACATGAATACCTAACACATGGGGGGGAACGAAGGAGAGGCAGGGAGAACACAAGGAGCTGCACTTGTGGGATCCTGCAATTCCGCTCCGAACCAGCCTCACCCAGGGCTAGAAAAAACATAAGCAACACATGCTCAAGGACTAACCCTAGTAGCCAGGGAAAGATACCAGTGCCAACACATTTTTTCTCCCAATTCTATGTCCACCCCACAACTAGAAAGATATCAGTTGTGTACTACTAACTGGGGACTTTTAAAAAAAAAACTGAATAGTCAACCAACTGAGAAGTTTCAGAAATGTGACTCACTGACTTTTCTTGTGCTTCATGTTAAAGATCATGTCTCTTTTATGCTTTCCTCTATTCTCTTCCTCCAGATCCATATTATATATTGTTTAAAAAAAAAAAAACACAACCACACACACACACACACACTTTTCTCCTACTCTGGTTCCCTATGTCCTAACCTTTAATTTCTAACTCTGCTTTTGCCATTTCTTCCTTACTACTGAAAATTGGCTCAGATTCCTGCCAGGCAGCTACCCTGAAACTGAAAACTGATAATTGCAAGGTCCCAATCATCACTGCTGTATGGGAGAAGGGACATTGTCTTGTCCTCTGCACCCTTGAGACTCCTGATTGCTGCAATGGGGAATAGAGACCATCTCTCCTGTATTTATAGTTCACTCCCTCAGCTCTCTGGCCAAGGGAGGCAGGTGTGTGCATGTGCAAGTGTTATTACACCTCTTACTCTTAAGCCTCAGTTTTGAATCAGCTACACTAAATAGCTCCAATCCCTGCCCCCCACAGGGCACCACAAGAGCAGCTCCTGTGTTCACCACTCTGCCTTTGGTATGCATGTTTGATATTTTAGTAGCAGCAGAATGAAACTAAATTTGTTAATTTCAAGACTGCCCACCTAAAAAAGTGCCGTGCCTTGGAAGGCATGCTTGTGTCCCACTGCACCTATTATTGCCCTTTGAAACTCCAAGGTGATTGTAGGCCTGCTCCTAGTCATGTGATCTAGAGTAACTTGCATATAAGGCTTCCTGACCTAAAAAGGGGGGAAGAGATCTCTGCAGCTATTCATCAGAAAGCCAGAGTGGGAGATAGCTACAAGAGCTGACTGTGGGAGAAAGACTCAGTGGAAGAGGACTGTAAAGCTCTTGGGAAGAGCTGTAAGGATTGGGAAATCTTGGTTATGAGGGCTAAGGGAAATCCCTAAGGACAGAGGGCTTGTTTGAGTTGCTTTGGTTTTGACTCTTTCCTTCCAAGTTAAGCCTTGAGAAAAAGGGCTAAGCAGTATGATTTCACATTCCTCAGCTCATATACTGGCCCATCAGCACCCAGCTAAAACTTTGAAGAGAGGCACTGAAGAAACTGTAAAATCGTTGTAGAGTTCACAGATGACTCACACTGCCAAAATGCAACAGCGATAAGGACAGGTTTATCCTATAGAACAATCTAGGTCACGTGGCAAATTGGGTTAACTTAAACATCATGCATTTTAATATAGCTAAATGTAAGTCATACATTTTAGAAATCAAGAACGTAGATCACATTTATAAAGATGGTAGACAAGTTAGAAAGCAACTCAAAAGGACTAACAAGCTGATCACAGTGGACAGCCAACCAAACATAAGATCTCAATGTGATGCAGTAGCTAAGAGAATAAATGCAATCCTCAGGGAGAACAGTAACAACCTATCTTTTCTCATCAGCAGATCTCAAAGCACTTTGAAAAGGAGGTCAGTATCATTATCCCCATTTACACACATTAAGCCAGGGAATGTAGAGTAAAAGTAGAAGGGTGGGAGGAGATCATTACTAGAATATTGTGTTTAAAAATGTTAATTATTTTTAAAAGGACATACGCAAATTGAAAAAGATTCAAAAAAAAAGAGCTGCAATTTCCAGGGAGAGACTAAGAAGCTAAATTTAATTTATCTAAGATAGATAAGAGGCAACTCAATCACTATGTATACACTGGGAGAAAATCTGACAGCAGAGATCTCTTTAATCTCACCAGGAAAGGCAAAAGAAGATCCAGTGGGTGGAAACAAAGGTATAAACATTCAGATTAGAAATAAAGGTACACACTTCTAACAGCGAGAATAACTGACATGACTTAGGATGTGCTGGGTTTCTCAGTCACTTGTATACCCAATTTGGATTTCTTTCTAGAAGATGCACACTATCTCAACAAGAAATTGAGCTTAATTCAACACTTTCTGTGCAATTCTGTGGCCTGCGTTATGCAGGTCGGATTAAATGATTGTAATGATTCCTCCCTGACCTTACAGTCTATGAAAACTAATGACTTGTTAGTTTATGCTGCTGTAACTTGACAGAGCTCAGACCAATATGAGACACATTAGAACTGCCTGCAGATTTCAGAAACCAGCATTATTCCAGTTACACTATGACTTGGAAAATTACCTTTATAACTAGAAAGGCTGGACTCTTTGTTCAAATAACTTTTCAATCCCTTATCTCAAGAGCAAATGAGTATATATGCACATGTAAGGGACTGTAGGGACATTTTTAATATGCTTGTTCACCAGCAAAGTTAGGGGATTTAATGAGTCTATAGTATCTTCAGTTATTTTTCAAGTGTTCTATAATAGGTGTAAATTTTAGTCAGTTATTGTGAAGTCCCAGGTCTGATTAATTTTTATATATTAATCACAAGAATAAAAAAGAAAATCAGGTGACATTGCCTCTCAAAACAAAAACAAAAACAAACAAAAAAATGGAGCACTGAGATAGAGTTAAGTAACTTGCCTAAACTCTCAGAAGTCAGTGCCAGAGAAGGAAATCAGAAATGTGGCTCTCATTTCTGTATGCTCAGACCATTCCCCTAACAAAAGCTGTCTCTCGAGAAAGAGAGAAACTTGCATTTGTCGTCAGTTTGCAATAGAACTTCAGTTGCTTCTGAGTTCATTTCCTTCTTGGTCCTTGTATAGCAGAGTTTTTTAATGATAAGCACTGGGCATGATTAGTTGAGTGACCAGCATTTCAATAATTAACAAGGCATTTACAAAGATCTATAGAAAACGTGAAGAAACAAAATCTTGTACTATCACACAGGATCTTTCTCTTCCAGAGTTTTCAGCTCAAAGAAAAAGTCATTTTCTACAACTTTTAAATTGGTTACATCTTTCCATTACTTGGTTAAATATCTAGAAAACTACCAATTTTTGATAAAAATAGTTTCAAGACACAAGGCTTGAGCAACTACAGATCCATGTTGTAATAGATACAAAATAAGTATCGCATATTTGTGTGTGCACTTACAAAACAAACAAACAAACACACACACTAGTCAAATGAATACTGCAGTGAGGCAGCATGATCAGAGCACTAGTTTGGGAAGCAAGAAATACAGTTTCTATTCCTGATTCTGCAACTGTCCTCTATGCCTCAGATTAGCTGATTGCTTACCAGACAATGAAATCCACTAATGAGAAGTTTTATATAGGAATAAAGGTTATTTTCTCTTGTCTTTTTGTTATGTTGAAGAGTTAAAAGTTTTGGAGTGCATCTGGGTAAAGCATTCAGATTAAAATTTTAAAGAGGTTTACCGTCCCCACTCCAGGCATCATTTGGTACTTTCAAGATACTGGCATGTTAGCTTTTAGCTAACATCAGGCTCTTAATTGGTTATTACAGACAATTTCAATTCACTTTAGTTGCAACACATTATTGAATGGTTC
This sequence comes from Apalone spinifera, assembly GCA_030068395.1. Lineage (NCBI taxonomy): Eukaryota > Metazoa > Chordata > Testudines > Trionychidae > Apalone > Apalone spinifera. The sequence goes on from JANRFK010001158.1 coordinate 13,374,607, forward strand.
AGTTTCTGCATTTCCAAAGAACTAAGGCCAGATTATACTTGGGGAAAAAGTCAACTTAAGATATGCAACTCCAGCTACGAGAATACTGTAACTGGAGTGGGCATACTTTAAGACGAAACTCTGTGGCACCCTCATTGTGGAAGGTCTATGGGAGAAACTATCCTACCAAATTACCTTATTCCTCACAACCCCGTAGAATACTGGGGTCGATGGGGGCAGTCAGGAGTTGATTCAGTGGGTCCTTACTAGACTCACTAAATCAAACGCCAGAAGAACAATCTCTGGAGCACCAATCTTCGAATAAGAATAGCCCAGGTCTAAACCTTCATTACTATCTACAACCAAGTTTATTCACACTTTTTTAAAAACCAAATCTTCAGTACTATTCTCTCCATTAGGGCACTACTTTCCAGTCTCTAACCTCCACAAGAAACATGACAGTATTTTTAGTAATACTTCTGAGCATGTTTAAACCGAAGTGAGGAGTGCCGATTGAACTTCTCTAGTTCGGCACTCTCTGGTCCAGCAACATCCGTGGTCCGGCATGATTTTAGTTTACTGGATGTCCACTTATCATGGGTGTGGCCAAGTTTCCTATGGTCCCATAAAGTTTTACAGCTACTAGTCCTGTCTCCCAGGGTTCTGTGCTGTTATTTAGCTCTGATTTACCCCAAATGTCTTCTAAGAGTCCAGTAAGCAGTAGAAGGGTTGGTAATACTGCTAGACAACATTGACCTTTCATGGTCCAACAAATTCTCTGGTTCAGCACTGGTCAGGTGCAAAGGGTGCCAAACTAGAAAGGTTCACCCTGTTTGTTTCTCTGTAACACTGAGCGATTTCAGCTTGCTTCCAGCACTGGGTGGGGTCAGTGGTGCTGGAACAATTTCTTAATGGGGCACTGAAGGAGAAAACCATATATTTGAGTGGTTATTATTATTGCACACCAGGCACCCTCAGCATACCCAATTCCAATTCCCAAGGAGGAGGGTGGAAGCAGTAATTTATCCTTCAGCAACACCACAGAAATGCATGATCTATTGGGAGACTTGCTTAAACAGTAGTAATCATTCCAGAACAGCTCGCCACCCACATTCCAATTAAGGATGTTACATTTAGATTAATCAACTAATCAAATAGTTGATGTAATTTGCATCGACTATTCAATTAGTCAATAAGGGTACCTCCAGCTCTTGCTACATTTCAAAGGTGGAAGCGCCACAGGGAGCATGGCCAGCGGGGGACTCAAACAGTCCCCCACTGCCCTGCGCTCCCTGCTTTTAAAATGTACAAGAGTCCTCAGAGGGCTCTTGTACCTTTTAAAAGCAAAGCGCTGCTGGGACTCTTGTACATTTCAAAAGCAGTGAGTGTGGGGCCAGCAGGGTACTGTTTGAGTCCCCAGCTAGCCCCAGGCTCCCCTCAGTGCTTCTGCTTTTGAAATTTAGCAAGACCTCCTACTCTTGCTACATTTCAAAGGTGGAAGCACCATCAGTTCCCCACTGCACTCCTGCTCCTTCTCCCCACATACATGGTAATCGAGGGAACCAGCTTTTAAGCCAGCTCCCCCGGCACCGGATCCTGCTCCCTCCCGCCCCCCTTGCTGCACCTCTCTGATAGAGGCAACAAGGAGTGGGGGAGGGGGAGAAGTGACTAGTTGAGTCACTGTTGACTTCCAATTAGCATTTGCTAATTCCAATACAATACAGAAGCCAAGTTAACATTTTATGAAGTGGTCAGCAATGGATCAGAATTCAGAGCTGGTGTAAAAGGCCCCTACGCTGCCGAGTTCAGCCACTCTTACCAGATGAAAAACTGATGTTCAAACTTCCTTCAGTACTCTTACTGAAACAATTCTAAAGTTCAAATTCTAAAAAAACCCGAGTAACTACAAATTTCATATCAGAAAGGAACCACTGAACCAGCATGATGAATAATTCATTTCAAGTGTCTTAAATACCTTTCAAAATAAGGTTTTGGGGTTATTTGGAGGTTTTTTTAAAAATCTGAATGGCGTTGACAAATTATGGTTGAATTGTGTTAACCCTAAGTGCTTCAAAAAGAAACTAAAACAAACCTATAAATAGCAATGTTGCAGCATCAATCAATAAAGGGAAGATAAGCCAGCAGTCGTACTAGCTTCAGTTCACTCAAACCTCACAGGATTCAGCTCATAGATGATCATTTTAATGCAACATCTAGCTACGGCGGGAAAGGTGTAAGCAATTTAAAAAGGGCAGACTGAATCTGTGTGCTGCGAAGGCCCTAGGAGTCTTTAGAAATAGTTAAAATCTTAAAATTAAACTGAGTGCTGAAGTCCTGGAAAACTGTCCTCTTTCAGCAAAGCAGACACCAAACTCCAACAAGGGCATTTACACTCTACCCTAAGTAAGTTCTTACTGCAGGTTCAAAGTTAAATACTCTTTATTTCAAAAAGTGATGTCACATTCAAGTATCTGTTTGTAGAGCACTTTGGAGAAAAGAGCAAATATTTTATGTGCGGTAACCATGTTCTGAGATCTTTATCTGCTGTATCCCCCAGCCACAACAGGAAGAGTAAAGAATTTAGTTTCATCCTTAACTTTAAATTCAAGATCTGTTTAGATGAAATATGTTATATGCAAACAAAAAAGTCACTAACTTCTTTAGAGCAGTGGTGCTCAACCAGGGTACGCATATCACTGGGGCAGAGATCTTCCAAGGGGTACATCAGCTCTATTAATCTAGTTTTACAAAGGCAATATAAAATGTCAAACTGACCAAGACTTGCTTATACTGTTCTATATTCTATATTAGTGTTTCTCAGCCGGGGAGGAGGCATATGTGTGTACTATTTTACAATTCTATGAGAATTAAAAATGAGAGTGAAATGCAAGACTAATCAGCTCGCGAAAAGGATACAGAAGTCTTAAAAGCTTGAGCACTACTGCTTCAGAGTAATTCTACGTTGCATCAAAGTGAGTAAGTTATACAACATGCAGGACACAGTCTGTAAGAAGCTATTTTAAAAGAGGTGATAGCGTACATGGCCCTAAATGAATGAGCACAACTTTCTCCTCATTCTGATTATCTTAAAGGACTATTGGTCGGCCAATATCAGTGGAACTCAACCAGGCGTCTGGGGCTCTCTTGGTTTCAGGGATCTACCAAGCAGGGCCATCATTAGACTCTCTGGGATCCAAGGCAGAAAGCCAAAGCCACCCCTCATGAGGCTGAAGTGGAACCCTGAGCAATATAGCTTTGTGGGGGCCTGTGTGGCATGGGGCCCCAGGCAAATGCCCTTCTTGCTACCCTGTAATAACAGCCCTGGCTTTTATATAACACTAGCTTGTGAGGCCCATCATTGACCGGGCAAAGTCATTTTGCATACATTATACTTACAGAAAAGTACAAGAAATTAAATATGTAATAGAATTTATTAATGTGCGTGCAAAAGGGAAACAAAAGAAGTTTTAAATTTGTAGGATTTCGACTTCAAACACAATTCATTTTATTGAATAAATACCATAGATAGTACAGGTTGAACCTCTACAATCCAAAATTCTCTAGACCAGAGCGCCCCAGGCTGGTCAGGTTCAGCAGCACAGCCCAGGCTGGGTTGGCAGCAAGGAGCACAGCCCCAGTGTAGTTGCATGGTGGGGAGCACAGCCCCAGTCAGGGCTGGAGGCAGCAGAGCCAACAGCTGTGAGCAGTCCCAGCTTGGGGCTGGGAGCAGGGAGAGCAGCCTCAACCAGGGCTGGTGTCAACGGGGCCAGCACCAGAGCAACAGCCTGGGCCAACGTTGTGGGAGGCACAGCTCCAGCTGGGGCTGCAGACAGCAGAGTGGCCCCTGTCTAGGGCTGGAGGCAGGGGGGGGGAGGGGCAGAGGGGGAGCAGCGGCTGGAGGCAACAGGGGGCGGGAGGCTGGAGGTACGGAGTGCAGTCCATACGAAGGGCAGCCCCAGTCATGAGCAAAACCCTATACCCAGAAAGGGAGCCTTTGACCTCCCCTTGTCCAGCAAATTCTGTGGTTCAGGACCATTCAGCTCCCAAACAAGGGAGGTTTGACCTGTACATCTGAATCAGAAACTCATTACTGTACATCTGAATCAGAAGCTTCCATTACTCTTCCCATAACTAGTTTGAAATATTTTGAGATTTGTAACAGTAAAAATGTTCTTTGCACAAAAATGATAGTTGAATAGGTAACTTGGTTTTAAATTTGTTAGCAAGTATTTTTATGAACTCTAATCATAATAGTTGTGCCTTTTTTCCAATGAAAAACAAAAATAATTATTTAAACCTTTCACCCAGCATATTCCAAAGTAGTGTATTCAGCTAATTTAAGTGGCAGGATTGTGTATGCAAAATTTTATATCTGTAAGTAATCCCAAAGTAACACTTTATTTTGCACAAATCCACAAACTACTCAAAATATAAAATAGATGTTGGGGGAGGGGACGCCCAAACAAAAAGTTGGAGAACCTCATGCCTATATGAAGTGAGTTAAGCTCCCCACCATGGCTGAAGCCCTCAGTCTTAAAAAGGATTAGAGCTGAACAGAAGAAGAGCCTGAGCTACTGTGGCATGGCTAACAGCAGTTCCCCATAACAGAAATTACAGCACACTGGCAGGCCATACAGGGAAGCTTACTAGCCTGTGATGTACCTGTTCTGCAGAGAAAAATTATCCACAGGAGTCCATCTCACATCGTGCAACAGTGGCAATTTTCATTTTAAAACCAAATTTAAAAATCCACACATAGTCATACGTGTTTGGTCTTGCATTCATATGGCTTCTTTTCTAAACAGAACCCACATTAAGTTGAAGCATTAAGTGTCATTAGTTTGGTCTAAAAAAAAAAAAAGGGATGAGGCCCAAAAAACTCACTTAATTTACAAAATATTTTAGGGGGTAAAACAAGTTTGGGACTTCTACCATCCCCTAAACAAACTGCTGGTACAAAGCAGATTTACACCCACACAGAAATATGCCAGGCACTGCAGCTTGGGGATTTTCCTCAAATGTGCATAGATTTTGGTGACAAACTTCCCTGCCCTGAACTCCACTTAGCCACCCTCCACATTACATGTTCAGTGCTCTGTTATTGCACAGATGCATTAAAAAGCTTGTAGATGGTATGGCGTCTTAAAAAAGACAGCAGAGCTAAAATACCAGAGCCTTTGAAAGAAGCAGTTTTTGGTACAATAACTTTTGTAGAACTGACTGCAACTGAAGATTTCATCCTTTCAGGCTCATTTCCATACTCCAGGGTCCCCCAAAGGTGTTTGTGTTCTGATGTAAGGTAAGCATTGCAAATGATCTTATGGTGTCAGGCAAGTCCCCAAGAGATGCTATTACCCTACCTGCTATTCTTTGAATCAGAAATCTCCACTGGATTATGTGCCCTAAAGCACTAGATTAGAAGACCTAGGAGAAGGAGCAGCATCCATGTATGTTCTTTAATCTCAAACTAAATTTGTCTTTAGTGGTAGGTCAATAAAAAGCTCAGGGAAAGACCAAGGTTAATAGCTTTCAGATCTATTCTGAACTCCTTGGTATCTTTAAAGTCACCATTCCGTGCATCAAAAGTGGAGGGAGAGTATGAATTGGGTATAGATTCCCAAACTTAACAATGCAAAGAATCATCCTGCATTCCAAGATCTGCCCCACAGATATTTGAAGATCGTCTAACAAACAGCTAGAAGAATCCCCATCTTTCAAAATCCCTTGGTTTGTTGCTTCTAAGCAAGCTATTTGTCCAATAGTTTTTTCACCTTGTATGTTGAATAAAGGGTTTTTTTGGGAGAGAAGGGTAATTGAAATCAATTCCATTTCTTTGGACTTAACTGAACGATTATAAAGGATCTCTCAATCCTCCCAACTCTTCAGAGCTGCTAAATATCATCTGGTAGAAATATCTGCCAAATGAGCTAAACTTCTTGGTAGTAAACCAGGTCGCAGCTCAAGATATGTTTTCTGAGGAATGGTGTCATACATGCAAGGAGTTTCTACTCCCCTTAACATATAGATTGGGAAAGTGACCAAACACACTTATAATTATTTCATGTGATAACTTCCAAATGAAATCTAACAAACATAACTGAACCGGATGGTAACCAGTGTTTCCTGTAAGCTGTGAGCTTGTGCAGCCACTTAGGAAAGATTCAAATGACACCCAGCTGATCAGAAGAGTGCTCACAGCTAGGTTTTTTGTTTGTACAGGTGGTGCACAGTCACACATGCCTTGATGCATATGGAAAAATATATTCCGCACCTGGATGGAAAAAACTCATGCATGGATGGGAAAGTTTAGAGGAAATACTAATGGTAACCACCTATGTTTACACACCATGTTCAATGCTGAGTTCAAAGGTTTTGTTTCTGAAAACAATACCGTGACTTAACAGACATTCTTCATTCCAGGGTTTCTCTTAGATCAGGGATTCTCAAGCTTTTTCTTTGAGCCCCCCTTTTCTCCTCCTCCCCCCAGGTGAGAACCACAGTCTTATATTACTTTTCCAGCAGCAGTTTGGTCAGTTGAAAGAAAGTGCAACTAAAACTGACATTTTTCTAATTATAATGCTGAATGGCATTATCCAGTGGCCTGCAGCTATTTCAACAAGTTATGGATGCTTTGTGTCATGGAACTTATAGATGCCATGATTTTCATGCTTTTATTTTTAATAAAGGCTTTGAGAGAGAGAGATGCATGTAGATAATGAGAAATGATAAGCAATTAGACTAGTTGCTCTAAGAACCCTCAAAAAGCTGCCTCTTGAAACCAGGGATTCTTCAGAACACTACTTCTGCTTCTCAGCAACATAATTTAGCAAATATAGATGAGAAATAGTTCATCTCCATTGTTCGTCCTCCAAGCAGCCTACTTTTTCTTTGCTGTTTTATCCCTCATCCTCACAAAAGAGATATGAACTTGAGAGCCCACCTAGATTTCCTTCAATTTATAAACTAAGTCTCTTGTATATTTCTCTTTTGTAATGAGTGATTTAATTGGACTATTATATATGAGTGCAGGGGGCAGGGCATACGGTATTCCCCTAACTATGTCTCAGTTAAATAAATGCCTGTGGAAGTGAAAGTAATGTTTTCTGTCAGCTAGTGCAAGACTAGCTTGGAGAACGTTAAAAAAATATCAATGTGAATAGTACAAAAAAAAAATCACTTCAGTAATAAGGTTCTCTTGGTGACTTTGCCCTAAGAGTAGAACACTGAAAAAATGACAGTGCTATTCAAAGTACTCCAGGAGTTGAAATTGGACCAGAGATTAAGGATTTCTATATTCCTGCTCTTCCTTCCCCTCAATATACTGTTAAAGGAATCCTGTAGAATTATTCAGTGTAATCATCTCTGTGCTCTTATGTCAGCAGCAGCCTTTCAAAGTGGTTAGGATTATAAATTGCTGCCTTGGAAAATGCTATTGTGAGGGGAAATAGTTGCACCTGTGCTGTTATTGTCAGCTGCTGGTAGGAATACCATAGAAAGAAAGGGAGTTGGAGATGCAAGCACAGAAACAAGGAGCAACAAAGAGTCTGTGTATGGAAATGGACAAGAAAAAAGCCAGAGTGGCTATTCTCTGGATTTCTTATACATAAATTCCACTTGTGAGACTTCAGTTTTTCCAGGTCTTTGAGTACCATATCCTACTGGATCGTTTTTATATGAAGAATTTAACATGTTGGCAAATAAACTGAAGTGTCAATCTGCCATTACTGTAGAATTTAGAGGAAAAACTGAATTGTAATGGGACTACTTTCTGGTAAATATGAGAAAAATCACACCTGCTGCCCCAAGCCATTCCTGGGCAGAAGGGACACAGCCTGCCATGGAAATAAACAGAACTTTCAAATATCATCCTCTGGAATTATGAAGTCTGTCTTGTGCAGTGTAATTCTTCAAAGACATCTGAACACACAGAACAACTATCCTGTCTCCTTCCGGACAAAAGCAGGAGACACCTGCCAAGGTCTCTCCAGAGAAGGACTTTTTGATCCCACCAGCTTAAGAGAACAGAAAAAGCAGCAGAACTAAGCAGTACAGCAAAGATAAAAAATTAAGAGTCAGTTTAAACAAATAGTTTTAATAACCAGGAAAGGTAACTGGTATAGGATTCAGTTCAGAGGCTTGGAGAATCTTCAAAACAAATGTTTGGCAAAATAAAAAAGTGGGTTTTCCTAGTTGTTCACTTTATAAGTTAGTGCATTTTGTCCTATCCTCATTTCTCAACCTGTAATAACAAGCAGAGAAAGTCCATGGATTTTAGTTATGTACAGAGCAGGAGGGATTGATTTAAAGCTATTTAAATCACCAGGTGGAAAACCTTGATTTTAATAACTGATTTTAATAAATTTTTCTAGTTGCATGCTTCAGTTATTTCCTAACAAAAGGTGCTCTTTCATTGGTTGATAAAACCATTAAAACATGTACAACTAAACAGAGGCTTTACACTAGATTTGGTGCACCTTTTTGCTATCTAGCAGGGTATGCTGTAACTACATACATTTAAGCAATTATAAACTTAGTATTTTCAGATTCCTGTTAATTGTACATTTCAGTATGTTAGACAACGGTGAATGACATACTTTTAGGTAGATTGCTTATTTTTTGCTCATGATTTGTGCTAAGCTGCATTAAGGGTATTAACTGGAATTTAAATACATAAAACAGCATACAAAATGTTTAGGAAACAAAACACCCTTAAACATTCAACTACATCTCTTTTCACACTTCTGAGCAAGGTAGCCAGGGTAACTTAAGTTTTAGGTTCAGACCACCCCAAAGATATGGGGCTTTCTAAATATAAAGCCCCAAATAAATGTAATATAAAGTAAGAATTTAAGTAACATTACCTGAGAAGGAATTAACATTAGATCACAAAATTGCAAGATAAAGCTTTACTGTGTAAGTGTATATTCTTTATTCCACTGGAATGCAAGGACTCCAGTCCTTCTCTCTCCATTTAGAACCAATTTCTAAAATCAGTTCTTTGATACTACACAAAGGCTTTCTTCGAGATAGCAAGCAATTTAATTTTGGGGTGCTAAACGACCTACCATTTACTCTGCCTGTGATCTTCATACAAGCCAGCATTTAGAACACTCAGCACTCAAGAGCTGTACTCACCAGGTGCTAATGGTGAACAAGCCATACCAAGCCCTAAACACTCCAACCTAAACCCACCCACTATTCCTTAGAACAGGGGTGGCCCGCATGCGGCTCTTTCCATAAAGAAACGCGTCTCTTCCTAGTTCTGCGCACGAGCTCCAGTGCCTGCTCACAGCTGGCTGCTCTGTGCAAACACCCCACTGCCTGGAGGGAGAAGTGCGTGGCAGCAGCTTCAGGACCCAGGCATTAGGTAAGAGCAGGGGCCGGGGGTGCCTGGCTCTGGCCGAGGGGAGAGGGATTGGATTAGAACGGGGAGATGGGAATGCCTGGCTCTGGGGGAGGAGGAGGGCACTGGATTAGAGCAGAGGGGCTCGGGATGCCTGGTTCTGGGGGAGAGGAAGTGGACTGAGTTAGAGCGGGGGCGGGAGGGGGGCGAGGCGGAAGCTGTAGCACCTTAAAACTCAAAGTCTTCATGGATGCAGAATAAGGCAGCCAACACAGATGTCATATTTAAATTGCAGGGCAAAAAAAGAATCAGCATGTACCTGGTTTACACGGTGTTTCTTTAAAGAAAATTCAAAGGCTATTGTTTGCCAGGCTGAAGCAATTATTCTGAGATATGAGTCTCTCATTGTTTTTGAGCCACTCATATTTGCAGTCTGGGACAGACCTAAATGTTTAGAACAATAAAAAAGCAATACTCTTCATAAGTAAAAAAATAATAATGAGGAAACCATAACAGATCAACAAGTTGGAGTGAAACAGGCCCTTAAATTGTGCTAATTTACTTCTCAGTTCAGTTTAATTTTAAAGAAACTCTCAGGACATAATAGGGCAGTAGTGTTAAATTAAATACACATGGTGCGGATGCTTTTTTTAAGTGTGAGAATATTACTATATTTAAGGAGGTTTGTTTTTTTTTTTAATTTGGTATTTGCTCCTTTTCAAATTCTCTGAAGATCTATGGACTATCCATGAATTTTTAAGTGACTAGGGACTGTTTTATTGATTTTGTCCAAAATGTCCTGTAATGTTATTTTTAATCACTACATTTTGTATACCATATCTAGATATATAAATAAATATATAATACGTGGCTCTTCATGCTCTATCCACAGCTATTTTGGCTCTTTGTCTCTAACTGGTTGGCCACCCCTGCCTTAGAACAAAAAACAGTTTAGATGGTGATCTAGTGTATCTTTGAATTATCCCTTAAAAAGTGACTTTCAAAAGCAGCAAGAGGTAATAAAAGTTCATTTTAAGCACGTTAGATAATTTTTTAAAGTTATATACCTGAGAAATGACTACAGGCTTCCCAAGTATATTGGCAGGCTTGTAGTGACCTTCATTACTAGGCCAGTCTAGAGAGGTGCTTCTCCAGGACACGAGCTTATACTCCTCAGAGTAAATACCATCCGGAAGCACTGCACGTTTAAATTTTAATGCATCAAAAAAAGTGTAGTAAATTCACAGATTGAAATAATTTGATCTCCACAATGTATTATCTCTCACACACACTAAAAAGATCTGCAGAAGAGTCATTTGCTTTAAAAATGGTCTTAGAGAAAGTCAAGATAAACAAGTAAAATCACAGAACTGGCAGGAGCCAGGAAAAATCATCAAGTTCAGTCCCCTGCTCTCATAGCAGGACCAAGTTACCCTATAGACCAAATAGTTTGTCTATGCTATTTACAGGCTTTCTAGACATGGAAAATATTTCAGTTTTAACCTTCTATTTTTCACTACTCCTAAGATCTTGCTTTTGGTTAGGCACTCAACTAGGAATAGTGAAATTACATCAGTCAGTTTCATCTTTGGGTTCCCATCTTACAGCACAATGTTGTTGCCTTTAATTCCAATATTAAAAGATTTCTATTTAAATTCTTTACTCACTACTGCACTCCTATGATGCTTTCAATAACTGAAATCAACTTCATTTAACTGAAAACATTTCTATTAGTATTAGGAATTGTAAGATTTCTCCTTTGTTCCAAAAATGCACAAGTATAAACAACTTGCATAGGTCTTGAAAAACCTTCTCAGCACACTGAGGCAGCCAGCCTAGCCACCCATTTTGTTACACCAGGGATTGTACCAAGACATCCCAGACACTTGTCCTTCTCTTCCTCTCAGCAGAAACTTCCTTTATTTTCAAATTCCTCCCATAACATCTTTATATTCTTTGACTCTGATGTTACAGAATCTAAGAACTTAGCTTGAATTTTTCCATGGTGGAAAAGCTCTGCCTCACAATCTCTCCTTCCTCCAGAAATAGATGGAAACTCTTTAAATCTTTCTCTTTAAAAAACACACACACACACACACACACACACACTTTTCCTGTGGGACGACAGCAAGACATCATGCATCACTCTGCCTCCTGCAGCCCCTCCTTCCACCCTCAGCCGCATGCACCCCCATGGAGCCGCCAGCCACAGACCACCACCCCCACACAGAGGTTGAGGGCCTAGCCCAATCCAAACCCCCCCTCCCCCCCCAGCAGCTGGGGGAAGAGCAGGGCATGGTGCACTGCAGCTTCTCCTCACCTGGGGGACAGAAGGGGGATTAGGTTTAGTCCGTGGCCGCGAGAGAGAAAGGGCCTAGGCTGGCACAGCTAGGAAGGGAAGGGAAGGGAGGTGAAAGAGGGGCCTGGGCAGTGGGGGTATGGGAAGGCAGGAGGGAGGGAAGAAGGGGTCTGAGCTGGTGGGGCTGCAGCCTAACCCTCCCTCAGTAGCTGGGTAAGAGCCAGGGTTGCCTACCTGCCGCAAGAGGGGAGTTGGTGAGCGTAGCAAGTAAGGGGCACATCCCTCTAGTAATTTCAAGTTTTTAAAAAACGTGTGCTGATTCCTATCTACAAAATTATGGTTATGAATACAAAAAAGGTCAGACTGGCTTTGCTTTTTCAAGACAGTCTTTCTTGAATGGGTGACGACAAGATCAAAAGCAGGGTTTTAACATCAGAGCACATAAATACTGGTTACTGTGATTGGTAGCCTGTCAATAGGCTCTCTTTCAGTGCTGATTTTCTCCTAATTCTGTTTTATTGTTTTTCATGACATTTCAAAAGTCACTCAACATACAACTAACTCAAGTTGCTGCAGCCACTTAAACCCTGCTCTGCTGTGTACTAAACAGGGTATACATGGTCCTCCTTCTCAGAGGGATCTATGGCATTAAGGTACAAGATATTTAAAATATTAATTTCTATTATGAAGAGTTAAACATGTTGATCCATTTGTAAAAGCTACCTCTTATGCAATACTGAAATACAAGCTGTATTAGCAAAATCCTAATTGATTCACAACTTGTTCTAAATTATCTAAACATTTGTTTCCATGCATTAAAGTTAATCCTCAAATGTACTGACATGCATAAATCTATTAAAAAGCTTCTGATCATTAGCTCATACTGTAAAATTCAAGTTTGAATCAGATTAATGTAAACTGCAGGTATTCAGAGTAGAACATAGCACCAAGGAAAGCAGAACAGATACCATTTGGCTGTCCAATTTTTTTATAATATATGTATGTATTAAAGTATTATATTCAAATATCACTTAGGCAAGTAAATAAATGCCATCAAAGAGCAAAGTGTCAGTGAGACAAATCATCTTTTTTAAATATAATGTATTTCCACAGTTTAATCTTCAATTTTAGACATTTAGATGGCTATATTTTTACTGCATCAAGGCAACCAACCATACATGCTTAAATAAATGAAAAAGAATATAAACATAAAGAGGTAATCATAACCCATCATTTCAAAATTCATTTGTATTTAAACGAGGAATACAAAATTATCAAGAATTTGTTCCAGTCAGTAAACAAGCGGCCATATCAGTATGATTTTGTAGTACGAAATTTATTGTACCTACCTTCATTTCTGTATTTAAACCAACTACGTGTTTCATTATTATATTAGAAACTTTACTTATCAAAGTACACTTCCAATAGTGCAAATAACATTCACAGAACAAAATCTTTAAACAAAGTCAAGGTTGCTCAACAATGCCTTGTACACTTCCAGAATGTCAAGTGCACGGGGTTTTTGGGAACTCCCTCTCCTCTCCCTACCTACCACCCACCCACACTTTTAATAAGGAAGCAGTAGTGGTGAAAATTACATGACAGACATATCAGGAAGCTTTCTGGGACCACCTCATTATAAGGCATCAGGAGGAAAGAGGAGAGCCTCATACTCCACTTCAGTTTTGTTGTAGGAAGAAGGTACTCTGCACAACTCTCTATAAACAGAGGTGGGCAGTAATTTTTAATGGGGGGGGGGGGTGTCAAGATTTTGGTAAGTGGTCAAGGGCTGCAGTTCTGCAGAGGGGACACAGGATCTTGGACAGGTTGCAGAAGGGAGCTTGGGATAAGGGACTGGGGTGCAGGAGGAAGTGTGGGTTTGAAAGGGAGTTTGGGTGAAGGAGGAGGTTACGATCTGAGGCAGGGGCTTAGGATGCAGGATCCAGAAGGAATTACGGGTGCAGGAGAGGATTCTGGCCTGGGGGGAGGGATGTAGAAGGGGATGCAGGATCTAGGAGGGAGTTATGACCTGGAGAAGGTGGGGAGAGGGCATACAGAGGGTTTGGGTGATGGCCTGGGGCAGGCTCTGGCTGGGAGACACTTATCTAGGCAGCTCCCAGCCAGCAGCTCTGCAACCTGAGACATGCTCCCTGCCTGTGTGCTGACCAGGCTGCTCCACATGCCTCTGCTTCACCATTGGGGGACGGCGAGAGGGGGGAGGAAAGAGAGCAAAGAGGCTTCATTTGTTGCCCCCTGCCTTCAGCAAAATTTCTCAGCTCCAATTGGCCGGAAACTGGTCAATGGTTAGTTCCACTGAAAAACTAACAATACTATTAAACTGCTGCCCTTTTCTTACACTAATAAAGGTCATTAGGCAACACAATTTTTAAAAAAACTGCAATCTTTATATGGTTTTGTTTGAACTTTAAACAGCACCTTTGAAAAAGTTGTTAAAAATTAATTTCAAGTGCCATTATCTTCAATAACAAGTATGAGGATGATACTTGCTTTACACCCTATGAGTAACATTGTTAATATCACTTTTTGTTTAAAAAAGACCAAAGCTGTAACATTAAAGAACAGAGAAGTGCAGGGCAACTGAATTTGAAACTGTTTACCTCAATACTCTCTAGTTAATTTTTTTTAACCTAACAGGAATGTACAACTTTAATACCTTGTTTTGGAGCCAATTCAAAAATAAAATCAATATTTGAAAGAAAAATGTAGACGTTCAGTTTGAAACTAGAACTACTGATCCCAGAGACATATTTTTCTATGCCTTAAAGCTGGGGGGGAGGGGGTGGACTTTTTTGGGTTGGGGGTTGCGGATCCTAGAAAACCCTCAGGTTCCCCACCCCTGCCTTAAACAGAAAATGCAAGTACCTTAATCTCTATAGGGAGAAATGGAGAGATCAATACAAATATCAAGGCAAATACAGATTTTTAATTGCACACAGAATGAGATTACAAAAAGATACCATTTAGAAAGCATATTCTAGACATGAACCAAGCGCTTCACTAAACTTTGTCTCTAACTTGCTTATGTTAAGAACAGCTCCCCAGTGATCCTCTTCATCTTTATGTTGAGTCTCCAGCAAATATTAAGCAGAATCTATGAAAAAAAGCTATACTCTTATCAAACGCAGTTAAGTATTCAAATTCTACTCAAGGTGTTCAACACAAAGATTAAAGTGACAGTAGGCATATAATTAAGTGGTAGTGCTAATAAATCATCTATACTCATGGAATCCAACATGCTAGCCACATGTGGCCATTTGGCCAGTGAGTGTGGCTAGTTCACTATAGCAGTTGCCACTACAGTTCTTAAGCAGTAGCCACTAGTTGGACACCATGGCTCTATACATACCATTATAAGGTGATGTTATAGATTCTGGAAATAGTAGTATTGTGTGGTGGACATATCACAATATTTGATTAGAGAACTCATTAATAAGGCAGAGATGATAGGCAGCAGAGAGAGATAGGGATCTAAGAGACTAGTCGACTACCTGATAAGCATATGCTTATGTAATCGAATAATGACTTGACTAGTTGCTTCCCCTCACGGCCTCTATCAGAGAGAAGCAGCAAGGGGAGGAGGAGGAGGAGGAAGAGCAGGAGCCAGTGTGGGGGGGGGAGGGGGAGGAGCTGGCTTAAAAGTCAGTTCTCCCTACCACTGTCTTTGTGGGGGGACGGAGAGGCAGAGGCATAACAGGGGAACCGGGTGCCAGCCAGGAGAGGCATAATGAGGGAATCCCACACTGCAGCTCTGCAGTTTCCCCCCTTATTGACTAGTTGATGGAAATTCCATAGACTACTTGATTAGCTGATTAAACACAATTTAACATCCCTAGGGAGAGAGAACAGTAGCAAGTTCCCAAACTCTCAGTCCACATTAGTAATCAAATGGTTAGTTTTAAGTGTAAGTTAAAATAAAGTTGAAATAAAATTGATTTAAAATGGTAGCATTTCTCCTCCCACCTGTTGGTTTTCCTAATGCAAGTTACTCAACAAGTTCATCTAGTTTTATAACACTATATGAAGACACTGAATCACTGGATAGTGAAGCTCTCACTAACTATTCTGTATATCAGATTCTGAGCAATAAATAGCCATTTATGTGTATTTATTATGCTCCACAGTTGAAGCTGAAACCCGAGTATTCTAGATAATTAAGTCACTAGATATGCACTACTTTTACTCAAGAATATAGAGCCGCTAAAGTCATGAAACAAGTTTGTCAGGGAAGCAGCTTTTCACACTAACAATATTTCCATTGCATGCAAACACAGGCAGCCTTGTATACACAGAATATTTGTTGCACTAAGTTCAGAATATGATTTTTCTACCCTAGTTCAAAATTAGACTACTCTCCTTAGGGAGAAATTTTTCCAAAACCCAATAAATTAGAATGAACACATTATAAGCAATTAAGAATAAAAAGTCTTTGCAATCCTTTAGTATTCCTTATTGCAAAAGCTAATACATACACATACTCATGTTTTATCAGTCAACATAATGATAGAGATCCTGTCCCAAGGAGTTTACACCTAAGCTATGTACATATTTATATAAATGTTAAACCATGCTCTGAAGCCTAGATCATAATTTAATCATTTCTTGTGGATGTCACCGCTGTATTTTGATGAAAGACAGCATATAACAAAAAACAAAGAGCACTTGGCAAAAGAAGCTTGGACCAACTATCTAAATTAGAACAGAGACTTTTCCACTTATTTACAGACAGTTATAGGTAGAAATATGTATTATAATTTTACAATTTAAACTTGTTATAACAAGTGACTTCAGCATTTGAGATTTGTTAAGCCTCTTTAATACAAGCATTACTGCTTTTACCTAGTGAGCCCTTAAAGACATCAGGTTGTCTATAGACCTAAAATAAGAACACAGACTCAAGTAAAGACAAAAAATAAATGGCCATAGTAGTTATTAGTGGAAGGGATTAGTGTCAAATCTGACTTCTCCAAGGAATCCTACCATTTTATGTCATCAGCGTCTCATAAGCGTATGCAAGATCAGGGCCTTAATTTGCAAATTCCAGTAGATACACAGAGCTGCTTAGATTCTTTAAATAAGACTAGTGTGGCAATCCATAGACTCACCTTTTCACAGATTATAAACAGACAATGAAAACTAATAATCTAACTGGAGAGCCTGGCCAATCAGAGCCTGGAGGCGGGGGGGAGCATGCAAAGTTTCCTCCACCCTGCAAGGAGCACACAGCATTTAGAAACAGCACACACTCCTGGCAGAGTGGGAGAAGACTTTGTGGGCTCCCCTCCCTACCCCCCACTCCCAAAGCTCTGATTGGCCTGGGGGAAGATGGGGCAGTGCACAAAGTCCCCCCACTGCCAGGGGCATGGGCGCCTAAGAGGAACCTCTGGGGGGGCAAAGACTTCACCTGCTCCCCCACCCCCAGACCATAATTGGAAGCAGGGAAGTATTCTGGCCCCGCCCCTTCCGTTTGAGGCTCCACACCTTCCAGAAATTTTTGAAGTGGTCCCCAGCAAAAAATTATTGCCCACCCCAAGTTAGATGAATGATAAATCTTTTGACAGCTGACTGAATGTGCATGGCTATAACTACATCAAGGAAAGTGTGTCATTTCTATACTGCTCTTTCCATTTAGAATTCAATTCCTTATGAGAACACAGCACTTTTTCACATTTCCTGAAGAAACTGGAATTTAGAGAAATCCATCAATTAAAATAAACCCTCAGATTTCCATCTAAGAGTAATGTAATATTGCTAGAAGTAATCCTAACTCATATTGTAAGAAAAAAAATCTCTACCTTTTCTAATTGTCAACACTGTGTATGACTAATTTACCATTGTTTTCAATTGTACCTTTTCCCCAAATTCTAGAAGAGGAAATTTACTAGAAACCACTACTGAAAGTGGAGATAGGAGTAGCAAGAAGGAATGTGTACTGAAAATAGGGAGAAAAGAACCCTACAACATTTGGTATTGATCATAAAACACACGCAGCACTTTTAAAAAGAAACAAATTTTTAAAAAAAATCAAGTACTATCTCTTTAAATTGAAAGTGGTCAGTATTCCATGACATTTCCACTAGAGAGAACTTCATAATCCTTCCAAAGTTCCAGAGAAATAGTAGGCAGTTTTAGATTTTTAAATACATCCATCAGGATTCAGCATGTACAAGTCTCCTTCACCCCCACCAAAAACACTCACCATTTTACGTTGCTTTCATCTTACTTGCCCAACCATAAATAAAAATCAAGAAGATGCACTACTTGATCACCTTTATTTAGGAATAATGAATCCATCTACCAAAAATATATTGAGTATTAACTTGGAGAGGAACAATTAACTATGGGGGAACTATTCCAGCTAGCAGACAAATTATTCCCAAGTAACAGCAAGTGGTTCCAAACCTATTTTGTTCTCAAAGGCTAATAGTCATTAGGGATCTGCCCCAATCTTCCTTCACACCAAGTTACTTCTGTTAAATTCATTTGCTTAAGAGAACAGAGCAAGAACTACCTACTGTAATTTATTTGTTTGTGCTCAAAGTCACCAATGAGAAAAAAAGACCATGTAAAAAATACCAGAGTAATGGAAGCTACAATAAATACATAGGAAGAACAACAAGATTCTTCACTGAATTTAGGACTTGTTTTTAGGGGTTGGCTGAAGATTTTGCACATGATGGAAAATATTAAGGCACTTCAATAATGGCACAAGGCAACTTTTGACTAACTGAACAAATCAGAAGTTGTGTCTCTACATTTTCCCTTTTATACACCCTTATAACAAATACTAATATTAAGAGGCATGATTCTTTCTACTCACAAATCTGACCAGCTTCTTGATTAGATAATTTTGAAGTCATATTACCTCAGCTATAACTGAAAAGAAAAATGTTCCTCTTGCCCAAGGGAAACAAATTCCTCTTCTCACCCCAACTCAGAACTCCATTTCCCTCAACTCACTCTCACTTCAGCCTAATCTTTGATCCAAAATACTCCTCCTCCCATATATTTAACTGGTAGCCTGTCTAGCACCATCTGCACAATACTGCCCATTTACAACACTGCCTCAACTCTGCTGAAATCACCATCCTTCATCTCCTCTTACTTCAGAATATTGGATCTCCTTTCTCCCTGGTTCTAAATCAAAGCTCCACATGCCCACATGAGCACATTGCTTCCGCCAGATTTTTTTTTACACGTACATTGTTCCTTCTAATTTTTTTTCACCCCTGAGCAGAATGAGTTTTCTTATGTGCACCAATGAGGAAGTGATATACAACACATCACCTTCATATGGGTGCATGTAATAAGATTCATGTGTCTGGTGTAGGGCAAGAAGTTCTGAGCTGAGCGTGGGAGGAGGCTCAAGGCTAGGGGAGAGGGCTGGGATGCAGGAGTAAGAGCGCTCCAGTTGAGTGTTGGGGGAGTGAGGGCTCTAGGATGGGGTCAGAGTGCAAGGGATCTGGTTGGAGGTGCAGAATCTGGGGTGGGATTGAAGATAAGGAGCCTGAGTGCAGGAGCAAGGAGCCAGGTTTGGGGAGGGGCTCGGGCTGAAGTGCAAGAGGCAAGAGGGGTATAGGCTCTGGGATTGGGATGGTGCAGGAACAGGAAACCAAGTTTGAGAAGGGGCTCAGGGCCAAGGTGCAAGAGGGGGTATAGGCTCTGGAATGGGGGTGTTGGCTTTAGGGTGAGGGCAAAGGATGAGGGCTTTGGGGTGCAGGAGGGTGGGGTAGGCTTACCTGGCAGCTCCCTGCTGGCCAGGCAGCTTTGGGGCTTGGGGAGAGAACTCTCTCACCCTACTGCAGCCCTGAGCCCCTGTACAGGGGCTTAATGGGAAACTGCCGGGCCACACTGCTATGCAGCTTAGAGAGAACTTAGGTGTACAGAGAAGCATAACTATTTCACTTGCCACTTCCTAACTCCATTCAGCACAAGATCCTGTTCAGGTTACTCAAAATTAAAAGCCTTCCATGGATTTGCTACAACCTACCCATATAGATTATCTCTCTGTTGACCTCCACACAAACTCCTTTGACTCTACATGAGTTGGCTACTGCCAACACAATAGCCTTTATTCAGTGCAGCACTTGCCATCTGGAACAGCTTTCCAGCTGTTCTCCACCTTCAGGCCCAACAGTTTTCCCAACAACTGTAATTCTGAATTCTCTGCCTCCAAAATTTTACAAAGGTCTTTGTCTGCACCACAGTACATTCAGTTACTTTCCACCAGAGATAGGCAATGTTAGTGCCCACTGTCTTCATGCAGCAATCATTTCAAAGAGAATTATCAGCTACTAATTAGTTTAACACAATTAAGAGTACAAACTTCATATCAGAAGGCAGACTACTGACAATACTGAAACCAATTACAAGCCTCAACAGTCTCCTGAAAAAGTAATCAACCTGCAAGGGATGTCCATACCCTTCAATACACACTTACATAGAAGCCTTCCAAATATTTCTACCACAGACAACCTTGACAAAGGTCATAGACCCTTATGTAATGGTTTCAGAGAGTCAAAAGAGGTTAACCAATGAAAGACACAGGAAGTCTAGTCAGAGAAGTCACCATCCACCAAGGCTAGAGAGCTCATCTACAGGTGACAAAACATTCAGTCAGAGTGGGGGAGGAAGGTGAACAAAAAGCGCTAGTTAGAATTTTGGGCTATATACAAGATCTATTTCGTAGGACGGTAAATTTCATTAATGTGTGCTGCAGTTAAAACTAAGGGAATTTAGAAGCAGCTCTAAAAATCACATATACACATTACTGCAATAAGTCTCTGGACACCAACTATTGGCACAACATATTAGATCACTCACTGAAGTCAATATAATACCCGACATGACAAACAGAAACACAGAGCTCCCAACTTCAGTCCCTGAAATTAATCAATCAATTGTAAGTTGTCCCAATACTTGGACTTGTGAACAGGTTATTTATGGAAAAGCTCATGTCAAAACAAGGTCACATGCTGTAACCCCCTTCGCAAAATCACCATTCCTGGGGAAATATATAGAATACTACCAAAGAACCAAGGGAAGGCAAACTTTATGGTCATCTGCCCCACTGAAATTATGAGTCAGTAAGTGAGTAAGAGTCCATGAAACTAAGGATGTTAAAGAGTGGTTATTTGGCTAATCGTGTAGTCGATATAACTTACCATGTCCAAGATTTGCTTTCACTTAATTTGAGGTAATTGCAGCAGCCTCCCCTATCCCCTGCTCACCCCCCATGCTGCCTCTGATAGAAGCAGCAAGGGGGGGAGGGAGAGAGAAGAGGGCACAGGCAGCACCACAGAGATAGTGCTGGGGGGGGGAGGTAGAACCAGATTTTAAGACGGTTCCCCTAGCACCAGCTCCTGTTTCCTCTCCCCTCCTTGCTGCCTCTCATAGCATGCAACAGGGAGGAGAAAGCGATAGCTGAGTACTCCACTCGACTACCCAACAAGTCCAGGAGTCAGCTACTCGCTTACATCCCTACATGAAACCAGAAAGTCTGGATAAGACTGTATTAGTACTTTATCATGAGACTGGTTACCCACAGCACAGGCCACAAAAATAATCTGGAACTGTCACAAAGTGTAGGATGAGTTATTAACAAATATTATTAGTGGGGGAAAAAAAGGAAACAAATCTATACATATGCCCAGGGATTGCATGATTGGACAACAATTTGGAGATCTCAGCATCCTACAGAACCTACATCTGTAGGCATTTTTGGTAAGCTTTGATCAATGTTCAACTTACTTCTCTATACCATCAGGGAAAACGGGAAGAGTAGTTGCTGGAGGTGTGGGAAGAAAATTACTCTCATCCTCTTCTTCCAGGAGAGATTTCTACTACTACTCAAAGCACTGCCAGATCAGTAACAGTCAAATAGAATTGATTAAAATAACTGCTTCAATTGGTTGTACTGGCTTTGGACAACGGGGAGATCTACAAGTAGGAACCACAACCAAACACATGCCATTCTATCAAACTGGTAATAAGAGTGTGGAGGTTGCATGAGATTCCTGCAATACCTCAAATTAAGTGTAACCAAATCCTGGACATGACACAGTAAATCAGAATTAACCTAATTTGCACTATTGTCTCGGCATAGCTACCAGCCTGTCTAGCAGTGTTGTTAGCAAACTCACTTGAATCTCATTAAAGGTTTTTAATCTGGAAATTAGTGCTTTTCTCAATAAATGTTATACATTTTGAAGTACTAAAAATAAACTTTGCTACGTTGTTCTTAAAATAAATAACTTGTAATTTTCCAAGAGAAAGCCTGCCAAAGAACCTGATCCAATGTTGAAGGAAATCAGGTGTGCTTTTCCACAGATTCTAGAGAATTTAGGACAAAGTCTATTGACAAGATTTTTTAGGTGCCATTTTATGCATCTCCGAGGACCAAAAAACTTGATATGAAAAATTAAAACGTTAGTCTTAACCCTACAGATAACTACATCTGTTTTACATCATATTTAGACTATGCATTGCTTTCTGTACAACACATGGGGCATGGAAAAGAAAGCAAGTTCCACTGATTTCAGCAGGTGACCTTTTCTGCTTATTGGGAAGCCTACACTGGTACAAGCTTTATAGACCATGGCAGTGCTTTTATATCAGGCACCCACTTTGAGCAGGGTCATGTAAGGTAGTTGATTGTAAGTATTTTAAGTAAAATTAAGTTATACACAAGTGATAGCCCTCCTATAACCAAAGGAACTGTTTCCATAGCCTTTTGTCCACTAATGGTAACTGAATGAAGTTACCAATGAAACAAGATAGTGATTCACACTCAATAAAAGACACAAACAAGATAGCAAAGCAGTTGACAAGGGACATCATCTGCTACTGCCCAGATACTGGAATATATTTAGTAAGCTTACTTTTTCCATTCATAAATTTACTTCTTCCTCAACCCAGAAAAAGGGTAACTTAGCCTATCTACCATTATTATTGTAGTTTGATATTAGTATTTCCTTTACAAGCAGTTTCTGTAACATACACAAATCTGGCTACTTTTGATCTATAGATCGAGGAAAATAGACTTGATCTAAGTCCTTAGATTTCCCATCTAATTACTATGACCATATTACATACAAGACTGATCATATTCCAGATGCTTTTGATGATATGCAAACTATTGAAATAAAAAATAAATAGCTGCAGGTGGATCCTTAAAATTATAAGTCTGCTTATTCCTTTTCTTCCCTCTTACTATCTTTGCAAGCTTTAGAAATGATTGTACATATGAAAACACCTAATTCATGTTATTTTTGTTTTAGACTATGCATTCTGTGTCACTTCTCTATGGACAAAACATACCATCTCCCACCTATTTCAACTGCTATTGTACCAATGTTAGTAGTACGTAGTAAAACACCACTCACTGGTACAAAACTCCAAATATAGGGATTTTCTTTAGTGAGATTTGGCATGATGTGATAATAGCCTATACAATATTTTTAATGGCAGAGTTACAAGTAGATGCACTGACACTGGAAAACCATAAATGTTTTCATTACATCATGTTGTATGCAATACAGCAGAAATAGCAAGATACATTCTCACAGCTAACGCTGCCGTAACCAGGACTGGGATTGCTGTCTTTAGTCCTGAGTGGAAAAGAGGAGGGAAATGTATTTCATGCTGTGCTGCTGATAACACTTAAAGATTTTCTGACTAGCATGCCTGCTAACATCTCTTTGCCAGAGATAATGAAATTTTAACCCAGAGGTCAGGATGGATCTTCAAGAATGCAGACACATCAGAATGACCTCTTTTGAGAATGGGGAGAAAAGGTGTGGTGTAGTTAGCACAAAATATACAAGTATTATCAGCATTTCAGAGAGCAGACTATATTTCAAGTGTATGAATTTAGTGATTAAAGATGGAAGACTTATGGCCCCAGATAAGCAATTTCTGTTCACATCAGCACAAGCATACCCATGTCCCACCAAAGTGCTTTGGTCATAATCTGCAGAGACCATTGGTTGTAGCTTTTTCGCTGAAACTGCCAACGGATTATGGGTTTTGTTATGTGGACATCTCCCAATTTATGCTGGGCCGATGCCAGATGATAAATACTGGTAACGGATGACATGTTAGACTAGAAAAGAACAGTAATGGAATACCTATGCCAAGTGTCATTCAATAGATCCATTTTAGGAGTGTTCAAAACCTCTCAATGAAGACTTCTGTGGTGTGCTTTAACAAGACATTTAAAATTATGTTCATTTGGCTCTCAGCTGCTTGCAAGTTCATGGTCAGAGAAACAAATATCACTAAGGTGGTCTATTTTATGGGGAACAGCAGTCATGGAGAGCCAGAGACACTGTCTTGCCTCAATCATGAGAAATTATAAAAATAGGGCAAGAGAAAGACACACACTGGGCCAAATTCAGCACTGTCATGTCTCATCACATACACCTGTGTAAAGTAACACTATCAAATCAGAATGGTAATGTTTTACACCCATGTTGAACAGCTGCAAGTCACAACCCATGGCAATGCAGCATTATATTGTCTCCCCAATTCCTGAGATGCATGTTTAGCAGTAGGTGTGGCAAGGGAAGGAAGAGACAGGCCCAGTCTGTTGCTTCAGTCACTAGTGAGGTAGACACTCCAAGGTGAGGCATGGAAAAGCAGCAGCAAATGTCGGGAAGAGATAGTCAGTTGCCCCAATCTTTGTGCTGCAACAGAAGCTACACGCATACAGTGAAAAGGATCACATCCAGGCTGCTGCTCCAACACATAGGATTAATGCTGATGCACAGAATAGGGCAAGTGAGGGAAGACATAGCACTTTTTGCCCTCGTCCTTATGCACTAGGCACTGCAATGTGATAGAGATGATAGAGAGATGTGCATCCTAGTCTACTACTCACTAGAGCAATGGAATTGAAGACAGAAGCAAACTCAGCTAAAGGAGGGGAAAAGCAGCAACGAAAAAGCAGGGGATCATGGGGGGGGGGGGGGGGGGGGGGGGGGGGGGGGAAGCTTCAGAAAGCCCTTCCTCCAAGCCTTGTGTAGTAGCAGCTCAGTGTGAGGGGGAAAAGGACCCATACGGACCTGGTCTATGTGGTCCCGTGCCAGGAGAGGCGTAGTGGCGCGTCCCAAGGGGAGGGGAGACGGGATTACACCCAACAGGGCAGTGTGTAAAGCGGTCCAACACTGTTTTGTCCCATGGGTCCTGGCGCCCCTGGCTGTAGAGACCCAGTAGCGGGTGGGACAGACGGGAGCCGCTGTCCTGGCCGCGGGGACAAGCAGGAGCTACACTGTCCTATCTAGGGGGTCCTGGCGCCTGGGAGAAGGGCTGGAGGGCCCCGCCCCGGTGCCGGGAGGGGGAAGGGCGGGACCCGGGCCGAGGAGCCGCGCAGGGCGGCGGCGAGGCGGGGGCGGAGCGGCGCGGCCGGGGCTGCCGGCAGCGGGCCCCGCCCCACGCCGGGGCGGCGCCTGACGCCCCGCCCCCTCCTCCATCTCAGCAGCGCCCTCCGCCAGCCTCGCTCCTCCATACAAAAGCAAAATGTCCGCCATCTTCACGGGCTGCTGCCGCCGGCGGCTGCGCCCCGCGGGCCGGCGCGCGGGGGCGGGCGTTACCTTGATGCAGTAGGGCGGCTCGTCGAAGGTGACCAGCATGTAGCGGTCCCCGCGGCTGGCCGGGTCCCGGGCCCGCAGCTGCGGAGAGAGCAGAGAGGCGGCGTTAGGCGGCGCTGGGCGGCGGGGGCGCGAGGCGGGCGCGGGGCCCGGCCCGCACTCACCTTCATGAAGAGCTCCACGGCGCCCTTGGCGATGTCCAGGTAGCTGGTGCCCAGGTGCGCCCGCTGGTTCATGGAGGCCGACGTGTCTATGAGGAAGAGGAGGATCGGCATGGTCCTGGCAGCGCCCTGGCCGGCCGGGCGCCCCGCGGGGGGAGCGGCTCAGCCTCCCCCGCCGCCTGCAGCCCGAGCGCTCGCCGCCCGTGGCCGCTGCCTGGCTTCACTGAGACCCAACTTCTCTCCCCTCAGCCTCTAGCGGCACCATGTGACCAGCCCGCACGCCATTGGCTGGCCATTATTCCATCATTTGCATATTCATGAGGAGGGGGAGCTTGGCGGCGGGGCGGGCGGCGAAGAGCCGAGGAAGAAGCAGCAACAGCAGCCGCCGCCTGCGCACGGCGAGGCACTGGCTGGGGCTGCGCTGGGAACTTCCCCCAGCAGTGCCGCCGCGTTGGCCAGGCGGGCAGGAATGCCACGCTCCCGGACAGAGGCGCTTCTGCTCCAGGCAGTAGGCATCTCCCCTGCCCCTTATAGGGGCGCAGCTACTCCTAGGGTTGCAGAACGACATGCGTTCCCAGCAGGAGGGTAGCTTCAGCATGAAGGCCAGTAAGGCCCTGTCACCAGTCAGCCTTGGCTTGAATCCAATAACTTGTGTGCTCACGAGAGCATAACCGGTGGCTGGCTAAAGCATGCCTTCCAGAAAGGCATCCATCTTGCGATGAAGACGTCAAGAGATTGAGAACCCCTGGCTTCCTTTGGTAGTCTGTCCCAATGGTTAGTTATCCTCAGTGTTAAATAGTGCATCTGATTTGAATGTCTTGCTTGGGATTTCAGCCATTGCTGCTTGTTTATGTCTTTCCCTACTAGAGTAAAAAGCCCTTAATATCTGGTATTTTCTCCCTTTGTGGGTACTTAGACTAATCTAGTCAGCTGTCAATCCTCTGCCCCATAAACAGGTGGAGCTTTTTTTGTGACTGCACTGTCTCCACCTTTAGGTTATCTGTTCAATTCTGCTGTCTGTATTTTTTAAAAAACTGTTCTAGTATTGATCTCACCAGTGCTCTATAGAGAAAGTCCCCTCTTCGGTTTAGATCTGGTGCTACAGTAGGGACTAGATACTGACATGAACTGCTGAGGCAGGATATGGCAGATGGCTTAGAGCACTTACAAAAGCACACAAACAGCACTTCCAAAGAAAAAAGTACAACTTTCCCAGCTTTAAATGGAATCAAGTTTCTAATTGTAAAGTCCTCCGACAAAAAGGAAATGTTAATTTGGAAAAACTGATCAATTTAATATTTATATTTTCTTACAAGTCAAAGTGGCCTCTCAAACTTTTAAAAATACAGAGTTACAAACCCTGGCCCCAACTCTGAACCAATGTTGTTTAAGCAACCTTTATATCTCTCCAATTCTGAACCTGGTCACCACTGATATTTATGCCATCTACACATTGCTTCCACTGAGCCACCTGAGAGGCCAGAAGAGCAAGGATGCAGAATACTCTGACCCTTCCCTGCATTGCATGCAAGTGGTGATAGAAGTCTATTATGCCAACCTTCCAATAACCCTGTGAGCCCTTCTGCCTTGGTAGAATTCATGTTGGTTTCAACCATTTTATGCTGTTAGAGTAGTAAAGAAGCCACACGGTGAAAGTAAGTTTCTTACAGGCACTGTCCTATTGCAACTTGGGTTCCTGCCTGCTCTTTAAATAACTCCCTGCTGGCTTTTGCCACAACTCAGCCAGCTTTAGCCAGAGCAGCACACCTGCTTACTTTCACCTCTGGCTCCAAATGAAGGCAATGAGCTATGCACTGGCCCATGAGCATGCCCAGAACAGTTGAACTAAACATGGGATTTCAGGACCAGGCGATTTTGTATTCTAAAAGCTTTTAAAAGACTCCTTACTGCTTCCATTTGTTCATAGTGTTCATCTGGGCTACCAAAAGCTGCCAGATATATCTTACTGCATGTACTGAATTTATGCATGCAATTGGCAACTAATGGTATCAGAAAGCAAGGAGATTCGATTAAGAGGGAGAGGAAAAACTTCTATAGGAGAAGGGATGAAATGCTTGATTAGAGAGGAAAATGCTTCTGCGGCCACCATTCTACAATAAACTCTGCACAGTTGGACCCTTATGCATGCATTCCCCCTGACTGGAACTGAGCAGTAGTTCAGACCCTGATGCTACCAAACACTGCTACCCCATGTGTGCTGACTAGCATGCATAGCTTCCACCTGAAGCTATGTAGCACTTATGGCCCCAGATAAGCCCACTAATAAGTGCTTGCAAAAAATATTGAAGAGGTACTGTCAACTAATCTCATTTTAAAAGAAATAATTCAGTTAACACTTCCATTGAATGAAAATAATGTTTCGAGTCAAATGTTCGTGTCACAATATACATCCCCTTATCACACAGCCTGCACAATTAAAACAGCGCAGTCAGCTTCACTGTTTCTAGCCCATTTCAGTTGGCTTTTCTGATATGACTGAGCAATGTTTAGTTTCACCAATACCAATGGCATGGGGGAGAGGAGTTAATCCCCTCCAAAGCTATTTTAATTGGCAAATATTTTTCATTAATATGCATTTCTATTGATCAGAATCATATCTAGCGTAATACCATTAAGTTCAGGGATGAATTTGGCCTGCTTTGTATTGTAAATTCCCTCTTCATCTCTTCACACGATGTACATTTTGGACCTAAAACTGGTAAATGTCATTCCTGTCTATATACTGGTTTTATAGATGTGTCCCCACCACCACCCACTCCCACACACAGCTTTTTTCCAATAACTAGCTTAGCTTCTGTATTGTACACATAATTTAGCAAGTAATTTAATAGTCATGGACCATAAGAGGGAAAACCACTGAAAAAGCTTGTATGATGAAAACAAAAACAGCAACAAAAAAGATTACATTCAAACTTGTGACTTGGCTGCCCCATTTTCAAGAACCTTACCCAACAGTCACATGTGCAATAGAAGTTCAACTATCATTAGAGTTTCTGAATTTTAGCAATCATGATGAAAACACAGCAGAGAATGGAAATTTAGCACAAAGTAGAGCTAGACTGATAGAGCTAGTATTTTGCTTGCATAATTTGGGATTCAAGTTCAACACAAGCAACCGTAGTGCACACTTTCACACACTTCTCTGCCAACATGTCTCAGCCTTGACCTACAAGGACACATTTTAGGCATGAAAAGGACAGTTTAGTCTTGATTCAGTCCTTAATTTCTCTAGAAGATGTTAGCTAGTGCCTACTGTGATGTACACATTCATTCACCAAAAATATGACTGACCACATACTAATTGCTCACACCAATGAATAGCAATCAGATGGTAAACTTTGGTCACAGACGACCTTGAGCAATTTAAACTAACAACCTAGTGGTTAAAGGTTCTATGTTTGCAATGATCTATAGGTCAAGTAATATGTTAGAAGATACCATAAAACATAACTCCCATGATTCCTTTGACTTTGAGTGGACAGGAACCCAATTCTCAGAAACCTGTCCCATCTTCCCTCATCACAGCAGTTATGAGTCAAGTCACAAGCATCTTGCTCTTAGTTTCTGAGATAAGAGCTACAGCTTTTGGAATTTGCTCAAGTGGGAAATCCATCTGAGCGGAAGTCTAGCAACACTCAGGCACAATGCAAGGAGTTGGTTTAGATTGATATGATTTTGATAATAGCTGAAAATAATGGCTACTATGGTTGCTAATGTGCACAGAGACAACAGCAGCATGTGGATACCTTATTCCAGAATAATTTAGTGTGCTTTACTCTTGTCCATTTAACCACACAGACAAGCTCTTATTTTTCTATTCCCTATCCTAACATTCAACAAGATTTTAACTCTAAACCTTCCCTGCTTTTCAACATTTGTATTGCTTCATAGGATATTTTGTTCTCAGCTAAGTTGCTCTCTGCCAGTGCCACCAACAAGATCAAAAGCTCTGAAAGTCATGAGCCATGCACCCTTGAGCATTAAAGGAGCCCAACTTTGGCACCTGATGAGCAATTAAGTTTGAAGAGTATTTGATGGATCACTAGGGAAGAAATATTCTAATTTAAATCTCCTTTAGCTGTCCAGGAACTGGCAGCAAAATCCTTCAGTCCCTGCTCTATGCTCTGAATCTTGGCCTTCCAATCCAGTCACCCCAACCACATGTACGGTCCAACAGCCCTAAACAATTAACACAGACCATTTATGTAGAACTTTTAATCTTTAAATCACTGTAAAAATATTAATTAATCCTCACAGTGCCTCTCTGAGGTAGGTATTCCTTTCATGCAGATGGGGAAGCCAACAGAAAGAGTAAGTGACTTGCTCAAGACACTAGCATCAATGCCAGAATTAGAATTCAGAAGCCTCTCACTCCCACTACTATTGTCATTAGAGGCCTGTTTCTGTCTCCTCTCTGAGAGGATGAAATCATACATTTACATGAAGTGAACTAAAAGATTTGTTTGTGGCTGAACAAGCTTCTCCCATTTGAGGAACAAGAACAAAAAAAAAGTTAGCTAGTACCTCTTCCCTCAATTCTAGCAACCAGGAGAATACAAATGGCAGCAGCCCATTCCGGAGTATTTAAAGACTACAAAGAAGCTACTAGTGACATTAAGCAAACCAAAGAGGACGGATGCTCTTGTTATGATATTAGATTGTGTCTCAGAACATCAACATTCCAGTCTATGGCACTGCCACAGATTTCCTGTGTGACTTGGGGAAGTCACTTAATTGCTCCGTGCTTCAGTTCTCCCATCAGCAAAATGGGGAACATATTTTCTCATTCTTTGTGTGTCGTGTATTTAAACTATCAACTCTCTGGGGCATGAACAGCACAAGCACAATGGGTATGTCTACACAGCAACATTATTTCCAAATAACTAGTGTTGCTACGAAATAACTTCATCTGCGCCTACACAGCAGGCAGTTATTTTGAAATAACATCAAAATACAGTCAAGCTGGAGGACTTCTTACTCTGACTCCAGTAACCCTCATTGTACAAGGAGTAAGGGAAGTCAAAGGAAGAGTGCTCTATTTCAAAATAAGTGCTCTGTAGCCGCTCCCAATTTTTAAACAAGCTACCCAACTGACTTAGCTCAGATTGCATAGTTTATTTCAAGTTAAGCCCTGCAGTGTAGATGCACCCAATGGGATCTTGCATAAACTGCACATAACTAGTGATCCTGCATGTGACATCAGTAGGACTTGACCTTCGAGTCTGTAGCACCAAAGTCACAGGGCCTTGCCACTTGAACTCCAGTAGTGTTATTGAGTGGATAGAACACTGGACTGGGATGCAGGGGACCTGGGTTATATTTCCAGCTCTGCCACTGGCTTGCTGGATGATCTCATACAAGTCACTTCACCTTTCTGGGCTTCCATTTCCCTATCTACATAATGGAGATAATGGATACTGACCTCCTTTATGAAATGCTTTTGAGACTGATGAAAAGCACTGTGTTCGGTTATCTGGTAGCAGCCATAGGTAGTTAGCCACTTATAGACCAGGCAGTTGAAGGGGAAATACCACATTATGCCAGTGTGTTATGCAGGCCCTTATGTTTCCTGGGTGTGCCTGGACTGTGACCCAGGTCATGCTGCCTGCACTCATTTTACTGGCTTTGTAATTACACTACAGACCTCCAAACAATTAGCATTCTGCACCTAATCTGGAAATAGGTTTATTCTTTAAAAGATTTTCACTTGCCTTTATTTGCTTCAGATCTTAACCTCATTGTACACTGATTAAAAACTCAGGACCTGATCCAAAACCTCATTAAAGTCAATGAGAATTTTTCCCATTGATTTCAATAGTTTTAGATAATAGTAGATGGTAGCAGGTAAAGGCAGGAAACATCACAAATTAACTTTGTCCTGAAGACCTTTCACATGCAAGTCTCCCACAGGAGTTATGCATCCATTCTTGAGTTTGGTTTCACAAGCTTGAGTAAATTCCATTTTCAGCTCTGAATTTTGACATTATACTGCAGGTTTAAATATATCCTGAATTCAGCACATTTTATAGTGATTTATAGGCAGATCATACATTTGCTGCTTACCGTTGGTTACGGTCATATTTATCCACAAATGATGGAAGCAATATATAACAAGGCAAATAATTCAAAGAAAGACTGAGATTTTCATACTGGCTATCATCCCTTCCACACACTAGTGAAAATGCAGCCTAAAATGGTCATATGAACAGGGGGATCAGAGAGTACACAGCATTATCCCCTCCCTGTCCAGGAATATTTCAAGCCACTTACTTGGTATGAAGTCAGGTACATGTTCAGCCGATCAGACAAACCAGTGAGGGGAATGGTCAATATATAGCTATAAACAAGTCTGCTAATGACAGCACAGTCCCTGAAGAGCTACCAGGGGAAAACAAGGACGGACTGACAGCCCAAATTAGAGATCAACATGGTTGAGAACATATTTGCTCTCAGTTTCCTGAATTCCAGTTAGGAGAGGAACCATGAATGACCTTGTATAGCTGCCAACTCCTTCTCCTACATGGGATACCACAGTAGAGGATTTTCCTACAGCCCATTCCCACATATTTTTTGCATGAAAGGGGCTGACATTGCTCCTGGCCCAAAGGCAAAAGTCAGATCACTGCAGCCTGCATAACAGCAAACCCTCTAATTTCAAGTTAGATTTAAAGACCTGTGACAAAGGGATAGGGAAGAGATTGGAAGTCCATGTGCTGAGATCACTGTGCTATAATTTTTATAGGCAGACAAGCAAAGCCTTGACCAGATATCCCACAAGGAAATAAAAAAAAATCCAAATAGCAGGATTTCAAAACAAGCAGCAGCTACCCAGACATGGAAAACTTTGTGTGAAGAGTTAGCCTCAAAGTACAAGAGAGCATCCCTTCGGGGGGGGGGGGGGGG
>JANRFK010001158.1:13406929-13425928 GCA_030068395.1 Apalone spinifera
AAAAAAAGTCAGCATTTAAAAAATTGTTGAGAGCTGATGAGAATGGAACAACTGAAAAGTTCAGTGGTTTCTTGACAAAAAGAAATTGAAACCCTCCTTAGAAATTACATTTAACTAGGATGTCAGATGTGAGAAGATAAAGATAAGGCAAAGGAACATACAAAAATGAAACCAGAAAGTGTCTGTTCCAGTTGTACTATATCTCCATTATCTGATTGCACCTAATGTCAGATTAATGTGTCGCTTCTACTTCCGCTCAGCCACTATTTTCTCACTCAGTATCCTTGTGTAAAACCCCTAAGTAACTCCTACTTCTCTCTCCGGGACATCAGGAGTTGATGGACCCAATTCTTGGGTTCACTGTTGTTCTTTGTCACCACCTTTGTCAACACAAAACTGGCTTGACCTTTGACAAAGAGGCTGCAAAGCCAGCTGAGAATTTCTCCTGTGTACAAAACAATCCTGATCAGTGTAGTGCCAATGTAGCAGATCTGCATTACCTGCCTTGCAATCCTTAGGACAGGAGCAGTCAGGGAAAAGAGGCTTGGTCAGAGTGCATCTATGTTCCAGCTATTCTTGGCTGTTGAAACAGACTTTAGGAATCATGGAAAGCAAAGCACACATTACAGTATTCCTAAGATAGCCAGGGTCTGAACTGATTTCCAGCTACATTAGGGCTACGTCTACACTGCCTCTTTTGCTGGCAGAGAGTATGCTAATTAAATGCTCATTAGCAACTTCTCGTGCTTCATTTGCATAATCTCTGCCTGAGGCTTTTTGCACAAGAGGTTTTTGCGCTAAACAGTTGTAGACAGTCCGTTTTGCACAAAAAAAAGCCTTTTGCGCAAGATCTGTATACCTCCTTTTTTGAGGCATAAGGATCTTGTGCACAAAACGGACCCATCTACACTGCTTGTTTTTGCACAAAAACCTCTTGCACAAAAAGCCTCGGGCAGAGATTACGCAAATGAAGCATGAGAAGTTGCTAATGAGCGCTTCATTTGCATTGCCTCTTCCGCAAAAAAGAGGCAGTGTAGACATAGCTTCAGAATTGTACAAAGCCACTGTCCTTCCTCCTCTATAGTCCCTCACGTGCAGCCAATGGGCTTTGGGGTAGTCAGGTATAATAGAAGCATGAAGTACTGTTACCTACTGGAAACCCATCATTTAAAATCAAATGAATTTGCATAATTTTTGGTGACATTATTCAAAGCTACAACGTGTAAGAGATGTCTCAATATATCCTATGGCAAGAAAAGCTACATACTTCTCTCTACATTTCTGAGTGGGAGAGACAACCAATAGTACATCAGTACCCTAACGGATTCCTGAAACTAGGAAAAGATCTTTGAAGAGCCTACAGTCAACAAAGCTCTGTTGTATGCTGCTGGAAAAGGCATTTCCTTTCAGGGGGTGACCCGATGCCCTGTTTTTTAAAGCAACCGTTGTATATTTAAACCCTCCTGCAGGTATCCTGACTTTTTTCCTAAAAATGAGCAAATTGTCCGTATTTTCTGTCTCCCCACCATCATTACTAGCTGGTCCTGCCGCTTGCCATCCATCCACCCACTAGTGTTGGGGAGGGAGGAGGTGCAGTAGCCAATGAGGGGGGTGGGTGTTGAGAGTAAAGATGCAGCATGTGGGTCTGTCAGCACAGCTACTGCATGAAGGCTCTCGCCTGCCCCATCCCGTTTCCTGCCTGCATTGGCTGCAAGCTGTAATGGTTGGTTAATGCAGGGAGGCCCCAGTGACATGTCCCCTCTGCTGCCCACTCATTGCCCCTTTACTTGCTCCCCCTCTCACTGTCCTCTCATTGCTTTGCCCTCTACCCCTTCCAAGCCCTGCTACTTAATTTCCTACCACCCCGATAGGTACAATCCCACTCATAGCAACACGCAATGAGCCAGCCCCTGGTCCGAGCGTTCAGTTCACCAACCGCCTGGTCAGCAGGCTCCTTCCTTCCTCCCCTGCCTCTGATAGGGCCAGCACCCCAGGAAAGCCCAACACATGCTGGCCTGGAGTGCTGGCCCAGAGGAGTGGATCCTGGTATAAGCCAAAGCCCCACATAGCACTGGCCCAGGGAAGCCTTTCTGCCCCTCAGCTAAGCTCTGGAGTGGTGGGGAAAACAGCAATTTGCACCCTGTTTGTGCTAGCTCTATAGCAGCCCCCAGGACAGGGGCTTAGCACCCTTTTTGCCCATGCCCCACGCTGGTTCCTCCCTCCGGGACCATGAGTCTGCATCATTCCCTAGGCACCCTCACATGCTGAGCCATCTCTCTGGCCAGGTTCAGTGAAGCCCTACAGACAGGTTCCCTGGGCCCTGGTGCACAATGTATCCTTAACATTTAACAACTTACTGCCTGTACTGTAGTTGGGGGACAGAAGGCAGCTGGGTTATGTCTGTGGCCAGCAGCAATCTGGAGCTTTGGAAACTGTGCAGGCTGGAAGGGACAAGCTGCTTGCTGCCACCCAGGAGGGGGCCGAAAGAAGAGCACTGCAGAGACATGGGTCAGCTCATCCCTTCCCTCCCGCTTCTCTTTACCTGCAGCTGGAAGCATTTCCCATCAGCTTCCCTCCTGCACATTGCAGAAAGGCTGCTGCTGGCCACATTTGGTATGAACCCTGGCAGAAATCAGGGGAAGGTGTGAATGTGCCTTGGGTCGATACATTGCCAGGTACCATTAGAGGCAGGTCTATCCCCGGGGTCCAGCCAGGCATGGAGGGAGGGTGCACAAAGCAGGGAGGATTTGGTCAGTCAGTCTCCCCACTGTGAGAGAGGTGTACAGCAGTGTGTGCATGTCACCTCTCCTCATGTTTGGGGGGGGGGGCACCTTTCGCTTTGTGAGCCCTAAACCCTTAAAGATAAGGTAAATAAACAGAATCCAACTATGCAGAGTTCCTTTTGAACAGGCTTTCAGTCATCTTGTTGTGAATTTGAACATTTGTACAGTTTATTGCCATTGAACTCACCTGAGCAAGAGTAATTTTACCAGTTGCCCTGTATTCAGCATAGGGAAATATGGTCACCCCACCCTTAATCAGAGCTCTGAAATTTAAACCACAGAGTGCCATCATAATTATTATTCAATATTTATAGCTCAGGGCCCAGCAGCCCCAACCAGGTCAGGGCCCCATTGTACTAGGAACTGCAAAGGCATGTAGCCACGGACAGCCCCACCCTAACCTGATTGGACTGTGTTTCCACATGACTGTGAGCAATGCTGTGCTGGAGACAGGCCCTATGACAGTGGTCACCAACCAGTAGATCGGGATCTACTGGTAGATCTTGGAGCTTCTGACAGGTGATCTTGACTAGTTTGACCAAGAGGCTATCAAGTGCCGTCACTTCAACTGCCCCTCCCCCAACTGCTGCTCATCTCCTGCCCTTTGCCTTGGAGCTGCCCCTTCCAGTGGGGAGCCCCCTGCTTGCTGTGCGGGGTAGGGAAGGGCAGGGGAGGGAGAGGAGGAGTGCTGATGTCAAGGTGTCCCCTCCCACTCTGTATCCTTTCTCCACAGAGCAGAGAGGGGGCACAACAGGACCTGGGATAGAGCAAGTTTGCTGGCTGCTTTAAAAAGTGGGCCTGGGCCAGGGCAGGGGTGAGCCTACCTTAGCCCCACTGCACCACCAACCAGGAGCCACCAGCAGTGCCCAGCCGGAGCCCGCATCCTGATCTCCTACCCCAGTCATGAATCTCCTACTGCACCCCAAGCTCCTGCCCTAGCCCAGAGCAGAGCACACCTGCATCTAAATGCCATCCAGAGCCTGCACCTAGAACCCCTTCCTGCATACCAACTGCTCCCCCTGAGCAGCTCAGAGCCCCTCACACTCCACATCCCTTAATCCAAGACCAGAGCCTGCACCCCAACCCTCTGCCCCAGCCTGATGAAAGCGAATGAGGATGGGCAAGAGAGGGAGAATAGAATGAGCAGGGGCAGGGCCTTGGAGAAGGGGCGGGAAGGAGGTGGGGCAAAGGTATTTACATTTGAGGTAGATCTTGGATTGCACTTAAATTCAAAAAGTGATTTCATGCCTAAAAAGGTTGGAGACCACCGCCCTATGACTATAGTAAAAATGCTCCTTCCAGGAGTTTGAAATTGACCCCAAGGAAGCAGCCTATGTAACCTGCTCCTCAGTCTGTGTTATACATCTCCTTCTGTAGCTGATTCACAGAGGATACAGGTTTATCTGGGAACATCTACACTACAGCTGGGAGACAGACTCACACTAGAAGGGCCTCAAGCTTGGTAAAAATAGCAATAGCAACATGGATATTCCAGTTTAAGAGGAAGCTCAGACTTCTAAGGCCACCAGAAACCCTAGACTAGGAAGCCTGGGAGCTCCAGCTTGAGCCAGATAACCACACTGCTGTTTTAGTGCATGAACTTGAGCACAAATCTGTCTATCTGGTTAGGTGTCGTCCCTGGGGCTGCTGCTACACTTCAAAGGCGGAAGCACCCTTATCAACTAATTGAACAGTGGATGCAAATCGCATTGACTATTGGATTAGCCAATTAAATTGAAATTTTACATCCCTAAGAGACAAACACAGAACTCACACCCAGTGGGGTCAACAGCCACTGTGGGCCCTGGGGCAAGGTGGGAGGGGGGCCCAGCTCCACATCCCCAGAAGGGGCGGGGCCAAAGGCAGAAGGGGTGGGGCCTAAGGCAGTCAGCCTTTAGCTCCACCCAGACTGTGGCACTGGACCTCCTTCCTGCAGTGAGCCCTCAAAGCCACCCTGTGTGGCAAAGCAATGTTTCCACAGCAGTTCAAAGAGGCCCAGCGCTCCAGCTGCCATTGCTTTCAAAGTAGCAGCGGCCGGGAGCTCTGGGCCTTTTTGAAATGCTGGGCCCCTGTGCAGTTGCCCTCTTTGCCCTCCCCTGTTGGTGAACTAGCTCACGTCAAATACCTGGAAGCCAGTATGGCATAGGTGTTATCTGATATATTCTGGAAGGTTTTCAAATCGAAAGATTCCTAGTCTGATATCAGAAAACTGCTGTGTGACTTAATCTAGGGATGAATATCCCAAATTCTCCAATACCATAACAGGCAATGTCAGGATTCACTGAAATTAAACCTTTGTGACCTCAGCAATAAATATATATCACCACCACTATGGCTGCAAGAAAAATACCCATCATAAAAAACAGTGTTCAATAGAACTGTGATTTATCATAAGCACTTCTTTCAAAAAGTCTCTGTTGGATTAAAATTAGATTATTTTGGAAAAAGAACAGTCTTGGGAGAGGATGAAAACAGCTGAGAGAATTAATGGCGAGAGCACAAATCTAGGAGTCAAGCAATCTGAGTGCCAGCCCTGACTCTGCTACAGATTTGCCATATGACCTCAGCCAAGTTACAGAACTTCAGTTTCTCCATTTATACAATGTTATTTATCATTTTAATAACATTGTATTGGGCACCTCCCAACAAAGATAAAAGACTTGAGACCTGCCCTAAAGAGTTTGTATGCTAATTTCAGACATCCCAAAACGAATGGGTGTAACTAAACATCAGAGAAGGACAGGAGAATAAGATAATTTGGAAACTCAACAAAGGCTCATGCATGGGATGGAAAAAAAAAGGTTTTCTCGGTTGATTTATGAAATAAATTTTATTAATTTTAAAATATTACTAGATAAATAAAGAGGAAGCAGTTTCTTGAAGACCTGTAGAAGAAATGGGTCACCAAGAAGAATTTAAATGGGGATAGGGTGGTGCCTTATTGGAAACAGTTCGCGGCTGTGTTCCACATGTGGGTTGTCATAAGGAAAGTTGCGGGAGAAGCAGTTAAACAGGGTGATGAAGCTGACATTAACAGGTACTGAGGCTCAAACTGGTAAGGGACTAAGGAAAAGCAAGGAAAGGAAGAGTTATGTAGGACCCTGAAGGTAACTTGAACTTGATATAGTATAAAAAACAGAGCAGCAGAGGTGTGGAGGCAGGTAATATAGGTTAGACTGAAAGGGAAGCAAGATGATCTTACCAGAAACTTCTTGCATAGATTTGAGAAGAGATACAATACTCTCCTACCTCACAGAGGTATTGTGAGGAGGCCTAACGTGTATAATAATAATAATAATAATTCTTTGGAGGTGGTCATAGGAAAGAGCTATAGAAAAGTGAATTGTTTTTAACCTAATCAAATACACATAATTGGGGCTGGTACCAAGACAGTGCTTTGGGTTGAAGTCATTGCAAATATTCTATTAAATTCTTTAAGGAATCATGACAATTGCCTCTGCATTTGGAAGAATGATTCAGCAAGAAGCCATCTTGGTTGCAGAAGTGTTTTACTGTGCCCCATACCTGCAGAGGGGACAGACATGCTCTTTTTCCTGCATTCCATACCACAAACAAACCTTCTCTCCAATATCCAATTCAATATCACATGTTGTTTCTTTTCAGCTACAGTGTTTACTCTAGCCAGTCTGGAGTCTCTCACCTGAGGTGACACATGGGAGAAAGAACATCAGACTTCACAGCCTGTCTTCAAAATCTACTTTTAGCTGTTTAGAAGGTCACAAATCTGAAAAGTTCTTTCCTGGTTCATTGACCCATCCCTTCCCGATGGCAGCTAGGGAAAACTGTGTGTGTAACTAATGGTCTGGCAAGTCCTGTTGTGAGTCCTGACTAGAATCCCACATATTACATTCTATACATTACTTGGTACTATTTATATTATTGTAAATGCCTACGAGCTCTATTTGTGGACCTGACCCTAGGTGCTAGGTGCTGTACGAACACCAAACAACAAGATGGTCCCTGCCCCAGATAACTTACTGAGTGTATCAGCCCTGAACCAGTATACCTCTCTCCAGAGCCACACAAGCACGTTCCTCAGGTTTTATTATGGAACAAGAACGTGTCCTCCTGAGGAAAAAGATAGCTTAATATACAACCTAAAGGGCATGCCACTGTGGTGAGAGCACACCCACCACTGTAAGAGAAGACACCAGCTCTCATTTTCTCCCTGGTCCTGCTGGTTCCCTTTCTCATTCTTTCCTCTCTCTTACTCCCTTAACACCATATGGTTCTCCTCACACACTCTACCCCGCTTCCTATTGACTTCCATCAACCTCCCTGGTCCCATGGGTGTCCTGCTGCTGTCTTCCTCCAGACACCAGCTCCTAACTCTCATGGAAACATCTGATCCCTGCAGTCCATTCTTCCTCCTAAGTGGGTGGCCATTGCACAGAAGAATCTGCTCATCTCCCTGTCCAAAGAGCAGCAGTGGGGAAGACTATCACTCTGTGCATATCTCATTATAATTTCCCTTACTTGATATAAGTGTAAGCACAGTTATCACTCAAACCTCTCTACTATTTTAAACTTTAAATTAAATACACAGAAGTTTTCAGACACCAAATCTCACACTACAGCTGTTCACAGGTGATGACAAGTTAGTAGGCATAAGTTACATATTTATGGCACAAAGAGGCTTTAGTGAAACATGGTGTAATTGAGTCTTAGCATTTTTTAAGCTTCTTTTCCATTGTTCCAAGACCTAGTCTTTCATCTTTACAACACTTAGTGTGGAATCTATAAAACAAAACCTTGCTCTTCCAACACACGTGTTGAGCCACTGGATGGCCAGTTAATTTAAAAAGGGAGTGTTTCAGGCTTCTTCCCTCGGAACCTTTACCCCTTTGAACACTGAAGTCTCAGAAGTTCAAGCTCTCTGCTACTTTGTCATGATAGGAGAGTGACTATCTGTAAGTCTGGAGGAGGTCCTGGGTCACTCCTGGGTTTTAGATTTATGTATCTGTCTCACTGAGACACAGATGTCTAGCAGTGGCTCTGGAGGGTATCGGGACATCTGCTTCCCAGACACCTCCGAGTCTATCATTTGTGTGTAATTTTTCCTTTTAGTCGTTACTAAAGAATGAATGCTCAGAGTGAGAGCATTCAACCTTTGTACTGTGAATAATTGCTTCTTACCTTTGGAGTACCCAATACCTCCTGTGACTTGGGGGAAGGAGGAGAAACTTAAAAATGAACAGTTAATAAGCTGTTGATCCAAACTGTGCTGAACAAGGGTCAGTATCACTTTGCATTTAACAAATTTCTATGTGGAGAAGAGTTTGCAGTCACCACGTTTTTGGAGGAGGCAGACTGGTCCGGGCTCCCTATTTTTTGCTATTCCTTGACTAAGGATAAATCACCGCAGAGAAGGAGCACGCTCCCATGCCCCAGGACGGAGCAAGCTATTTCCTAGCCACATTCCTGTCTCTTGCCAGCTTTTAAAGCAAGAGAGTCTGGCACTCACACCTTGGCTTTCAATTTGTCACCTACAGCTCCATCACTTAGCCAGTGCCAGGCCTTTCTGAGAAATTTTAAGTTTACACTATATGGGCTTTTAAGGCCAGATTCCAAAATCCTTCCTCTACTGAGACTTGTGCCGACTTGAGAAGGAGGTTTGCATAATGTATAAATACAGAATTGAATCCTCACGGGCTTGTCATACCAATAATGGTTCCAATTTTGTAAAGGCTTAGGCACATGATAGTTTTTACAAAGGTGTGGTGTCCTGGACTTTTTTTTTTTGCAATGCATATTACACACTAATTACCATTTCAATCAGACTTATTTAAAAAAGAAATCCACAGATCTCCTACTCCACAGCTAGCTTCAAAACCATACCAGCAACCAACTACTTAAAAAAAACCCATGGTCCCTACAAGCTTACTAGTCCCTGTAAATTTAAAATAGTCTCAATTATTTTTTCCCCCCCATCATGTTTAAAAATCATTCCATAAATGTGCTCCTCAAGGGTTCAGAGTTTCTCTATCAAATATTAGTTATTTCAGCACATAAAATCCTTGTTTTCAGGAATTTATAAATAAAAAGAACATCGACCCTGGAGATAATTCTGTAGATCAGGATCATTCCAGCAGTGCAGTAGCATAGCATTCCCTTCTAGAATAGGTGACACAATTAGACTAACTTAACTTCAGAATTACTCTCTGCTGTGTCATTCAAGGTAAATTTAAACCTGAAGAAAAGTCAGTGTTAACTGTTCATCTCTCTTCCTGTTAGCCTTGCTCAATACACAATGAGTCATACTGAGCTTCCCACTCTATCACAGTTCTTGCTTTTTTGTCACT
This sequence comes from Apalone spinifera, assembly GCA_030068395.1. Taxonomy (NCBI): domain Eukaryota; kingdom Metazoa; phylum Chordata; order Testudines; family Trionychidae; genus Apalone; species Apalone spinifera. The sequence continues at coordinate 13,416,036 of JANRFK010001158.1, forward strand.
CCTTTGCACCCTTTAGATTTTTGTGCACTAAATGTAAAACTTTACTATTTCCTATTGTTGGCAAAATACAAGAGTTTTGCAGACAGACTGTGCCCTTTGATCACGTGTACAACCTCAGTGAGCTGAGCAGGGTTGCAAGAACAGAATTTGTCTTTTCACTTCCTTTCTGAAGCTTTTGACAATTTCCAAGAGCTAAATGCTAGCTATTTCTGTACAAATAGGCAATAACAAATCTCGTAAACTCGGTCATTGCTGGGTAAGATTCTTTTATGCTTTTGTCTAAAAAAAAAAGCAAGAGAAGTTAATAAAGAATAAGCAGCAAACATTTGGGCTGTTACATGCCACCTTAACAGAGTAAAATGTCCTTCACTAGCCAGACCAGTTGTTTCTGATGTTTTCCGCGTGGGGACTACTTCTTAAATTAAAAATACTTGTACAGAGAAAAGACGACTTTACTACCCAATCCTTCATCTGCCCTGCTGCAGCCAAACTGGATGGTTACGTAAAAAGGATAATATTATGGTATGTCCCTAAAGTTACATTGCCAGTTGCACTTAAAGCAGGATTAAAATCCTCTGTTTCATACATCAGTGTTTGATGTTAGTCTCCAAATTTAATACATTTACTCTTCTTGAGACAACTGAATTCTCTATCATATTTTCTTGGCTAAATATTTTTTCTTTGGATTTGTCTTTACATGAGAAAACCCATACAAACTCTTGAGTGCTCTGACAATAATTAAACTTATATGCCCACTCAGCAGCTTAAGCACAAGTAGCGAAAAGCCACCAATCAGCAACCTTCAGTAGCCAAATGAAGCTAATAATTTACCTCAGCAAACAGAAAGTAAAGTGAAAATAACCTTCAGAAGAATCTTCTTACTCAAGTCAGACACAGGAAAATATTTAATAACTTGTTTCATCTTCCAATTACAAATGAGTCCTTAAAACAGTTCAACTGTCTTTTTTTCCCCTGGACTCCTCTAGGTAACAACAGTTCCTACAGACTTCCAATCTCTCTCCAATTCTCTCTCACACACACACACTCTCTCTCTCTCTCTCTCTCTCTCTCTCTCTTTCATAACAGCTAAGGAATAGGACAGTTTTCAAACTTAGCAGAGCATGAAGGAAGCTATCCCCCTTATTCAACAAAGCCTAGTTTGTCTCTGCAAGGAAAAGCCAACTATAATGTCAGTTTATGCTTGCTAGCTCCAATCTTTGTCATTACCACTAACCCATTTCCCTGATTCTCCTGCTCCATGCACCACAGAGAACCCAAAAAGCCAAGGAAGCAAAGTGGGCCTTCTGTGCTCCCATATTCCTGCTCTCTTCAGCCTAGGGTTGCCAGACGGTTTCAACAAAAATACCAGACACCCTTGACATCTACATTACATATTATTTAGAAAATACCAGACTTTTATATTTTCTCCTTTATATTTTCTCAATTTGTTTCCTAAACAGAAAGCTCAAATACTGAACCGTCCTGTTTAAAACCAGACACCTGGCAACCCTACTTCAGCCCCACCTCCCTCATAAACTTACATCTTCAATGTCTCATTCATCAGCCCAGCTGGGAGCAAAGGGAGGTGGAGGAGCCAGCAGACAGGTAGGAGGACGACTGAGCAGGGCTGGGAACTGAATGGAGGTGGGTAGGGGGAGATGGGAGCAGGGGAGCTTAAGCAGAAGAGCACAGGTGTAATGGGGACCTGGGATTGGGGGAACTCAGTAGCTTGTAAACTAATCCATTGATGCTTCAAGTGCTCTCCTGGCAATGCTGCAGGAGAGTCTCAGGGCGTGTTCGCAGCAGGGCTTAACTCAAAATAAGCTATGCCAATTGAGCGACGTCAACTGCGTAGCTTATTTTGAAATAGCTTATTTTGAGTTTTGGTGCTGTCTACACAGCACTTATTTCGAAATAGAGCACTCTTCCTCTGACTTCCCTCCCTCCTCGTACAATGAGGGTTACAAGAGTCAGAGTAAGAAGTCCTCCAGCGTGACAGTATTTCAACATGATGTTAAAATAACTGCCAGCTGTGTAAACACAAACTATGTTATTTCGAAACAATGCTAGTTATTTTGAAATAATGTTGCTGTGTAGACATAGCCTCAGATGGGTAGATCCAGAGTCTCTGGCTACCTAGCTTCCAGCACACTGGGCAGCAATGACAGCGCAGGGGTGAGGAACCCCAGGCCCGGTACCCTGGCTTGCCTGGATCTGGCCCCCTGAGGCTCAGAGCTCCCCCTCCCCCAGCATTGGGGAGCATGCGCTAGTGTTCCAGCCCCCCTGCTGCCTCACCAAAGGGCTGGAGCACTCAAAATCTACTAGGCTGGGCCCTCCTAAGCTCTGGTTGCCAAAGGGAATGTGGGGAGTGTCTTTCTCCTCAGTTGGGGGCCACATCAATGAAGGGGTTGTTGTTGGTTTTTTTTGCTTCTCACTTGTGTGGCTCCCGACTGATTTTTCTGTGGGTCAGCGGTCCTGACGCAAAAAAGATTAGAGAAAATATGTAGGACAATGGGGGTGTTGAGACAAGAGAGGGGAAAGAGCAGTTTTGTAGGGTTGCACTAAGAAGACGACAGAGAAGCAGAGCAGAAGGCAGCTCTGCTTTCACAAGTCTCTTGTGGTTCATCAGGGAGGAGCTGCATTGCACGTGCTATGTGATTTACAGGAGCCCCCCGACTTGTGACACGATTGGTTCTGGGGGAAGCATTGCAAGTCGAGGGCATCGTAACTCGTACCCGCATTTACGATAGGCATCGTGCGCCATCGTAAATGCAGGTAGAGGATGTAAGTCTGGGGTTTCCTGCCCCTTCCGCACTTACAAAAATGGTTGTAAGTGTGGAGGGTCGGAACTCGGGTGGTCGCAAGTCGGGGGCCTTCTGTATTTAAGTGACGTGCAATGACAACCAAACTAAATGCTGCCCTATGCTGTTGTCATCCAGAAGGATGGAGGCCAAAAAGAGCATTTAAATTGGACTTGGTACCAAACAGTTCCACTAGAGTTCCCATTAGTCAATCTTTTTTTTATTTTAAAATATTTCACAGTGGTATAACATTGTAGTAGCACACACCAATACGACCAGTCAGAACTAGTTACTTTCGTGGGCAAGATAGGGTCCGCAGGCCAGATCCAGCCTGCCAAGTTGTTTGATCCAGTCCACAGTTGCCTGGCCACTCTGCCACTCCACCGCCCCTAGGCCAATCGAGACCTGGGAACGGAGGAACCCATGATGTCTCCTTCAGCTTGCCAGGGGTGTGCAATACTTAGAGGGAACCGCCAGCTGTTTAAAATTGCTGGCGGTTCCCTCTAGGCACTGCACACCCCTGGAAGAGCAGGGAAGGAGGATGAAAGACTTTAAATGCTCCCCTGCCCCCAAACCAATCAGCGCCTGGGGAGCACACAAAGTGTGCCCCCCATCCCCCAGTCCTGCCAGAGGCTGCCTGCTCCTAGAAGGAATAGCCCCTTTTCGCCTGAGGCCCTGCCCATTTAGGGGCAGCCAATGACGACTGCCAAAATTCGTGAAGTGGCACCTCTGCAAAAATTATTTCCCACCCCTCTCCTAGAACTACGAAGGGTCAAGACTATGCAAGACGAACACATAGTATAGGCCAATATCTTCAAAAGTGGGCTCTGATTTTGAATACTTCCATTTTTGGGTATCCAACTGACACATTTTGGGTTTGATTCTCAGAGAAGCTAATAACTCAGTACTCCAGATGAAGCCACTGGAACCTGCAGGTTTTCACCATTCTGAGTCAGGCCCAAAGCTGGACACTCAAACATGGAGACACACAAAAAATAAAATCTACTGAGAATTTGACCCAGAGTGTCTCTCCCCTGACAATCTGTAGGTGAACAGTGACAACAAAATGGCTGTTAAACTCTACACCCAATGACAGGACTTGGAACTTTAGAAGTGCAGCCAACCACCATTTCATAACTTCATGCACCATGATTGTATTTTTTTAAATGTGACACAAGTCTCAGTATGCAGAGCTCGGGTTCCAAGAAAAAAAGTCTTCTTGGATAAAGGCAGAACTACATAAGGATACCTATGGTCTCTGTGGGTTGCACCTCTTTGTTGAAGGGAATGTATGCAATGCAACAGGCTGCAGTAGCAAAATAAATGCAGTTCTCAGGTCATATGACCAAATACCACCAGCACAACTCTCAGCTGGCAATGTTTGAGTGTCTATGATCTAAAGGAAATTTTTTGAAACGTAATAAAAAACCCAACAATCTCAATTAGAATTTTTTTTTTAATGGGATGCTAAAACTCCCTGGATTGTACTCTCCCTCCACACTTTGCACTCTTGGTGCTATTAATAAAAGAAGCTGTGTTCTGGTATTTGATTTATTCGGAGTAAAAGAGGCTGTTTTCTGCTATTTGATTTATTCTGTGTTCACAACACAGAACTTTGTACATTCTTTGTAAATAAGCAAAATTGCATCAAAGAAATGCCTATCACTCAGATTCTGCTCCAAGGTAGAACATCCACAGGGCTCCAAACTTTTAAGTAGCTGCTCAGCTCAAAAAGCAACAACAAATACTCTCATACATCAAGCTATACCTCAGTTCCCTTCTCTCTTTTAGGGTGCGTCTACATTGCACCATAGGTTGAAATAAGATACGCAATTTGAGCTATGCAAATTGTGTATCTTATTTCAATCTTATTTTGAAATAACTTATTTTGTAATTTGGCGCGGTCTACACCGCACCAAATTTCAAAAAAACCCACTATTCTGAAACGTCCCTTACTCCTTGTGGAATGAGTTTTACAGGGACATCGGAATAGCCAGCTTGTTATATTTCGAAATAATGGGCTTGCTGTTAAGATGGGGGATAGCTATTTTAGGAAACCTCTGGTATCCCAAAATAGCGCTGCAGTGTAGATGTAGCACTTAGAGGCCAGGTGAAAAAAAATGAGCCCTACAAGAGAGGAGATTAAAGTGAGCATCAGATTTTTTTTTTAAAGAAGTTTAGAGTTTGTATTTCAGACCTTCCCCCTTTTTCAGATTTATTCAGAACCCACCAAGAGGCACAGCAAACACAACTGGAAGTGGGGAAACAAGTGGGAATCACCATTTTGTTCATTAGCATTACGCAAGGTCAATAATTAGGTCTTTTGCAATTTCACCACTGAGCATTTTAGAGGTCAGGTTCCTGCCTGTCCCACTCCATCTGCCACAGGCCGGGGCTGCTCCAGCATGGCAGAAGAGCCCCTGTTCGGGGCAGGAATCTCTACCCCATAATTAATCTTAAATGGTAATCTTCACTCAACCTGTTAAGAGTAAGGCTTACCAGTTAAACCTTCACATCCCCAATAGCCACACATGGGAATGGGAAGTGGACACAAAACTCTGCTAATCTGATACATTTTTATCCATTAGCCCATTTCTAACACATACAATGGAAGAAAGAACAACTCTACCTCATGTAACCAAGCAGTGTATCAAATCAAAACGAGCACTTACCAAAGCTCCCATCTCCTGAATCATGCATGCCAAAGCTGGAGTACTGGGGCTGGACTGAACCCTACAGACTCGAGAAGAGGTCTTGGCTCATTATGCTGCCTGACGACCCTGTTGCCTGTCCCACCTCATGGGTGGGACTAGCAACTCCACTTGCTAGTCCGCCACTTTGTCCTTGGGGTTCTGTGTGCTAGCTGCTATCTCCAGACCCCCAAAATATCCACAGGGCTTTTGGCAGTGGAGGTGGGATTGCCACAAAAGATGGCATTTAACTTTTTGTAGAAGTGCAGGTCTTTGGCACAGCCCCCGAGTGACGGTTTGCCTCCCTCGCCTTCTGATATGCCTGCCTGATCTCCTTGATCGTCACACAGCACCGATGCATGATCCATTTGTGGCCCTTCTCCAACCTGTCACCAGAAATCTGACCACAGGTATAGGTTGTACCTCCCTAAACCGGGACTTTCTGGTCTGGCAACATCCAGGGTGCAGCAGTACCATGGATGTTCCTGGACCACAGAGCCCAGGAACAGGAAGGTCTGGTGGCAGCACAGGAGGACAGAGGGGGCAGGGAAGGACTCAGCTGGGAGCTCCGTGTTAGGGGCGGCAGGTGGCACAGCAGGTACTTCTGGCTCCAGTGCCTGAGGTGCTCCAAGGGTAGCGGGATCATCAGGGGCCGTGGAGCTCCGGTTCTGGCCAGGGAGCTCCAGCTCCAGAACTCTGACCTTGGCACGCTGGCAGTGGCCAGGGATCTCCAGCCCCAACCATGCAAGTGGGGCAAGCGTGCAACCAAGCAGTGGGGCTGGCAACAGCTAGAGAGATCTGGCCTGGGGAGCCCCAGCCAGGCAGGCGGCAGGGAGCCTAGTGCTGGAGCCCAGCTGCAATGGCACCAGGCTGGAGCCCTAGCCCAGAGGCAGCAGGGGCCAAGAAGAGAGGGACCTCCCTGGATCCAGCAAATCCTTTCCTTTGGGGTTGGTCAGGTCCCAAAGGTGCCAAACCAGGGAGGTCCAACCTGTACTGAAGTTCCTGTGGCTGGAGCAGAGCTTAAACTGCACAGCCTCCTCTTTTCAAGACTCAGAAGATCCAATATTTCCAGTGTACTCCAAGGAGAAGATTGTTTGCAGTGTGGACCACCATGGTCAGCTGAGAGCCCCCCACACCAAGCAAAGATGAAGTGGAATTTCAAAAATTCCCAGTCATTTGAAGGGGAAGAGCAGGTGTCTGTTTACCTGGCTGCAGGACAGCAGAGTTTGAGCTGCTGATCAGAGAGGTGAGAGAATGTGCATTGTGGGACAGCTTTTGGAGGCCATTTACAGCAGCATAATCAAGTGCAGCGTCTTAACTGACACTGCATCAATCTGATTTTATTGCAAAAAGCTTTACACCTCTTACTGAGGTGATTTTATTTTGTCAGCATAGCTGAAGAGTTAAGTCGTTGGAAGGAACACTGCAGCATGTACCTCCACGACTTTGTCAACAAGTAGAGATCTCATAGCAGAGTCAAATCATTGTCTCTTACTATGAGAAACCAAAGGAGACTGTATCAAAAGAGAGCCCCATATTGAACTTCAGATCTGATCCAAATGAGCTGAGCCCACCCCAGTGAGTACACTGTTATTATGTAGCAAACTAGTGCACTGTAGATTCATACCCTGTATTGCTGCATGGTAAATTGACAAGGAGACAAGCCTTCAGGATAGCAGCAATCTTGGTATCAAAATGTCTGGGAGAAAAATATGTGACATTAACTAACTAAAAAGTCTTTTCTCTCAAACAATTGAAATCCCAAAGGAGCATTATCAATTAAATTACAAAACAACGAAAACCAAGGCAAATTATTGCATAATTTCCCAAAGAGGTAAACTGAAACATCAAGGAGCACAAAAATCTAATGAAGGAGTGCAAAGTGACCAGCCTAATTCTACAGTCTTTACTGAGGGCAAACTCCCATGTGAGTTACCGGGAATTTCTATAGGAGTTTGATTGGAGCAAGGGCTGTACAAAGTGCCTTGTGTATCTTGGAGAAAAATAAGACAAAGAAGCTAAGAGGACTCAATGGCACTTTTCTGTTTCCTGCATGCTTGTCATTATTTTAGTTTAGCAACATACACTTTGTTCTATTTATTAGCTTAAAATAATTTGGATTTATATAGTTCTTTTCATCTAAGAATTTCAAGAAGCTGTAGAAAAGCGGTTCGATATTTCTATACTCATTTACTGACACAGAAACTTTAAAAGTTAAATCAGCGAATGTCACAATTATTCACTATCTCTGAAAACTAGGCCCATAACTTATCTGAGCCTCAGTTTCCCTGCCAATAACAGGAGGATAATTGTGCTTACCAATAATTATAAAACTTTAATATTCTCAAAAGAAAAATATTATTTCAGTGCAGAATGTTATTTCAATTTAAAGTAGTGGCAGCTGCTTGACATAGCTGAAAATCAGGACCTAAGTGACTTATTCCAGGTCTCTCTCAGAGTATAAGGCAGAACCTAGATTTGTTCATTCCTTATCACGTATTCTAAATAGTAGGCAATGCCGGATCCCATCTTGAAATTATAGTCTGACAACCGAAGGTGGTTCTGGTTTTCTGATTATGTCACTCCAACCACCCTCTTTTGTCATTGTTCATTCATCCTTTTTATGTAACAGTTCTACGTGTGAAAAAGAAAAAGGTCAGCTTGACAATAAACTGCATCATTTGAAAATGTTGACATTGTAGGTGAAGAATGGGCGGTCACCACCCATTTTCTTGAATTCTGGGTGACAATGTGGCAACTTTTATAATAAACTAAGTGGATGCCACAAGCTGAACCCCAAACCTCTCTGCAATCAAATGTATTACTTTAGTGCAAAATAAAATAAATATTGCATTTTATTAATATCAGAAGAACTGACTTAAATGGGGCCTTTGTGTTGTATGGTCTTGCTTTAATTTTTGTATTCATGCCCGTCAGTGTGAAAGAAGCTATTTGCATATATATTTTTGCATGTATATGCAACCACACTTAAGTTGCAGCCCTCAGCATGTGCTGTGACTGTATCAGTGGCCCCCTGGGCTTCCAAAGTTGAGTTGCACTGCTCTAGCAGGTTGTCCTACCTCTAGTGGCAGTACAAGAGAATTGCTGAATAAGTCTTCTATGCAATTAGTATGCTATATGTAAGCCATTTCTACAACCCGGAAAGCCTATATAAATGTCTAATGTATGTTGTGTGTGAAATGAAAATGTACAACAATCCAGATGTTGGTATTCTGTAATGCCCAGACTCTCAAAGTCAGGCTTTAGATCTGAGAAGGTTTTCCAAGCCACGTGCTATGGTTTGCCCAAAGGAGCAAGTTACAGATTTTGAGCACAATCCTGTCTTCCTTATGTACCAACAATGCCACTGAAGCTAGAAGACAGGCCCCAACTCTCAACAGAAAGTTACTGTAATGGGCAGGGTCTTGCTGGGCGGCCTGAGGCACCCATGTCAGTTCCATATGGTGGTCAGTAGTCCACTCCCTTTTCCTACCATCAGGCTTCCCCATCAAGTGAGCGATTCTGAGCTGCAACCAGTCAAGCAGTGTGTATCTCGCAGTTGCCTAGCAGGCAGACAATAATAGCAGTAATCAAGCTGTGACCTTTGAGTGAACCAGAGTAAACCTTTAGCCTATAGTCCTGCAGCCCCCTAGCTGGGGCAGTGAAATAATTCAGCAATCTGGGGGATTAGTCCCCTGGTCAGGGCAAAGTAGCAAACAGGCTGCAGCCCCTGGGTGGGCAAGACAAGCAAACAATCAGTCTACAGGCCTCACCTCCCTCTGAGTGGGGGCATAGTTCAGGCAGCCTTCTCAGTGGGTGGCAACTTGGTTCCCCCAGCCATCAGGTCAACAAGAGGCTACCCCAGGTCCTTGTGTTCTGTCACCTAAGATGCCCTAGATATCTCAGCAGGAGTCAGCAATGTACTATTGTCTACCTCTCTTTCTTCCCTTGCCCCCAGTCTAGGCTGCCTCCCTTTCTCTGAGCTCTCCACTTGGAGCATGTGAAGCAGGAAAGAGGGGGCATGGGCACCTTGGCCCACAATGATTGGCCTGCTGCTGGTGGATCAGTTCGGGGTTGGTATGTCCCATCATCACGGTTATAAAAATCCAAGTCCATGATCTACAGTTCATTTCTACAGCCACATGTGGGTCAGATTGTATGCCGTTGTGATGGAGAAGGTATTTAACCTTGGGGAGGGCAGACAGTAACACTGTGGTTTCAGGTGGGAGTTCAGCCAGTTAGTGTCCTTTACTCACTTACCAACATGTAACATCACTTTATACGTCACTCTGAGTTTGGACCCATGTTATTGATTTGGCACCACTTGATTTATTTTAAAACACTTCTTTATAGGGTTGCCGGATGGTTGAAACAAAAATACTGAACACCCTTCCCCCCCCCC
>JANRFK010001158.1:13439009-13461516 GCA_030068395.1 Apalone spinifera
GGCTCAGAGACTCACCATGTGCCTGGAGCACCAGTGCTGGTTCACTGTACTGTGAGGAGGAGGGAAGAGCCCCAAGCTTCACAGGATAGATCAAGTCATGCCATGGGCTGGAGTTTCCCCATCCCCATCTAGGGGCTACACTGATTATGCTATTACTGCTCACTGCTGGAAAATACTTTGACAGAGTTAGGGTGCACCAATACTTCCGCCACAGCTGAGGCTTATAAGATCAACTTGTCAAGAAACAATTTTAAAGACAGTGGTAAACAAAGCATTGGCCAAAATGAACTGTCTTTGTCACAGTTAGGAAAAACAGACTTTTTTTCCAGCTAGTCCAACTCAATCCGTTTTCTCTCAGATGCTGGATTTCTTGTTTTCTGATTGACAGCTTTACTTGACCTGGGAGAAAAACAACATATAGTATTAACATACCCAATTTCCTTTAAAAATATTGTAAGCAGAACAAAAATAAGGACATTCAGATAGAGACTGATTTACATTATATTCTGCATTACCTAACTAAAATTGAATGGATAAGAAACTTCACCAGCGTTATTTAGAATATCCTTGTTTTTTCTTTGTGACCTAGCTAAATTTAATCCAAGTATAATTTTTAGCATTCATTCTTTAACATTGTTTTCCAGAAACTTACAAAAATAAACACCAGAAATCATATTACTTGTATCTCATTACATTCATATGATGTAATAGATAATTCTTTGAGATTATCCAAACACAAAGCACCTTGCAAGTAATTACTTGCATTTCACAATGCCCTGTGAGTAAATAGGTAAATAATAGTACAATCATTTTGGCTCCTCTTCTGCAAAATATGCCTCTGAGTAGTCCCATAGATTTAAATGGGCAACACACTTAAATATATTGCTGTATTGAAACTTTTATAAATTAACAATCTGAGGTACAGAAAGGTTAACTAATTTGCTTAAGATCACACAGTGAGTCAGTAACAGCTAGAAATAGTAGAACCTAACTCTTGACATCTGATTTTGTGCTCTAATCACTTGGTAACTCTCTCTCCCAAGTAATTACAGGTAGTTTAATATGTAGATTGTATAGTTACATATTAAGGCCATCTAAAATTACTCTGATACAAATAAAGTTGGTTGACCTCTTGGAATCTCATTCTAATACTTAACTGTAACTTAAATCAGGGGTGGGGAACCTAAGGTCTGGGGCCTGAATGCGGCCCCCGGCACTCAGCATTGGGGAGCCTGCTCTAGTGCTCCAGCCTCCCTGCTGCCCCACTACGGGGCTGGAGCACACAAAATCTACTAGTCTGGGCCCCCCCCTGTTCTGATGTTCAAGGGGAATGTGGGCAGTGTCTCAGTCGGGGACCACATTAGTGAGGGTGTTTTGGGATTTTTTGTTTTGTTTTGTTTTGGCTTCTCACTTAACATGCAGCCCTCAACTGATTTTGAATTTGGTCTGTAATGATTCTGAAGGGGACCTGTGTCTTACTGTATATAAATTAGGGATGCAAAATGGCGTTTCATCAGCTAATTGACTAGTCAATGGAATTTCTATCAACTAGTCAATTAGTTGATAAGGGGAGAAAACTGCAGAGCTGCAACAGGGTTAGCCCCTGGCCCCAGTGGGGGATGGGGCCTCAGCAGAAGGGGTAGGGCTGGCTTGGGGCTTGTCTGCTCCCGCCCTACCTTCACCGACCGTCTACACAGCACCAAATTCAATATAACCCCCTGGTTCCCAGCCAGTGGGAGCTGCGGAAAGCAGTGTCTTGGTCCCTACCGCTTCCCACAGCACCGCTATGAGGCAGGTAAATAAAGCATCTCGCGGTCAGCTAATGGGTTGCCCTTACAAGCCACGATCCACAGTTTGAAAAACCCTGGTTGGTATAGGATATGTTCAGAAATCATGGTGATGAGCAGGTTACAAGAACATGAATAGAACAGAATCTTAAATGTGAAAGCTTCCTGATTTTATTTTCACTTTTTTTATTAAATTTAAAAGTAGCCCAAAATCATAGATTTATGCTTGGAGAAATAAGTTACATTTTAGTCCATTTTTTCTCTGCCAAGTTAAAACCTCTTGTAGAAAGAGATTTTTAAAGGAAATGCTGGCAACCAGTGCTGTCATGACACAAGAAGTGTTTTTTTGATACTCTGTGGAGGAAGATTCCTTTAGTGACCTGGCATATCATCAGGGTAAAGTAGCTGTCACACTGTATTGTCTGCTGGCAAAACAGATACAACTGCTAAGATAATATGAGCTGTGTATAAATGGATACCTACCCTTGCAGAGTCTCACTGAGGCTCCATACAGCTGCAGGAGTCCACCTGTGTGGATTAGTTGGCAGGAGTGTGAGGCCTTAGGTGCTGTTTTGCAAAGATTTATGCCCATGCTTAGCTTTATATGTTCTTAATAGTCCTTTTGCGTTCTAATGAGTTTTGCTGTTATATACCTCTTTTTTAATAAAGTACTTTGAAATCTATTAGGAAAAGTGCTTTAAAAGACCTAGGTATTCATAGCATCATAGAATACTAGGACTGGAAGGGACCTCGAGAGGTCATCGAGTCCAGTCCCCTGCCCTCATGGCAGGACCAAATACTGTCTAGACCATCCCTGTTAGACATTTATCTAACCTACTCTTAAATATCTCCAGAGATGGAGATTCCACAACCTCCTTGGGCAATTTATTCCAGTGTCTGACCACCATGACAGTTGGAACTTTTTCCTAATGTCCAACCTAAACCTCCCTTGCTGCAGTTTAAGCCCATTGCTTCTTGTTCTATCCTCAGAGGCCAAGATGAACAAGTTCTCTCCCTCCTCCTTATGAGATTCTTTTAGATATCTAAAAACTGCTATCATGTCACCCCTCAATATTCTCTTTTCTAAACTAAACAAACCTAATTCCTTCAGTCTTCCCTCATAGGTCATGTTCTCTAGACCTTTAATCATTCTCGTTGCTCTTCTCTGGACCCTCTCCAGTTTCTCCACATCTTTCTTGAAATGCGGTGCCCAGAACTGGACACAATACTCCAACTGAGGCCTAACCAGCGCAGAGTAGAGCGGAAGAATGACTTCTCGTGTCTTGCTCACAACAAACCTGTTAATGCATCCCAGAATCATATTTGCTTTTTTTGCAACATTACACCAGCAAATCCTTCTAGTAGAGATGCAGATAATAAAAAATGCTTTTGATAGTATAGTTTATACCGATTCAGAAAACATAAGTTATATCTGCAGAAGAACTTTTATGCTGTCCTCAGAAAGGCTTTTGTCAGTAAAACGTTTTTTCAAAAAATAGTGTCTTGTTCCTAATTGATGCTACTATGGTACAAAAGACTATAGTGTACACTGGCCGTAGTCCTCAATATTGGTGAAAACTTGCTACTTTCCATTGATACCAATTTGAATAATAAAATTTTACCCAGTCAATACATGGAAAGCAGAAGCATCAGCCTGATGCATATGTATATTTTTAAAACCCATGACTTTTGGAGTTGAGGTAGTCTGCAATGAATTCAATGCACGTGTTAAAAAGAAACAAAACTAGGGGTGTGAAAGGTTAACCAGTTACTGGTTGGTTTTGGAGTAGATCCCGGTAGGGGGCCTGCCTCGGATAGGGGCTGCTCTTGTCTAGGACTGGGAGCGAGGAGCCAAAGCAGCCCCAGCCCGCGGGCTAGGGGCTGCTCTACTTGGGCTGGAGCAGTCCCCAGCGTTGATCCCATTTTAGCCAGTTAACTGGTTAAACGTTAGGATAACCTAATGTTTAAGTGGTTAACTGATTAACTGTGATTTTACATCCCTAAATAAAATGCAATGTTGAAGAATAAAGAATCATATTTATTAGAACTTAAGTGAGCCAATAAAATATTTAAAAATATCCAAAAATATATTTTCTATTAGTTATTCCATAATGTAGTAAATATGTTTACAACAATCATTAGAAGAAAATCTTTTGTGCAGTCTTGCCAATTGCATGTATGTAGATTTTTATATTAATGAACTTTTGGTATCTTATTTCTCATGTTCTTGAACTACATATTGCACTGTAATTTGCTTCTCCTAGAATTCTCTCTTCTATTGCCTGTAAGAAATAGCTTATTTGAAAACAGTTTTGCATTCCTGTGATCTAGCATTCATTTAAGTTATACCCGGATACAGTTTTTGTACGTTTTGAATGAAACAGTAATATTATTTAGCAATAAGACATTAAGATGCTCAAATCCTACTAATTAGACTTGCTGTGCAAAGTAATTGCAGAGCTTATTCATCTCTTCTGAAACAAAAAGTATTTACCAAAATTCTGAGCAGAGGATAGAAACTAAATTGCCTCAGAATCTTAAGTTGCTGATATGTAGCCTAGTTAAAACATATTTTGAAAAAGAAATAAAACAGCAGTCAGGAATATCATCATCAGGGAGTTCATTTCAAAAGAACATAATTACTTTCCAATAGACTACAATGCTAATCATGTGTTCTGAAGGGAGATTGGATTTTAGGGGAAAAAAAGATACTGAAATAAGAACAGTTATTCCTTGGGAAGGACAATATGCACCTACTCTTGGAGAATTTTTTAAAATAAATTAAAATCTTGACTCAGAACTAAATTCTGTGCAACTAGTAGAGCTACACTAGCTATTTTAGTCCCTTTTGGATTTTTAAGTATCAGTTTTGTGAAAATAAGCTCAGATATAAAATATTGGCACAATGAAATGCAATTTCACAATTTAAAATAGAAAATTAGGGCATTTACTTACCATTCATAGCTTCAGGGCTATGTCTGCATTAGGGAATTCTAGAAACAAATTTACCACTGATGCAACCACCAGTTCAGTTCAACACATGAGCAGCCGGTTTAGTAGATGTGGTGATAATATGTTGGAAACCACTAGGAGTCTCATCTCCATGGGAGACAGCACAAGTGAGATTTTTCTTAAATTAACATTTCATCATATACTCCCATCTTATGAGTCTCCAGTCAACTCCCAGTGTCCTCCTGAGATTATTGGTCAGTAGAAAACACAGTGAAGTACGATTTTAGGCCACAATCATGCAGACTTAACTTCATGCACTGTGAATAGACAGCACCAAAAGTCGAATAAGCTATTTTGACTTAAGCTACGCAATTAGCATAGCTCAAGTTGCATAGCTTATTTCAAGTTTAGCCCTGCTGTGTAGACGTGTCCTGTAGAAACCTGTGGACTTCAGTGGAATTACCTATTAGCACATATAGGCAAGCATCTGTATTAATATTTGCAAGGTTGGAGCCTTATTTTTCTCTTAGGCTACATCTGCACTGCAGCGCTATTTCGGGATACCAGCGGTATCCCGAAATAGCTATTCTGAGTCTTTTGAACACGCCCATTATTTCAAGTATAATGGGCTCACTATTCTGATGTCCTTGTAAACCTCATTCCACAAGGAGTAAGGGACATTTCAGAATAGCAATTTATTTCAAAATAAGTGCTGTGTAGACTGTGCCAAATTACAAAATAAGCTACTTCAAAATTGACTCGAAATAAGCTATGCAATTTGCATAGCTCAAATTGCGTAGCTTATTTCGGGATCTGGGTGCAGTGTAGACTCACCCTTATAAATTACATTTGCGAGTGTAATAGGAACAGGTTGTAAGGCTATGTTTTTTGTTTTGTTTGGATTGAGATTCCAGAAATGAACCTGAAAAATCTGGAAGGGAGGGGCAATATTTTGTTTACACATGGGAGGAAACAATTATTTGTTATATCAACTTAAATAATTACAAAATTAGCTTCAATAAATGTGATTAAAATAAAAAACCTACCTGTACTTTTGAATAATGACCTATCTTATACATATTATTTTTTTAATAACCTGCCTTTACACTGAAATTCTATTACGATCAGACATCAGAGATGCAATTAGGCAAAGAAAGAAGGTCTTCCTGATTCTTTTGTTGTGAATCTTTGCACTGTGACCTGATTCATATACAAACATGAACTGGCACATAATGTATTGTATCTTGGGATGTTTCAGTTAAGCCACTGATGTGTTTTAAAAACGAGTAATACTGTGGTATCTTAGGGCACGTCTACACAGCAGGGCTAATAAGCTGAGCTATGTAGCTTAAATCAAAATAGCTTATTTTGACTTTTGGCGCTGTCTACACAGCAGTTATTTTGAGAGAGAGCACTCTTCCCCTGACTTCCCTTACTCCTCATACAATGAAAGTTACAGGAGTCGGAGTAAGCATTCCTCCAGCTCAACATTATTTTGACATTATGTCAAAATAACTGCTTGTGTGTAGATGTGGTATATATCATGAGCTTTCATGGGCAAAACCTACTTCCTCAGATGAGCTGGAGAGACCAGTAGGCTGCGTCTACACTGGCACGCTTTTGCGCCAAAGCTATGCAAATGAGGCTTAGCGTTAGAATATCGCCGAGCCTCATTTGCATAGCTAATGATCCACCATTTTCGCGGAACAGGCTCTTGCGCAAGACGGGGCTGTTCACTGCCCCATCTTGCGCAAGAAAAACCCTTTTGAACAAAGCCGTTATGCCGATTATTTTCGGGTATAACGGCTTTGCGCAAAAGGTTTTTTTTTGTGCAAGACAGGGCAGTGTAGACAGCCCCCTCTTGCGCAAGAGCCTGTTCCGTGAAAATGGCGGATCATTAGCTATGCAAATGAGGCTCAATGATATTCTAACGCTAAGCCTCATTTGCATAGCTTTGGCGCAAAAGCGTGCCAGTGTAGACATAGACGTATTGTCTTATTGTTTCGTTAGGCTCTCCTGTCCACCTGTTGTCTCTTGTCTTATACTCTGGTTATAGGCTTTTTGCTGCAGGGACAGTCTTTTTGTGCTGTATTTGTTAAGTCTTTAGTATAGTGGGGTCTTGCTCCAGGGCTAAGACATGAGGCACTAGAGCAATACAAATAATAATAATAATGAAAGAAGGGCATATTCACTTACTGTATTGCAAGGGTTTTTTTAATGGATGTAAATGTCAAAGATGAGTAGAGTTATGTTGGCTTAAACATATTTGAAGGCACTTAAAATAATTATAAACGAGCTAAAAACCAAATGTCAAGTGCTGTATCTATCTATCTGCCATCTGATGAGGTTCTATGGATTTGTGAAAACAAACACAATCATCATTTCATTTTCTTTCTCTGCAGACTTGCCAAAATGTGTTGGAATTCTTAAATGACTCAAAACCAAAAGTCTGTTTGGGATACAAAATTATAAGAGCAGAAGAAGCAGCAGGAAGGATTCGGTGCCAATGCAGCAACAAAAAAGACAGCCAGAGATAGTGGAAGGAAATCTTCCTGTTTTTGTGTTTCCTACGGAGCTTATATTTTATGCAGATGACCAGTCAACACACAAACAGGTGTTGACTCTATATAACCCTTATGAGTTTGCCTTAAAATTTAAAGGTGGGTTTCTTAGGTTTAGTTTCATTTAAGGTTTCCTTTATCCATTTACCTGTAATTTATATAACAAACATAAGTTATGAAACTTATCGGGTTATGTAGAAATTCAGATTTGTCTCTTATTACAATCCGTTTATTAAAATTTGTGCTACTGCTGATTTATGCCACGTAACCACCAGTATCCTTTTCATTTCAGTTCTTTGCACAACTCCAAATAAATATGTTGTTGTCGATGCTGCAGGTGCAGTGAAGCCACAGTGTTGTGTTGATATGTAAGTAAAAATAGCTCAGTTTTCTCTAACCCTAGAAAATTTGAATAACTGAAAGTTAATTATATATCTGAACCTCCATTAGTATTTAAAAGGCACATTTTCAGTACAGGTTGAATCTCTCTGGCCTGGCACTCTTGGGGACCTGGCTGGTCCCAAACCAGGGAATTTGCCAGACCAGGAGAGGTCAACGCTGGTCCTTCCACTCCTGGCTGGCGACACTCCACTGCCAGCTCCCTGGGCTTTGGGACAATGTGGCTCTGCTGGCCTGGGTCCCAGCCCATCAGGACTCCACTTTCCTGGCTCGCCGGGACTCTGCTGCTGGCCCCTCGGATGCTAGATCTCTGCTCTTCCTTGGTCCAGCAATGCTGCTGGCCCTAGTCCACTTTTTTTTTCTCCTATGAATGCTCCATCCCCAGAGCAGCCCTGGGGTCACTGATGATGCCAGACCAGGGATGTTGCTGGACTACGGAAGTCCAAATTATAGAGGTTAAACCTGTACATCATTTACACTTTGTTGAATATTAGAATATCTTAGTGCTTACACAAGTTGTTGGGCATTCTAAATTATCCAGATAAAATTAAATACTTTATATATTCAAGTAACAGATTCTACCTGAATCTTATCGAACCACAAAGTTATATTAACAAGCAAACACAAGTGTTGCTAAATTTTATGTATTGTCAACTCCCCCCCCAAATAGTGAATCAGGGGTGCTGAATCACAAAATTTAGATTGTAATATTATTTTAAGAAGTGTACAGTAATCTTTTAAAAATATAGTTCTGGGTTCTGCTGTCTTTTTTTTTTTTTTTTAAATTCATGACAGGTTGGTTGGATAGCTGTTGCATAGATCCTATGGGATAATTATAAGCTTATGTAAGTCTTAGTAACATGATCCACACTAAAATACTTTTCTATGATGAGGTTTGTTTGTTTGCTAAGATGGGTGAGCTCAGCAGGCCTAAGTTTGATTGATTTTATTTTGTCAAGAATTATGTGCAGATTGGCAAAGTGAGAATCTGTGTGCATGCTTTCCATGGTCCACGTAACAGTATGTTTTTGCTGCCCTGTTCAGTGAAGATACTCTTATCTACCATTTAAAAAAAATCTCTTCTTTCTAAGACCCCAGCTCACTCAGAGAAGGGTTGATGGCCAGTTAAGCATTACTTTTGAAATCACCATGGCAATGTCCACACTTGCGGCTTCTTGCGCAAGTATGGCCATTCTTGCGCAAGAATCCACAGAGTGTCCACACTGCCTGCCCACTCTTGCGCAAGGAAATTTACAGTACAGCATGGTAAGAGAGGGCTTCTTGCGCAAGAGCTACACTTTTTTTTTTTTAACAGGTGTAAGCCCTCTTGCGCAGGAACTCTTGCTCAAGAGGGCAGTGTGGACACTCAGCAGGATTTCTTGCGCAAGAAAGCCCTATGGCTAAAATGGCCATCAGAGCTTTCTTGCGCAAGAGAGTGTCCACACTGCCATGGGCGCTCTTGCGCAAAAGCACAGCTTGCACGTGGCAGTGTGGACGTGTTCTTGCACAAGAACCCTTGCACAAGATGTTCTTGCGCAAGAAGCCGCCAATGTAGACATAGCCCAAATGTTAAATAAGACTTAAATCTTTTGTTTAGTCATGATTTATCAGAATGGACCGCTGTAATTCAGGGCAGAACAAACTGGTAAATATTCCTTTAATTCAAAATAGCTTGACCTGTTTTGGCTTCTGTATGTTAGCTTCATGCAGATCTACATGACCAGGGCTGCAATTTGTGCTCCATGAGCATCCAAAATAAATAAAAAGAAAGTTAGGGTTTCCAATTAAACATTTATGTATTCCAAAAAGCATTTTTTATATTTTCTGGCCTAAAATTAACTAAAAACCTACTGGTAATGCACTCTTGAGTCCATAGGTGCCAAATCTGAAAAAATAGTGAGTATTGAGTATCTACCAGCAGCCAAACTTCCTCCCTCCCAGTCCCGTGCCTCTCACTCACTGGTGGCCCCACTTATCAATTCCTACCCTGCTCGCCCCGCACTTCTAGAGTGCTGCCAATAGCTGTTTCACTGAAAACAGCTGATTCACAGTGTTCAGGAAGCTCTTGGGCCAGGAGAGGAGCGAGGACGTGGCACACTTGGGAGGATGTGTGGCAACAGTGGGAGTTTGGGGGAAGGGGTGGAGTGGGAATGGAGGATGGGATCAAAAACACTTCATCCCCTCTGGGCTATGTTTGTCTCACTACAAAGCAAATGACAATACTCTGTTATAAGGAGCCTATCTGGTATGGTTTCACTGGCCTCAGCAGAAGTTATTGGGAATTTCAAGGGAATAACCAAGTAGCATTTACCAGTAAAAAGCATCAGTGAGTAGGGATAACAATCCTGTTAGACACAAAAATGATCAACCCATACCAGTGCATGGAATGTTTATATTACTGTAATTCAGTGGGTCATTCTGGTCTGTAGCTGATCTTCATGAAATTTTGATTGATTATTTTTACATCCATCTCAGAAAACATTAATTTCCTTAGTTAGGTCCTCCAAGAATATTTTTTCAGTAGTACATACTTGACCCCATTTTGGGGGATGTAGTCTCAGTATGGGTAATGTTCTTGGAACTATTCATTGCTGTGAGGTTAGGATATGAACTGTGCTCTCTTCGTAGGGCCCCTTGCCAGATAGAAGCTCTGTAAAATATCAGTTTAATTATGCACTGCTCTCCAGTAAGAAACAGCAGAATGTATCTGTTTATATGGGTCTATTGAGAACATCTATTTGCTTGATAGTGACTGTGTATGCTCAAGCAGAATCTTTATATAATGCTGTGCTTATGCTGATGTGTAGAAGCATGGTACTAACAATAGAAAAGATTTTAAAGCAACACAAGAAGCCTTAAAATAAAAATCAGAGGCTTGAAACTGCAGCTCAGATGTAAGCAAAAGTGCATACCTGAGTAAGGACTGCAGAATCAAACCTTCATTTCTCAGTGATCTACTCAAGACAGCCCATGCTTCACCAAATGGCAGTTGTCTTGCCATGGGTGTAATAAGTGTACTTGATGAAATGCCATCATGGCCAAATTCATTTGATTCTGAGGTTACGATTCCGAAGAAGCTCCAAGGTTCAATAAGCACATGGTTTACAGGCTGATGTATCTCAGACCTCTGTCACGTTCTATTCCCTTTTGAAAGCCCTACTTAAATTACAAGTTAATTTTCGGCATAACTAGTATTTTAATAACATCCCTTTGTGGGTATCTACTATATATTTGAGAGAGTCTGTCTGTGAGACTGCTTGTTCAAGAGAAGCTAGGACCACCAAATTTGGTATGCAGCTTCCTCCTATCAGAACTTAAAGCAAGGTCAGGGTTCGTTTGTGCCAGGACAACGGGATGTGCCCAGAACTTGATTGTTTCTAATCAAATGGAAAGAGAGGAGTCTGCTAGCAGCGACATTCATGCTGTTGAATGACCACAGGGGAGCGGTCATACCGGGAACAGAGTGCTGGCTGGGTGTGGGACTCTGGCTGTTGCAAGTCAGTTGCAGGTTGCTAATCAGAATGTCAGAGATTCATAGAGCAGTGAAAAGTTCTGCAGAAGTTTAACTACATATCTAGATGGAATTCCTAGAGCAGATTATTTTTTTTGCTTTTGTTTTTGAAGATGCCCCTAATACTAGAGCTTTTGTGACTGAGTATAATTATTTTAGCTTTTAAAAAAATGATAAAAGTTTTGATAATTTTTTTTATCTGCAGTGTGATTCGTCACAGAGACGTTCGGGCTTGTCACTATGGCGTGATAGATAAATTCCGGCTCCAAGTGTCTGAGCAAAGCCAAAGGAAAGCATTGGGGCGAAAAGAGGTCATTGCTACGCTACTTCCATCTGCAAAAGAGCAGCAGCAAAAGGAAGAGGAGGAAAAAAGAATAAAAGAACACCTGACTGAAAGTGTCTTTTTTGAGCAGACTTTGTGTCAACCAGGTAGTTAAAGTCTTACCTAATCCTCTTCTGGATCAAACAATTTGGTGCAGCTGAAATGACTGGAAAGAAGTTACACTATAAGAAAGGTAGTAAAAAGGGAGTCAATGTAGGCTTTTTTACAAGAGCACATTAGTTATTGTTAAGAGTGGTTATGATGCTCTGGAGATCACACTATTTCTGTCTTGCTTATTCCTCTTTAGTCAAATGAGAGAGCTATAAACTACTTTGTGCCCCTAAAGTTACATGTGTTATCCAGAGTTGTGGTTATTTGTGTAATGCATCTTTTGAGGGTCCAGTCCTACTACACAAGCAAATTGTCCCTGACTTCAGCAGATGTGGCTACAAAAGGATTGCAGGACCATGCCCTTGGAGTGAATTTGTTCTATCAATGTGTGTCTCCAAATATAGTTTTGTCTGTTTCAGAACTTTAATTCTCTACCTTCTGACCAGCAGTTGATACAGTTGAAAATGCACGTGGAACTTGTATGCCATGTTCTGAAATGTACAGAAAAGTGGAGTTCTAAATTCCTTCTATGCTCGTGCAGTAGTATAGAGAGTAGAGAATGTACCATTTGCCATGGATGAAGCATGAGCTGTAGCTAGCTAGGAATGGCAGAGTGGGGAGGGTCATTAACTCATTGTTTGTTGTCTTCTAAAAATTCTAATCTTTACTTGACTGGCTGAAAATGCACCTTTTCCCCCACCACTGCCAATACTTCTGATAGCTTAATTCCAGAAAAAGCAGGGGTGGGAAGCAAATGGGGGAATGTATGTGCTGAACGTGGCAATTAGGCACCTAAGTCCAACATTTAGGAAACACTGGCTTGCACAAAAGCCCTGCACGGCTGCCACCTAACCATCTAAGAGCCTACAGTACTATGGCTCATATGTTTTCCCCATTAACGTACTGACACTGCCCAACAAGGCCTAATTCACATCTAAGCCCCAGCAAGATTCACAAAAATAGGCATTCCCTAGGCTGTCTTACCTGCAGGGCCCACTGGTAAGTGTGCTTAGGCCAGTGATTCTCAACCAGGGATATAGGTACCCCTGGGGATATCTTCCAGACATCTAGAGATTTGCCTAGTTTTACAACAGAATACATCAAAAGCACTAGCAGAGATAGTAACTTTGCATAGAATTATAGAAGTGTAGGACTGGAAGGGACCTCAGCAGGTCATCTATTTCAGTCCCCTGCATCCAAACAGGATTACATAATAACTACACCATTCCTGACAAGTGTTTGTCTAGCCTGTTCTTAAAAGCCTCCAATGATGGAGATTCCACAACCTCCCTAGCCAGTTTGTCCCAGAGCTTAACTATTCTGATAGACATTAGGAAAAACGTCCTAACTTAACAATCGCTTGCTGCAATTTAAGCCCATTGCTTCATATCCTATCCTCAAAAGTTAACATGAATTTTTTCCTCCTCCTCCTGGGCAACAGCCCCCCTCCCCCTTTTTTTTTTATACTGGAAAACTATTGTCGCGCCTGTCATTTTCTCCAGACTAAACAAACTCAAGTCTTTCCTCAGAGGTCATGTTTTCTAGACCGTCAGTAATTTTCATTGCTCTCCTTTGGACGTTCTCCAGTTTGCCCACAACTTTCCTGAAAAATGGTTCATGAGAGAATTCCTCTTGTTAAAACAAAATAGTCATAAACTGTCTTGGCATTATACAAATCCCAAATTGGCATGGGATAGTTGTTTTCTTCAGTTGAATGCATCTTTGCACAAATTTCAAAAAAGATATTGTATGCATGAATGCACCCACTTGATAGTGTAAAAAATGGTCTGATCCCAAAAACCCAGTGGTGCATGTCTATTGACTTCAATTAAATTTGAATCGTACACATACATGATCCTTTATGCCTCAAGTTATAAATCAGTCACTGAGAGAGATTAGGAAGAAACTTTGCTGTGGGCAGGCTATTTCATTACAGGGTTCCTTGTGCTTTCCACTGAAGCATCTGGTATAGGACACTGTAAATAAACAGAGACTTCTTCAGGCTGTGCAGCCTGTTAAATATTTTTCCCTTGCAGACTATCAGCCATGCAAGATCCTGATTCCTAACAATCCAGGGAATGGAGCCTGTGTGCTTGGTACATTCCCGGGCATTGCTGAAACATCCCATTGCCATGTCTGTAGCAATGAGATAGGCAGTCGGACTCCACCCTGGGAAAGGAATGGGTTTGGGCAGCGCTGTGAAGCCAAATTCCAAGTGTCTGCTTCAGAAAAGAGAGCAGCCTTTACAACTGAAGAACATGGGGTGCTTGTGGAGTTTTTGCACAACACCAAGACAGATGTTCAGTATGGATGGAGCCCTGATTACTCATTTCTTTGGTTTATTTGTCAGGATTTGTACAGATGCTCAAAAGGACTACTAGCCATATACCTTAGGTACTGTCAACATCATGTCAACACATCACAAAGAATACCCCAAAAGTGCAGCAGTAAAATTCAATTCAAGCTGGGCAGTTTCCAAACTCCAGTTCTCCTCCACCCCTTTTCTGAATTTTCCCATCCATAAATGCCTGGGAAAGAGATGAGTTTGGAGTGTGATCCAGGACCAAATAGGGGGGTTGTATTCCCATGTTGCAGAGACTTTGCTGAGACTGTCCAGCCAACAGACCCCTCTAGTAAAACATTTAGGGTTTTGTAAGTCAACGTCAGCATTTTAAACTTCATCCAGAAACCAATAAACAGGCAAAACAGATCACCGTGTGCTGGTTTAATATGTTTTAAGTAAGATACTTTACTTACCATGTGTCTGCTGCATTCTGTTCTGGCTTCCATTTTTGGATGGTTTAAACTGTAGCTCATATTGTAGTCATCAAATCTTAAGGTGGCAAGGACATGGATGACAGTTCTCACTTGAAAGGAATGGTCACAACCTTCTAGCTATATGTAAATGATCAAAATTGACCTGGCCATTTCTGCTTTGTCTTCTGTAGTAGGTCTAGATGAGGATAAACAGAAGTGTTTTCTCTAATAATGTGTTAGCATTCTATAGCTCTAGTGCAGACCTGAGCTGGTCAAGTTGAAATCAAGAGGAAGTTAATTTAGGCAGTTTCACTTCACCTACTAGCAGATGCTAATTACAATTTGCTGCACTAGAGTTTTAGGTTGTGTTATGTGTTAGCTAGCCCATTTTGTCCTAGTCAAGACAAACTCCTACTTAGAGCTGGGAGTCCAGTCAGACCTTTATATTTGGATCCCAATTATGTATATCTTTCCCTGTAAACAGATAATGGGTTTTGAATAATTTTATATTCAGTGAAAATTTATGTAATTCACTGTTATGTTGAAAGTTTAAGAATTTTTCCCATGAGGGGACATCATGCTTGTAAGCTATATCTGTAGATGTATTTTTGTTAACTAGAATGCATGTTAATTGATTGTTCAAGCGATTATTGACATTTGATTTTGTTTTCTGGTACTTAGCATCTGTGAGGTATAAAATGATTAAAGTGGGGCAGACATCTGAGGTTCTTACCGTAACCAAGCATCACTTTCACTGGTAATGGAAGGAAATATCAAGGGTGTCATAAAAGCATAACAAAGTATATTTACAGTTTTTCAGAGGGAAGAGAGCTGTTGTGGATAACCTAGCTAACCTGTAATGCTTCTGCAGAATGAGAGGGATAGTGTTTATTTCTTCAACCCCAAGAAAGTCGTCTTATTGAGTTTTTACAGTATTTTTAGGAAGAGAGTATCTTTGTACTACCCCCATATAAATAATGTGTCCATTGTACCTTTGTCTCCAACTCTGTCATTTTGTCCACAGAACTGCAGTGTACCCCAATATTCATCCAGTATTATTCACCAAAACGAAACTACATGGTGTCCCATTGTTGAAAGGTTTTATTAGTATGTTTTGGTTTAATGTGCTACCAGTCATGTTGAACACATTATAAAACATTAATTTGAGGATGACTTGCATATGTTTTAAGAGGAATTTTTAAAATTATATTGGTATTATTTCTCTTCATTCTAAATTTGTAAGCCAGGCTGCCTAATCCCCATGAGCCTAACTCTATAGGCAGCAAGAGGAGAGAGGATCATATGCAATGACATTTTCTATAATAATATCTAAAAGCTCTTCTGTGAGTCACTATGTTGTGATTGCAGTTGGTACCATCATATACTAACTCTGGAAACTGATGCCTTACATCAGTGCAATGTACAGATCCTCAACTCTCCAGCTATATCACGGACTATTAGACCAGAACTGTGCCACAGGATCAGAGATCCTGGACTTCCCACTAGTGTTAACTTGAGGGCTGAGGCCAGGGAAATGAAGAGAAAAGAAGGAAACATGTTTGTAATTTGTCTTCCTTTAGGAAAAATGATGTTTGAAAACAGTCTGGTGCTTTGAAATGTTAAAATTAATCCCAGCAGAGTTTGAGAAATGAGCTGAGTCTAGATGAGGGGATGAAAGGAACATGGCAAATCCCATGATTCGTCAGCATCTCTCACACACGGACTCTACACATTTTTCCAGAATGCCGAGCATTTAAAGTTGAACTGCTGCAGACTTTTATTGCAATGAATGCAATTTTCTTTTCCAGAAACCAGATCTGCCTCTTCAGGACCTAGTTTACTAACAGTCTTCCTGGGAATAGTATGCATTGGTGCACTAATGCTGCCCACACTGGGGGAAGTGGAATCCTTGGTGCCTCTCTACCTCCATTTAAGTGTGAATCAAAAGTTAGTAGCTGCTTATGTTTTAGGTAAGTGCTTTGGAAATATTTTTTAACCCAATCTCTACCTGAGCCCAAGGGTAGATCAAAGGAACTTCTATGAAATTCAGTCCTGGCTTGATGAGAAGATGTACTTTCATGTCTTGGGCTACATCTAGACTGCAAGCCTCTTTTGAAAAAGAGCATCTAGACTACAACCAGTACTTTCAAAAAAGCTAGCCGCTTTTTCGAAAGAGAGCACCCAGGCAGTGTGGATGCTCTCTTTCAAAAAAGCACAGTTTGCATTACATAGCGCTTTTTTTCGAAAGAGCACTTTCGAAAAAAGGCGTTATTTCTCGTAAAATGAGGTTTTCTGCGGTCAAAAAAACTGCCACGTTCTTTCAATTTACTTTTAAAATCATGCGGCAGCAGTATAGACGCAGGGGAAATTTTTTTAGAAAAAAGGCCACTTTTTTCGAAAAAACACTGTAGTTGAGAGACACCCTTAGAGGCAAGGGTTGAGAGTAATTTCATTCTGTTCTATAATTGGGTCGAGGTCAGTTGCCTTACGCTGACCAAGTAGTGTAGTGTTAACCAGGCCAAAGTATGAAGAACAGTTTTAGTTTTGTCAATGGATGAAGTGCTTATCAATGGGAAAGTATTCCCATAAATGTGTGCTTTGAGTTCTGTATCCTAGACCTCTTAAAACAAACCCTACAAGTTAGAGCACTGAATGGCTGCAGCAGGCCACCCCCAGCATGTTGTCTTTCCATTGCGACCTATAGCTGCATTCAGGCTGACAAGCTCTTGGTTAACTAGTTTTAAACTCTGAATGATGTAAAACTCACAGTGTCCAGGCAAACTTTCATATGACCTATACCATAATCTGAGTTAATGATCTGTGGACTTCCACTTTAAAAGTGTGCTGAGGCAGAGGCTACCTCGAGCATTCCAGTGGAAATACATTATTTGGTTCAGGGAGCAGTACTTTCCTTGCAGGTCTGCGTTTAGCTGCCTTTGGACTCAGTGCTCTCCGCCATCTATCAGTCACTGCTGAACAATTACAGGGTTCACCATGGGGCAGCATTATATGCTTCTGTGCTTGCAGATCTGTATTCAATATATAATCTGTTTGAGAAGCTGGGACAGAGGGAAAATTAGGGTCAAGCAAACCAAGTCAAACAAAATAAATTGCTCAATGTGCCAAACCTGAGTAGGCTCATTTCAGGTTTATGTAGTGTCAGCAATTCAGCCTTAAAGGGGGGAGGGGCAGTTGCATAATTAATACTAGAGAACTTTTTTTAAAAGTCAAATTTGACACTTCTCTTCAGTCTCCTTCCCTGCTGATGGAAGGCTTTTAGGAGTGGAGGGTTACAAGAGCAAACATATTCACTGTGGCTCTGCTGCTGGTTACATACACACTGCTGGGTGCTGGGGGAAGGCTGAGGGAACATCCCACGCTACATGATTGATGACACATGGCAGGAGACAGGAAGACAAGCCACTCATTGTGACTGTCTGTAAACAAAGGAGCTGTTAAATGCACAGAGTTGAAATCTTTCAGTTACTTAGTTTTGGTGGTGCCAGCAACATTTAGCACCTGAAGGTCGCAACTAAGCAGGGCCTCGTTGGCTAAGTACTGTACGTGCAAAGTACGACAATCCCTGCACAGAATCTAACTAGCAACAGTAGGTAAATTTCCAGACAAATCTAATCCATAATTGTTCACAGAACATGATTGGTTCCAAAGAGCTAACATTTTAAATAAACATTGATTCTGATTAAGCCAAATTTTTTAGTAATTTTTGAATTTCAGTGAAATATATATATAATATAAATTCACTCTGCACATTTATTCACTCATCTTGTTTTCTGACCTGTGACAGGCAACAGCTAGGCTTTGACTTTGAATGTTTTATTCATTTAAGCTAAACTATTCTTCATTTCTTGTCTTTCAGGTCTCATCACTATGGTTATCTTGAGGACATGAGTAATGACTTCATTGGATGTAAAAAATCCCCAACCTTATCTTACTATATATTCACATCATGAATGTGGACTGCCTTTTACTCCCATGTGACACATTAAGATTCTAGAAAAGCTATTCAGTGATTTAAAATACTTTCAGAAGTGTAATATATTTTAACTATGTAACTATAAATAATTGACAAGCACTCGTAGGTGCTTCTGTTACAGCTATGGAATGTTTAGTGACATCTGTGAACTTATTTTGAAGGAACTTTTATATCTACAAAATTTATTAAAGCAACATTTGTTATTTTAAATCCATGTTCACATCAGTGTTTGATCACTATAAAAGCAAACTGTTCATTCTGAAAGGTTCATTTGTTTATTCCTTGCTGTAAGTACAGAGGTTACTACATAACATATTATGTAAAAATACCAGAATGATCAACATTTTCATAAGGCTTGTCATTTAAGATGAAATTTGAAATTCCATCACTAAAAACTATGAAATAAATACGTTATGTTTAGATGGAAAAGTAATTCATTCTCAATTCCTGACATCATTAACAAGTATATGGCATATAGGGGTAGGGGGTCTTAACTATAAAATGAGTTTTACAATTTGAGGCAAAAAATGTCTATTATAAATACATGTAACATACAAATATAGCAAGTAATTATTCATGTGTCAAGGACTCCCACTTCAAAGTAGTTCAGAAATTAACTTCACCACTTCCTATTTGTAATAACCTGAGTATATATAGCAACATAGCAATTGTCTTCTATATACACACGTATAATACAAGTATACTTGATTTTTGTTTTGCAAGAAATTGAAGTTCAGCTTTGATTTTTAGAGTTTGGAAGAATTTATACACTTCTGTTTTGTCTCGTGCTGGAAAAGAAACAAGTTCTATGTGTGACATCCAATATAAATATAATCTGTCTATTTTGAAACTAAAGTCAAATGTTTCCTAGATAGGGCTTGTTTTTTTCACAAAAATCTTTCACTGTTTTTTATGAAAGGTCTATATAGGGTGCCTTGACTGTGTAAAAGAACATTCTGGAAATTAAACCTTTCCCCCTGCACATAATGGGTCACCTCTCTGTTTATGCCCGGGGGCAAGAAAAGATCTGGAGATGAAAAGTTATTTAAATGTGATTGCACAAAAGATGGTGAAATTGAAATATGTAGGTGAGAGCTGCTCTGGATGTTAATTTACATAATGAGACTTTAGGTGACTCTTTGTAGGAAGTCAATAACATTATTACTTTAGCTTAATTTCAAAGGGACAAAGGGCATGTACCATGCTGGAATAAAAAATGTAGGACTGGAAGGGATTGCAGTAGGTCATCTAGTCCAGTCCTTTCCACTGATGCAGGACTAAATATCTAGACCAGTGATACTCAGACCTCAGTGATTCAGGAGCCAAATTACCCAAAAGAGCTACAGTAGCATGAATTAATTTTCATTTACTATAGTACTATATTGTTACAGTTACAGTCTTAAGAGGAAATATTTAGTGTGTATACATAATTCTCAACAAAATGACTTACCAAATATTAGTTTATCAACTACAACTGGTTAATAAAATTGGTTAATAATGAAATCACACTACTGATATCATGTTCTACAAAGAGTAGCAGGGGACACATTAAAGAGACACTTGTGATTCAAAAGCCTTAGTCTGAATATCATTGGTCTAGATTGTCTCTAACAGGTGTACGGCTAACCTGTTATGCAATTATTCCAGTGTTTAACCACCCTTACAGTTTGGATTTTTTTCCTAATGTCCAACCAAAACCTACCTTGTCCTGTCCTCAATGGATGAGAAATTTTCATCACCTTCCTCTTTATACAATATTTTATATATTTGAAGACTTGTGGCCCCTCTCAATCTCCCCCAAATAAAACCAACCCAATTTTTTAGTCTTTACTCATAGGTTTTGTTTTCTAGACCTTTACTTATTTGTGTTGCTCTTTTCTGGACTCTCCAGTTTGTTCACATCTTTCCCTAAGTGTGCTACTCAGAACTGGACGTGGTATTCCCGTCAAAGCCTTGTTACTGCTGAATAGAGTGGAAAAATTAATTCTCATGTCTCACTTACAACATTCCTGTTAATATAGCCCAGAGTGATCACTTTTTTGCAATAGTATAACATTGTGACCCACATTTATTTTGCAATCCTCAGTAAAGCCGCAGATCCTTTTCTGCAATACTCCTTCCTACATAGTCATTTCCTATTTTGTATTTGTGCATGTTATTATTCCTTCCTAAGTGTAGTACTTTTCATTTGTACTTATTGAATTTCAGCCCATTTAATTCAGACCATTTCTTCAGTTTGGCATGATCGTCTTGAATTTTAATCCTGTCTTTTGAAGCACTTGCAAGACCCCCTTCATGTAGTAGTCTTCCCTTATTCTACCCATGCAGTGTCATTCTTTTAAAAAAAGCAGCTACTTTTTTTATTCTATTATTACCATAATCACCCTTCTTCAGAATCAACATTAAATTATTCTCAAACCACTTTAACACTTTCTGATTCTTCTCTGTAAGAGAGGGGTAGATGGGGATAAAGGAAATAAACAGTTTCCTACCGCTGTAGCTTGTGCTTCAAAATGTGTTGCTCAAGTCTATTCCAGTCTAGAGCAGCGTTTCTGAAAGCATATCTTGGAAACACTTTCAGAAACACTTGAACTGTCTGCCCCGCTTTATGTACCGGCGCCACGGCCTGGAATCCACGCGGCTCCCATTGGCTCCATGGCGTTCTTTGCAGCTAAGGGGAGCCTCAGGAAGTGGCGTGGGCCGGGCCACCGCTTCCTGCAGCTCCCCTTGGCTGCAAAGGACGAAACGGAGCCAATGAGAGCCGTGAGGCTCCATGGCCATGGTGTCGGTACATAAACAAACTGGAGCACACAGTTAAAGTGTTTCTGAGAGTGTTTCCGCGGTACGCTTTCAGAAACACTGCTCTAGATCATGCTCACTGGAGACTTTTGGTTTAACAGTATCCAGAGGGTGAACTGTGGTGCCTTCTAGAGTGCAGTGTTCATGGCACCGGCGCCCTCTCGGTTCCTACTTGCCAACAATTCCGACAGAGGGGTATGAGGGCGAGTCATGGAATGGACATCAGCAACGCTTCTTGAAGATCAGTTATGAAAGGTGGGCAACCGTTTTTTCTTGGAGGGCTTGCTTATTTTAGTTCCTGTCTAGGTGTCACACAAGCAGAATCCTCTGATATGGGCTCATTTTACAGCTTTGCAGACGAGCACTGCTCTGCCAAAACCAGCCTCATTGCAGGCTTGCTGAGTCAGCGCATAGTGTGACACAAATGTGTGAAAAGATGTCCAGGTCATCACCCAGCACATTTCTTGGATCAGCACTAGAATGCAGAAGTCTGCCAAGGATGCCAGCGCCCTGAGTGAGCCATCACAGATGCTGGTAAGGGCACCTTTTCCAGTTTGTAGCAGTGGTAAATGCAGGCTGTGATCCAAGATGAGATTTCCTGGGCTGCTGCCAGGCATCCTTTCATCTTGTCAGGAATTGCGTTGATTTATGGAACGGCTTTGTTCTATCCATGGAGGAGGCCAGCACTCATCTGATATCCAGGGCATGCTGCTTGAACTCATCATCTGTCTCTGGAGGCTTTGGACAGAGGATCAGCAAATAAATGTCTTGGCCAGTGTGGAACGAGGCAATAACCACAGGCAGAAAAGCCAGGTGCAGACACAGCCTGATCTTGTCTTTATAGAAGACCATATAGGATGGCTCCAACATGAGGGCCCTAATCTCAGACAGCCAAGGGGCCAAAGTTATGATGACCACGAAGGAGAGCTTGCAGAAGGGAGAAGGAAGACAAGGACTCTAAAGGGGTACTGATGAGCTTTGACATCACAAAATTCAGGTCCCTGACATGCGGTGTACCTTGATCAAAGCCAACGACAAGCCCTGAAGCATTAAGGGCTTGTCAGGTGACGCTCTTAGAAGAGGTTTAGGAGTGAATTAGAGCTAAACAACAGCACAGGACACTGAGAGCCAGGACTGGTGGCTGTAAACAAACGTTATGGAATCATGGGAAACTTGGCTGCACCCATTATAAGCAGAGATGTTAAATTCAGTTAAATAGGTAACTGTAACCGCTGAAAATCTCAGCAGTTACACACTGCAGGCACCACATTTCAAGAAAGATATGGAGAAATTGGAGAGGGTCCAGAGAAGAGC
>JANRFK010001158.1:13468419-13479866 GCA_030068395.1 Apalone spinifera
GTCTAATTTTCCATTGTTGATTTGTACTGTGGTGTCCAGGAAATGGATTTCTCGGGTAGAATGGTCCAGGCTGAGGTTGATGGTGGGGTGTAGGGTGTTGAAATCTTTGTGGAATGTACTTCTTGGTTCTCCAGCATCAGCTGGGCAACCCTCATTAACTGAGCAAACAGAGCACCTGCACCACCTAGCCAATGTATAAAAGGCCTCTTGTCTCAGTCCAGACAGATCAGGGAAGCTGCACCTCCAGGGAGACAGGTTACCCGTTTTGTAGGGCTTTTACGATGTCCCTTGTTTCAGTTTGACCTCTTCCCAGCTACTCATGGAACAGTACCTGGTTTAAGATAGATTCCAGTATCAGGTGACATGGTCACATGTCTCTTCAAGACCCCAGTCTACATACTTCACAGGCTGACCTACACTTTCCCAAGGAAGTTAAGCTTCATTATCTCTCTGCTAATGGGCCATTAGAGCCCCCAAGTGCCATTAATGGCCTTCACTTAACACGACTACATTAACAACACAGGTTTATGCTACATATTTCTTAACTGAGCTACAAAGATGACAAGCATACAAACGGGAAAATCCTATTCAATAGATTAAGCATACTTTCATAAAGCATATGGAATGCCCCCTTGCAGACCTCTTTCATATGGAAGGCAAAAGGCTAACCAAATAGCAGGATTACTTTGCTATACTACAGTAATGGGCTATAAATAAATTGCTGTGGCAGAAGAAATGTAATCAAAGACCAAGGCAAGGTTTCCTGTGTGACATATGAGATTACATAGAGAGAAAACAAACAAAGTGAGAATTAACATACTTTTCCACTCAGGGAACTATAGACACAGCCAGTGGCTTATCAGCAGCGGGTGTCATTCAAGAAACAAGTAAATGGCATCTTGTAGGAAGCTAAATTCTGCAGCACAGCATTAGCATCTCAGATTTCAGCCTCACCAAACAAATTGACTCCTTTGCTACAGGAACCTGCCAATTTATGGTCAGCAGCACAACTTCACTGCTGGCATTTGCAACCATTAAAATGAAAAGATTCATGTCATTAAAATAAATGACAGTGGAAATTGCAGTGACAACAATGTTAGAATCTAGATGGGTAGAGCCCTGCATGGATAAAAAGTTTGTATCCCCATCCGCATCTGTATCTGCATAAATGAGCCATGGATAGCCACACTGATATTGGCGGATGTGGATACCTGCAGATAAAAAACAGGTATCTGCAAATGTTAAGGGTTCTTGATACAAAATTTGTATCTGCATCTGCATCCATCTCTGCAAAAATGAGCTGCGGATATCTGCACGCACATGCATATCTACAGATACAGGCGTATATAAAGCAGATATCCACAGATTTGCAGGGCTCTATGGATGGGTCCAAATTGCCCCTACTGGTTTTCCCAACTTGGTGCATGGTTCAGGTCCTATTAATAATGCAAAAAGCTACATGCACTGATATCACCTAAGCATGGACTCTATGTGAGACGTGTTTATGTAAAGTTACACCAGGGGACAATGTCAGGATTAGCATAACATTTTCAAGTGGCATAATCAAGCCCATCTCTCTCTATGCCACTGTTCTATGCATCTTTGAAGTAAACATTAAACTAATGAATCCTTGTAGCATGGGTATGAGGCAGTTAAATATTATCCACATTTTATGGTGGCACAGAAAGGGGATGCTACCTCAGACATGCCAGGTTCTCGGCTCCAATCTCAAGAATTCCATGCTGCCCAAAAGCAAATGAGTCTGCTAGGCCCCTTGATAGGCACAGGTAATTACTGTGGAGTGAGGGGTTGTTTTTTTTAAACGTACACAAAAAATTAAGCACACTCAATCAAGAAGCCAAACATCCCCCAGCATAAAGTCATCTTCCTCCTGTATCTGATTTATTTACATCAAATCCCTGCCACCACAGAGAGCATAAGTCCATCCCATCCTCACAAAAGACTTGCCCATTCATAGGTTTGCATCTTCTAGTATTGGCGCTATTTGAGTGTAATTGACTCATGGTGAATGGTACGAATGGTGGTGAGGAAACTCACCTGGGATGGTGAGTACCTACCTGACCCAGAAGTTATTCTGTTCTGTTTGATGTTTTGGATGTCTGTTCAGCTATGTTCACCCACGCACAAGTCTGTGGGGGCAGGCCCCAACTCAATCAGGATTGGAGTAGGACAATGCTGCCATTCTCATCTCCACAATCAGCGTAAGAGTTCATGTAAATCAGGGTCGCCTCTTCAGCATTTGTTAGACGTCAAGCTTAAATGCGCAAAGTCATTACATTATCTTTTCCAATTACAGGTTGAACCTCTCTAATCCAGCACTCTCTGATCCAGCATGATTTTAGTTAGCAGGATGTCCACTTATCATAGGAAGTAGCCAAGTTTTCTGCAGTTCTGTAAAGTTTGTTTACAGCCATCGTCCTGCCTCTCAGTGTTTTGTGCTGCTATTTAGCTCTAATTTACCCCTAAATGTCTTCTAAGAGCCCAGTAAGCAGCAGAAGTGTTAGAAATGCTGCTAGACAATATTGACCTCCCATGGTCTGGCAAATTCTCCAG
This sequence comes from Apalone spinifera, assembly GCA_030068395.1. Taxonomy (NCBI): domain Eukaryota; kingdom Metazoa; phylum Chordata; order Testudines; family Trionychidae; genus Apalone; species Apalone spinifera. The sequence goes on from JANRFK010001158.1 coordinate 13,470,994, forward strand.
TTCAGCACTGGTCAGGTCCTGAGGATGCTGGACTAGAGAGGCTCAGCCTGTACTAAAATGAGAGTAAACAGGAAAAAAAAACCCTGAAAATCATGCTGCCACCTGGTGACCAGAATGGGATCTTCTGAAACCAGGACCTGTTTCAGGTAGCTATAATTCCACCACCATAAGCCAGTGGGTGCAGAGATACAAAAGTAAAGAACATGAAAAGCACATTTCAAGAGTGACCACTGCCCAATACAGGCACTGTTACTGAGTTTTAACTGAACAGAGGCCTGCTCCTGCCCTCATTTAAGTCAACAGCAACTGAAGGCAGCAGGTTTAAACTCAAATGCAGAATCCATTTTTCAGAAATATTACAAATACTTACAAATGGAAGTACTGCAGCATGAGCACAAAACTTCCCAGCACCTGAAAGAGTGAGGACTGACACCCTCTCTTTGAAAATAGTCAACAACCACAAAATCATTTACATTCCATGCTTGTTTTTCTGCAGAGAGCAAGCCTCATGAAGATTGATTCCACCAAGTCCTTCTCTCACAGTCTTCAGCAGCAGAACTGTAGATGGAGCCATTCGGGTTGGAAATCCAGGTCAGCTGGCATGCTGATTCAGTAGCAGGGAGTGTAGTTACATTCTTTCTGGCATCAGCAACTCTTTATCCACTGACTTGACTTGGTCGGTACATCTTGTCCTTTGCCATGTTTGGGAGCAGCTATAGTGCTTATCTTGAAGAAAATATGCAGCAAAATAATCTTCATATTTACACACACTAGAGAAGCAGGAACTTGTACCCAGGTGGAAGATAACCCAGGCAGGTACAATTCCTTTTACATAATCAATGTTCCCTATGATTTTTTCCATTAGCGTGCAGAATAAATGATGTGCACCAAGGCATGTGCAAATGTGCACCACCAGTAGAAGCACATGCTGCTATCTGGGGGTCTGTTGTGGGTACTCTGCTAATCAGCTGGGCAGCACCTGAATCTCTCCTAGGTGACTGCCCAAGCACTCAGCTTAGAGGGAACACTGAACATAATCCAAATTCCTGGATTTGAATACCTGAAATTTTGGGTGAGTCCAGATCCAAACTCTACACCATAAGGAACATGGCTAAAATGTTTAAAGGTGATGAGTGCTTTTAAGGCACAAGCACTTTTGAAAGTTTTTACCCCATATCTAATTTAAAATCATACACAAAAGAAAGGAGAGGAGAAAGAAAAGCGAGATAGGCCAGTGTCTGACAGTCAAATGTCAATTGCTGTTCAATGCCAACTGAATGCTACCTGTGTCGTAATTTGGTTTTCAAGAAATCTCCATCAGCCTTGATAACAAAAATCACATCACATGAGAAATTTCCAGAGCGCATAAAGACACAAAGGAAAACCAGATCTGAGGGAAGAAAGCGTATGTGCAACACATGGAGGAGAAGCTGTTATTAGCTTATGGACAAACCTCTATAATCTTCATCTATAATAGGAAGGGGGGGGGGTGTCTGTCTCCATTCGCTAAATCTGGGTTTGGAGTTGGTTTACAATAAATGTTGGAGTACTGTAAGTTGGCCTGGTTATTGGGAGTATTTCTGTGTGACTATATTGGTACAACAAGAAATGGTCAGGATAACAATACAGAAGTTAAATGATGGTTCAAGTTAGCCATCTTTCAGTAAACACTGAATAGTGTTAAGGGACAGTCAAGTCACTGGCCTGGAGACTGTGGCTCAGACTATGTCCACACTACGGCCCTACAGCTGTGCCACAGTCAGATCTCCTGTGTAGCTGCTGTCCTGCTGCTATGATTAAACCACCCCTTATGTGCCAACAGTGCCTCTCCTGACAACAGTGCTGTACACACCAGCACTTTTACTGGTGAAATTTAAGTCAGTTAGGATGGGATTTTTTTTTCACACTTCTGACAAAAGCAGACGTGTAGACCAGGGGTTCTCAAACATCACTGCACTGTAACCCTCTTCTGACAATAAAAACTACTACATGGCCCCAGGAAGGGAAACTGAAGCTTGAGCCTCCCCAAGTCCTGCTGCCCCCAGGCTAAAGGTCGAACTCTACTGCCATGGTGGGAGGGTATTGTTGATTGTAGAATATCCAATAGTTAGTGACGTGAGTCCTTGACCTCTTCAAGTGCAGTCTGGATTGTCAGCTACTCTCTTTCTGAGGGCTAGAAATTGCCAAAAAATGTTGGCCATGGATGGTGGAAGAGGCATATATCATTCTTGTCTCCAGACAAGGTGATTTACGTTTTCCTCAGATATCTCATCAAGTGGAGGAAGACGGAGGTGGCTGGTTAGATAGATAAGGCTATTCAGTTCTAGGCTCTCTCTGAATTAATACCATTGGTCTGGAGAATTATTAACGGACAGCACAGAGGGCCCAGTATGCCCACTGGAAAGAAGAGGCCGAATGGGGATAGCAGTTGGTTGTACCACCCTTGTTGAGGAGTGCAACCTTTCCTGTGACCATCAAAGAATGCATTCCTGAAAGGATATGTTCGAGAATCGTGAACCTAATCATGAGAGACCAACTGGAAGTCTCATTCCTAACCCTCAATATAATCCAATACAGAAGCACCTACAGAAAAGGGTGGTGAGTTCTGTGGTCCCGAAAGACGTTGGCAGTCTGGAGATCAGAGTCTCAGTAATGAGAGATGCTTGGATACCCAAGAGGAGTGGGGAGTCTGGGTCATCTATCACAGATTCTTAGTGTAGCAGAATTCTTGTGGTATCATGAACGGGATCAGTACTAATGTGGGAGCTAACAATACAGCTGCCAAAACTAACATTACTGTTAATGTGGAATGTACAGATGCAGGTACCAATGGTGTCTGGCACTATTGCATTCTTGGTAGAGCCCTGAGAATCTCCAATATCCACTTTATATCTTCAGACCATTTTTGAGGGATGAGGATTGGATGCAGATACAAATTTTGTATCTATGTAGTCTTAGGCTTGCCATCTTTGTCTAAGGTCTTGCTGGAGATATTTGTTCTGGGACTTTCTTGCCCTGCCATTACTGGAGGCTGAGTCCTTTGACTCAACAGTACCGAACCATGAAGTTGAGGCTTCAGAGACCATAATTACCACAGCGGACCTATTTTTTTGTTTGTTTTTTTCCCCCCAATACTGGCTCTAAGTATCCAAAGTCTTTCCTTTCTTAGGGGAAGCCTTCTCCAAGTTTGAAGAGGTGCTGTATATGTAGAGACAGATGTACAGGTGAGCCTCTGACCTGACCCAGAAGCTGTTCAAAGAAAACATTCCATCATTACTAGTCTGAGTTTAATCTCCCTGTTCTTCCTTGCTCTGGATTTGAGGGCCAGGCAGAAGAGAGGGTTACTCACCCTCTGCAGTAACTGAAGTTCTTCGAGATGGATGTCCCCATGGGTGCTCCACCTTGGGTGTTTGGGCGCCCCAGCGCACCCAGGCGGAAGGTTTGTATAGCAGTGCTTTAGCTAGGCTGTTTGTGCATGCACAGCAATCCTGATGCGCCAGCAGCTAATGCGCATGCACGAACCCCGATCCCCTCAGTTCCTTCTCTGCCCTGGTAGGCACGTGAGAGGATGCCCTGAAGCAGAGGGGAGGAAGGGTGGGTGATGGAGCAACCACAGAGATACCCATCTCAAAGAACTTCAGTTACTGCAGAGGGTGAGTGACCCTCTCTTCTTCTTCGAGGCTGTCCCCGTGGGTGCTCCTTAGACTATGAAGAGGTGTCTGCTGGAGGCAGGTGCTTTGGTCAGCATAGTGTCTCTATGGACAGCTGTCAGAATGGAGTAGCTGAAAAGAGTTCCACTAGAAGGGTACGTGTTGAGCACATCGTGGGTTGTGAAAGTATGGGTGGATGACCAGGTAGCTGATTTGCAAGTATCTAACAGGGGGACATCCTGGATATATGCGGTTAATACAGCTGTGGCTCTGGTGGCGTGTGCATGGAGTTGTGCAGGCAGATCTTTGCCAAAGATTGAGTAAGCCAGTCTTATATATTCTACTATCCATTTGGAGAGTCTCTGAGAGGAGATAGGAAGTCCCAAAGCTGGTTCTGTAGTCGAAATGAACAATCTGTTTGTTTTGTGGATTTGTGTGGTTCTATCTATGTAGACCACAGATGGCCCTGCGGAGATTGAGAGTATGAAGCATTGCCTGCGTCTCGTTGTCGTGAGGTTTGGGAAAGATGACAGGTGAGTTGATAGGTTCATTGCAGTAGAACGCGAAGGAGACCTTTGGCAAGAATTTTGGGTGAGGCCTAAGTACCACCTTGTCTTTATGGAAGTCCATAAAAGGTGGGTCTGTCATGAGGGCTGCAATTTCTCCCACCCATCTGACAGATGTGATGGCCACCAGAAAGGTCACCTTCATGGAGAGATGGAGTAACGAGCATGTTGCTATTGGTTTGAAGGGTTTCTTGTTAGAGCCCTGAGAATGAGATTGAGGTCCCAAGCGGGGACCGGTGGTTTGACAGGAGGGTAGGTGTTTCGCAGGCCTTTGAGAAATCTTTTAGTTACGGGGTATGTTTACACCGATGTGTTGTCTATTGGTTGGTGTAGAGCTGTGATTGCTGTGAGATGAACTTTAAGGGAGCTCAGGGAGAGGCCCGAGTGCTTAAGTTCCATGATATATTGCAGGATTGCGGGTGGTGGAGTTGAGGCTGCATCGAGGTTGTTTCTTTGGGACCAAGTGGAGAAGTGTCGCCATTTGGAATGGTAAGATTTTCGAGTAGCTGTTCTGCGACTATTGAGAAGAATCTCTTGGACTTGGTTTGGGCATTGTGATTTTAGTGGAGTAAGCCACTGAGGAACCACACCTAGAGTTGGAGAGTGAGGAGGTGTGGGTGATGGAGGTAACTGCAGTGCTGGGTGAGGAGATGCAGGAGCCGAGGGAGAAGCCATGGTCACCTGGATGACATTTGGAGCAGGTAAGTGTACCAGGGTTGTCTGGGCCACTCCAGGGCTCTGAGGATAACCTTGGCCTTGTCTGATCTGATCTTGTTGACCACTCACTGGAGAAGGGGTATCGGTGGAAAAGTATAGAGGAGTGCTATGCTCTAGTGCCGTGGTCACCAAGCAGTCGATCGTGAGGCTTTGGGAGCCCCCCCCCTCGCTGCACTGATACTACCTCCAGGGACTACGGAGGTAGCGCGGGCTTCCTGCGGGGTTTGGGGAAGTTCTGCAGCAACATGCCGGGGGGAAGAGAGCAGCCCGCGCACTTCCAGAACCTAACAGCTGGCGCGGTACCTAAAATGCCGGCCCGTCGTGCACTGGGGACTTTGTTCCCATGCTGCCTTCCTGCACATGGGGTAGGGGCTGGGGATCCAGGACTGCCCGGCTCCAGCTGCCCAGGCGGCACGTGCTGCCATGGGGAGCACAGGAGCAAGGCGCGCGCTGCCCGAGCAGTTGGGGCTGGCATGGTCTGGGACTCTCCCTCCCCCCTCCCGACGCACGCGCGCACTTAGAAAGGCAACTGGGGAATAAAGTCTCCAGTGTGCCGGCTCCAGCTGCTCGGGCGGCACGTGCTGCCCCAGTATTGGGTCTGGCACAGTCTGGGACTCCCCCTCCACCCAGCACAGGCAGGCATCAGACATGTAATAGACCAGCATTTCAGGTACTGTGCCGCTGTTTGGGGAACGGAGGAGCAGTCCATGTACTTCCAAGGGCCTTGGTGTGCAGCTGCAGGATCCCCAGGTACCAGTCCCTGTCCTCTCCCCCCACAAGTACCCTGCCCCAGCACCCACCAGCACTCATTGGCACCCTTCCCTGGCACCCACTGACACTCTGCCCCAGCACCCATTGGCACTCTGCCCCAGCATCCTGTCCCCTGTTCCCACCAGTACAGTTGGGGGACACATTAGTGAGGTTTGGAGGGGTTGTGTTTTTGTATCTCACTTTTGTGTGGACCCGACTGACTTTTCTGTGGGTCAGTGACCCCTGATTCAAAACAGGTTCCCCTCCCTTCTCATAAATAAAGACAATGCTGAAATCTTTTGTGTTGGACATATTTTATTTAAAAATGAAGCCTGGCCAACAAGCCCCCAATTGGGGTCAAGCCCTCATCTGGCCACAGCATCATAACACTCCTGTACCCCCCCACCCCGACCCCAAATCTGAGCCTATCATACACTGGAACCCCTTGTCCTGAACCTCTCACATCCCCAAACTCCTGCACCCCCACATCCTCAGTCTTCTGCCACAATATTCTAGCACCATTCACACACTACAAATCTGGGTCCTGAGCCCATCATATGCCTAACATCTCTGCCCTGAGACCCTCACGCACCCCAACCCAAACTCCTGCACCCTCATATCCACAAGCCTGTGGCTTGCTCAACACCCCAACCCTCCACCTGAGCCTAACACTCCCCAGGTTGGAGTCCCTCCCTGAGCCAACATCCTCTTCTCCACCTCCTCCTGCATCCAAATTCCCTCCCAGAGCTTGCACCTCTCACCCTTCCCACCCCCAAATCCTTTATTCCCACCCCAGAGCCCAAACCTCCTGTCTCAACCCAGTCAGTGTTTGGCTAGACTGCAGGAGTTTTTCCGGCAACCACGCTCTTTTGGCAGCCCCTGTATTCCTTGTTCCACGAGGAATGAAGGGGCTTCCAAAAGAAGGGGGTTTTCCGACATTTGGCCCAGTCTAGACAGGCCAAATGTCAGAAAAATTTCTTCCAACAGAAGGATAAAAAAAAAAAGTGGCAGTGTAGCCATACCCTGAGAGTGTATAAGGGCCGGGGATAGCAAGTGATGGAGAGAAGGGGAACAGAGAGGGCGGGGCCTCAAGGAAGGGGTGGAGTCTTGAGGAAGGGGCAGGGTAGATTTTGGCTTCTGACATTTAAAAAGTGATCTTGGGTGTAAAAAGGTTGGAGACCACTGCTCTAGTGGATTGTGAATGCATCTCCTAGGGAGTCTGAGACGATGCCTGCTCATGAGCAATACTGCGGACATTTCTTGTTGGTCTGGGTAGCAAATAGGTCTATCTGGGAAAAAACCCAGCATTGGAAGATGTGGTGCAAAACAGTGGGATCTCTTTCCCACTCGTTGGAGGAGACGTTTCTGCGGAGAGAGTCCACTGTTGTGTTGTCTTTGCCTGCAAGGTATGAGGCAGTCACGGTTATATTGTGTGATGCACCAAGCGCAGAGATGGACTGCTTCCTTGCAGAGGGGGTAAGATCTGGCCCCTCCCTGCCTGTTGATGTAAAACATTGCAGCTTGGTTGTCTGTAAAGATCTGCGCCATCGAATTGGAGATGTGGTCTCAAATGCTGGCAGGTGTAGAATACTGCATGGAGCTCGAGGATATTGATGTGCAGAGTGGTCAGGCTTGTGTAGTGCGGGTGCCAAGGTGGCCTCCCCAGCCTATTTGGGACATGTCCATCATGATCGTGAAGGAGGGGGCTGGTTTGTGGAAGGGGACCCCAGCGCACACTTTTTGTGGCTCCAACCACCATTGGAGCAACTTCCTGATGGTGAGTGGCACTGAGACCAGCTTGAGGCAGCTGTGCTTCCTTGGTCTGTAGACTGTGCTGAGCCAATGTTGTAGTGGCCTCATATGCAATGTGGCATAAGCCACCACTGTGGTGGCTGCTGCCATGGAGCCTCGGAGCTGGAGACATTCTCTGGCAGGTAGTTGGGGAACTGTGCGGCGCAGTTGGATAAGTTCCCGTATAGCTAGGAATCAGTAGTGGGGCAGAGATGCAGTGGGAGTGGTGCAATCTAATTAAGCCTCCATGAACTCCAGCACCTGCACGGTTGGAGTTGGCATTCTGAGAGGTTTATTTGGAGACCTAGGGATCGAAAGAGACCCATGGTGGATGGACTGCTGTGGTGTCTCCTGAAAGGAGTCAGCTCTTATCAGACAGTCGTCCAGATATGGGAAGATAGACACTCCCTGCCTGTGCAGATGAGCTGTGACTACTACCAGTACTTTGGAAAATACCCTTTGTGCGGTGGAGAGGCTGAAGGGGAGTAGCATGTACTGGAAGTGTTGTCCACCATATATCTAAGGTATTTCCTGTGTGCAGGGTGGACAGGCACATGGAAATACGCGTCCTGGAGGTTGAGAGTCACCAACCGGTTGTCTCTATTGAGGGAAGGAATAATGGTGGAGAGGGTAATCATGCGGAAGCATGGGGAAAGGACATGCCTGTTGAGGTCTAAGATTTGCCTCCATCCCCCGACTTCTTTTCCATGAGGAAATAGCAAGAATAAAAGCCAATGTTGCAGTACTGGTGGGGAACATGTTCCACTGCTTTGATGGAGAGCAGGTGGTCGATCTCTTGGCATAGGATGGTCTTGTGAGATGGGTCCCTGAAGAGGGACAGGGTGAGTGGTTGGGGTTTTGGAAAGGACACAAATGGTATGCAGTACCCGTTCTTTATGATGTCCAATGCCCACTTGTCGGATGTTATGAGGCACCAGGGGTGATAGAAAGGTGCTAAGCATTGTATGGGTATGGGAGTGCCATGAAGGATGGGAGGGGAGGGATGAGCTTGACGACTCCCAATCTGAACATTTGTCTAGCATTAGAGGGCTGGGATGTGGTGGGCTGTTCGGTGGACTGTTGCCTCCTGTTCTGGCATTGTTGCTTTCCTTGGTCATACTGCCTTTGTGGTTGAGTAAAGAAGGCAGGTCTGTACCTCTGAGTACAGCTCTTATTTTGTTAAAGTTTCTGCACAGGAACCTGGATGCCCAGCATGCGAAGGGTGGCTCTGGAATCTTTCAGGGAGTGCAACGAAGTCTCAGTGGACTCCGCGAAAAGCTTGAGGCCCTCAAGTGGGAGATCCTCGACCCTTGTCTGAACCTCTTTTGGAAAGCCAGACATATGGAGGCTTTTGGTATAGGGTGGTGTTTATGTGACCGTCACTTATTTGCACCGTGGT
>JANRFK010001158.1:13479966-13495446 GCA_030068395.1 Apalone spinifera
CTTTTGCAGATTCAGACTAACATGGCTACCCCTCTGATACTAACAAGTATAATCTCTTTGCAGGAAAGGCAGTGTTTAAACCCGGTAAGCCAGGCATCCCTGGCCAAGAAAATAATGTTGTCTGAGGAGAGAAACAAAAAAATCTTACTAGTTACCCCTAACTAAGCCTATCACTAATAAACTTACTGTACAACTTGATTTTAAAAAGAAGGAATTGAAGGCAGTTTGCCTCCTGCACGTCTCATAGCCTTGATGTCCAACATCAGGAAACATAGGTAAATGCAGACCAAAACAGACTTTAAAAGAAAATCTCCGTTCAAGGCCTAGAGAGGAACATGTGCACCTGAAATGGGAACACTCATAGGGACACTTCTCAAAGAAGAAAAAAGCAAAATTATTTTTTTAAAGAAAACTGTCTGATAACAGTTTACCACTGGTCACAGATTCCTTAGATTTGGAACACCAATGTCCAGATTTAGTTAGACTTGCAGAATATTGTAATCCTGGGCCCAGGCTATGAGTGGAAGAATTACAGAATTACACTTTAGGCTAAGTAAAGGCATGAGGCCTGATACCTGAGGGTATCAGAGACCACAAATGGGAGAGAGGTGAGGCCAGCCCTATAACAATGACATTAGTCAAATCAAGCTTTAAAATTCACAACGTTCATCAGTTCTAGTATTTGCACAAAGAATTAGTAAAAGGCAACTAACACTATGTGGGTTAACAAGACTATTAACCACTGACTAAAGCCATGCATGTAAACACCTTGTTGCATTGCAGATTTTAATCCTTCATTTAAAAAGGAAGGAATTTTCCTCTGTGTTTCCAAGGTGTGTGGTAGCTCACTGATGGCATGGACAACAACTAGTCTGAAGTGCCTTCTGCTTTTGTATAAAGTAAAGAAGCAGAGATTTAGGTTTTCCTCAATACCATAGCATTAACTGCCTTCTGAATGACAAACTACAAAGGTTTCCCCACTCCTTCTTGGGAGCCAAAAGTTCCAGTTTGAATTTATCTACTTCTTGAAACTTCTAGAATAGTTATGCACTTTCAGAACAAACATTTTCAGCACAATAAATATGGATAATTCTGGGGTAGCATAATACACATTATTAAATATCTAAATAAGTACAAGGACGAGACTGTGCTTTTGTATCTCTTCAAATCACCCGAACCTAGTTTCTTTCTAAATGCACTTAAAACTGGTAAGAACTTCCATTCTGCTGTGTGGGCACATTGCAGAAACTAGGAGAAAATGTTGTAGAATTTAGGTCCAGCTTGCCACTTTGACTAAAGGAAACAGAAAAACATCAAAGCTCCCCAGGTGAAAGTAACAAAAATATGGTTAAAGTCCTGGACACAGTGCACATTACAGAAGAAACAACAGCTTTACTTCTTTTTTCAGTTCTCTTTATTGGCACTTATTTGGAAAACCAGCATAAATATTTAATAGAGAAGAGACATGTTGACCCACACACAATACAACTACTGTAACTACCTTTCTGTTCATGCATCTTTTAAAAGGGTTGGCAATCAGATATCAAGGCCCATTCATGAAAAATGAGATAAAGCAAGATAAAAATCTGTAATTTTGCCCTTACCACAGAAGAATGAATGCACATTAAGTCTTTGGCATATGGCTGAGATTATAAAATAAAGCCATGCTGTATTAAAGCAAGCAAGCAGATGTTATACACATTTTTGTCTGTCTGCCACTGGGAAAGAAAAGCACGAGGCAGAATTTTATGAAAACTGATCTGTGGAATAAGGAAGCTCAGTTGACAGCTGAAATAATTTATAGATAATCATGGAGAGTCAACAATAAACCATGTTCACAGTGTTTGAGCCAAGAGTGAGACCATCACATCCTGCAACTCCATATTATACAGGAAATATAGGTCCTTAGTCCTCATTCATCCAAGATCTACACATCTTCTGTTTCTTATTCTTGTATGCTACTGCCCTGTCAAAGCTCTGTCTCTGAGAAGTAGCCATATGACAGGGTACAGAACTGTAACCATATCTTGTTTTAGTAAAGTCTCACTACATTCAGTGCCCACCTTTGCTTCTTTGGAGCTGGCACTCTTGCTTCTGTCTTGGGAGTCTTCTAGGTTTGCTATCATGGTGCTTCTGGGCATACTAGCTTCTTCTAAATCCATTATAAGAATTCTCCAATGTCTCTACATTGATCAATTCTATGCTTATGATCAATAATTTGTTAACTGTAAAACATCAAATTTCCTTATGCTATGATACTGAGGAAATGGGGGCTTCTTCTACTGGGTTGCTATTACTATTACTATACAGAGGAGATAAAAACATGATATGTAGTCATGTAGCAGAGCTAATGGTTGTGGATTATCACTTCAGTCTGGACTTATTCAGGGTCCTTCTTTAAGTCTTCCTTTCTCACCAACTAAAACAAAGTGTTAAGATTATATTGCCTCTAAATTTCTTATGTGAAGTATTTAATTTCAGGATTTTAGCATTTCATGCACTGTTCCAGCACACTATTCAAGCTCCTTCTATGGGAAAACAGTGCTAGGAGAATGTTTATCACTCTAGCCAGTCACACCGGGGAAAAGGAAACTGGTCATTCTGGCAGGCAACATGTTCCATCTTAAGTCTGTATTTAGTCACACCAGCAAGTGTGATTACAAATAAAATGTAATGTATGGACAAGTCATCCATTCTGGCTCTTTTCATTCAATCAGAACATAACATTGATTAAGAGCCAAACAAATTAGGACTCAGGCAGCAATTATATTTTGATATCCACATTTACATTTTAAAAACAGCAAATTACATACCTAAAACTTGTGGAGTAAAATGAATATTAACAAACGGATCATTTGATTAGCATGATAAAAAATGACAGAATCCAAAAAAGGCAGCTATTTGTTACCTAGGTCAGCACCATTACAAACTAGTGGCAACTGAAAAGATATAGTTTAAAATGCCTTATTTCCCCTTATACAGTTATATATTTGCAATTTATTATGCCAATCTAGCAGATCTGTGTTAAGTCAATAATGTGTATGCAGATAATTCACATATTAAAGAGAACATTTGGAGTTGAAACACTAACTGTATTTAAGTAAATGTCATACAAATCACTATAAACTTCCTCAAGGAACTATTATGGAAGCTTTTGAGAAGTAAAGATATTTTGGAAGTTCCTATGAGGAACAGGATCAGATAAGAAAATCAGTCATACATTGTAGAAAGTTGTCAGGTTGCTCTCCAGCTTGTCTGTTTGCCATCCAGCAAAGAAGTAATGCAGTCTCAATTTGTGGGTAATTTAGCCGTGAAATCTATGGGTTTAAACTGAGATCTGGAATTGGAAAGTGAAGCTGAAGAATCTCTGGTGATGCCAACTTCAGCCCGTGAATCACAGGAAGAGCCAGCACTGCTTTGATTGCCATCAAGGATACCTGAAGTCAGACTGAAAAAAAAAAAAAGGGAGAATGTAGCAGGAGACTGTGTGGGTAATTCGTTAATTTAAATAGGCTTATTTGTAATTCTCTCAACATCTTTAACGTACTTTAACGTATATATGTGAAACAATTAACTTTAAAAACAAATTTACTGTCTTTAAAGTGACCAAGCTATAGACTCTAACTTTACATGACTGCCACTAACTAGGTTTTCATGGGACTTATTGCAGCTTGAATTCCAGAAAGGAATATACAATTTAAATTACACTAAACAAGTTATATGGAAAAATAAAACTGATTTGTTTTAAGATGTTAGGAACAGGTATATAGTTATGGCAAAACAATCTAATTCTTCAAGCAATTATCTGCATTTTAGTTAACCAAAATAAGATATTTTGATTCTTATTAAATTTCAAATGTTTAAAATTCTTGTTTTGATTGACTATTAAATCACTTTAAAAACAAGTACTAATAATCTTCAAAACAGTTTTATATTTCATCTAAAAATAAAATACAAAAAAGTCTACAATAATTTTGCTCTCCAGCCAGACCATAATATTTTGCTTAGTAGTTAACCCATTCAGTTGGCTCAAAGAATTGCTTATAGATTAGAAATGGTCAGGCAGTGGAACATATACAAATAAAGAAATGATAACGTTCACAATGAATCATCCGGCCAATTCTAGCATTATTTTTATCTTCTATTACAGGAATTCTAAAACGGAATGCCCTGACAACAACAACTGCCAGCAAGTTTATTAGTAATGGCAACTTATAGCTCAATATGTGATATTAGTAAGGCCATATTTAAATTGCAATATCGTGGAAATTGCAGATTCTGCAATATTTGGCTTCTACCAGTTTTGACAGAGAGATGTGTCCCAACAGGGAGTCCCTGCTCTTAGCCTCAGGGGGCTGACAGTGGCTACTCAGCCACAATTTTGTGACAAACATCCTGCAATTCAAGTACGTTTTTAGGTATTAGGCAAAAAAACCAAACCAAAACAAAAAAAACATTAAAACAGATCTACTTATTACAGGTTTTACAGTATGTATCAGAGCAAAAATAACAACTATGTAGGGGATTACTATTATTTTCTTCTCTATAAGAACACCCAAAACAACAACAAAAACTCTTTATACTTTTTACTTTAACCCAGATGCTCATTATAATTTGCTGCATAATTCATTTTTCTCCATCTTAGCATAAGTAGTCACAATTCATACGCAGAGAGATCAGACTAGCATTCACCATATGTAACTAAGAGCAAGAGAGTTTAAAAAAGTGACAATTTGAATTGATATGCAAATGATCTTAAGATCAGAAGCTACTTGCTCCAAAATAGTTTAATCATTGTGGGTCTCATCTGAAAATATCCCTAACTCCTATAAATACTAATCATACCTATAGAATAGAAGTCATTTATCTACTGCGGGAAGTCTTTAAATTATGTGCACTGGTGCTAAATATCCAGTTGCTTTGCAATACAGATTGCACTTCTATAAACAGGATCAGAGTCCTGGTGCACTGCAGGGAGAGGGGGAACCCGGTGCTATATATATATATATATATATATATATATATATATATATATATATGGGGGGGGGGGGGGGGGGGGGGAGAGAGGAGGAGAGAAAGTGGCACGATGCGTGGTCCAGCGGGGCTGTGGGGTTGGGAAACCAGGCATGGGGCTCAGCTGGGCTGCGGGGAGAGCCAGGAAGCCTAGGGCAGGAAGGGGGTTGGCAGCAGGGGAACCAGAAATAACCTCCCCGGTCCCAAAATAATCCCTCATCTGGGACCACCAGTAAGGTCCCGAGGGTGCTAGATCAGGGAGATCCAACCTGTGCTTACCTTGAAAATGCTGCAAAAATCTAAGGCTTATTATATAACACTGTTTGACATCCATGCCTGATGGCTAGAAAAAGAGACAAACATTTGTATAGTTTCTGATGAAAGTTACAAGGCGCAGTAATTGCTTACCATGTACCAAGGTCTGTCAGATGTGAAATTTCAGGAGAAAGCATGCTAGTAGTTCCTTGAAAAAGTCGCTTTGGCTCATCTTCAGTATCCATTTCACCTTTAACAAAAACACGCAATCAGATTCGTGTTATGAAGTAACAGTTAAAGTATCTCTCTGTCCAGATTTAGAGGGATCATTAGCATAGCTGATTTAGATATGTTTTACACACATACGGCCCACTACTTTCCCTTCCTTGTATGGAATAGTACAGCTTGGTTCTAAGTACTCTAAACATAGCTTAACAAGCCAAAAAGTTATTGTTATGGAAGTTAAGGGTGAGAAAGCTTTTAAAAACAGATGCAATAAAATGACCGTTGAAATGGAGGCTAAGAGAAGCAAGGGTAGGAATATAGATTGAGGCAATCTTCCAATACTTAAATAACTTTTACATAAAATTACAAGATTAAGTGGCTTTTCTGGGCATCTGGATGTTAAATTCTGAGGCCTGTAGTGAATCAGAATGAAGAGGGTTGTATACCTATAACAGGGTTAAAAAAAGAACTTGATAAGTTAATGGAAGATAGATCCATCAATGGCTATTAGCCAGGATGTGCAGGTATGCAAAAGCCATGCTCTAAAGCGTCTTTAGTTTCTGACTGCCAAAAGCTGGGAATGGGCAACAGGGGATGGATCACTTGATGATTTTCTATTTTCTTCATTCCCTCTGAAGCATCTGGCATTGACCACTGGGCTATGTGGACTATCTGACCGAGTATTGCCATTCTTATGTTCAACCCCTGTATAGTTACAAAGAAAACGTGTGGCTACCAAGAAATGTGTGGCTATGCTTGTGACCTTAACTCTACAGCATCTCTGTGCTTCAATTAACTGGGACCTCTGTACAAATGAAGAATGAGTACCAAGGACTCCTTAATTCCTTTAGATGAAAAGTTCCATGTGTAACCTTGAATCAATGGATGGGTAGCCAGACAGAATGACCATTTTAATTATAGATTTATCATAGAGTTAATTTTTCAACTATAGTACTTCATCGGCCCAAACTTACAGCCACGTCTTTATATCACACAGTTTGGTAAAATTCAATTGTTTCCTAGCAAGTATCAGTCTAAAAATAAGAGTATCAAGAAAGCTGTATGAACTATTGTCAAGTTAACGATTAGAAACACATGCTGTACCTTTTCTTTTCATTGGCCCAAGAACACTTGGGCGAATGCAGTGGACAGGACTCTGACTTCTCCTGCTAAAAGAGTACAAACAGTATATTGGTACATCATCACTGGCGTAAATAGCATGGAAAACAATTACAAGGAACAAGGAAGTTCAGCAAAAGTTGCTCAGCTTAAGGCAAACCCAAACATAAAAGGCCAGTAGACAATAAGACAGGATAGCTCCTCCTCCCAAAATCTTTTAAAAGATTAACATGAAACATGACTGATCCTTAAAAAATTACCATAAAATACTGTACCGGAAAGTCTGGATCACATACTGAAGCCTTCAAAAAACATTCCCAACATTTCTTCTAATACAATCATCAATATGAGCAAGAAAGTTTCTCCACAATGTTCTTGTAGCCCTTACATCCAATTCAAAACCATGAGCGCCCAAACCTGGCCAAGTTCTAAAAAACTGAATACTTCTACTGAAAGTGGATCCATGAGTACCCCAAAGTAAGCCATCCATCTAAGCACAAATCTAGCAGGGTGCTGTCCTTTGTGAGTCTGTAGGTTAGCAGCAATAGTGAAATTCACCATCTGTTTACATTATGTTACTGGGAAAAAACAATAAGAGCCAAAATATTCTGTCTTGCAGAGACTGGTGAAGACTGAATGGCCCAGAAATTTCAGGACAGAGAGGCAACCCCAAGCACTGGTAAAAAAAAAAAATTAAAAATGCTCAAGAGCTCTGCAGTATCAGCCACTTCTGCAAGTAATAAAAGGTCAGTTACAGCAACGGATTTGGCAGGTAAGTTTTTCACCTGCATTGATACCTACACCCTTCACAGTGTCTTCCACCAGCCTGGCCACCCACAAAAGTTATCCTATTTCTGGCAACATTGAAGTAGGAGAAAGACAGTAATAATAAGCCTCTCTTACAGACTGAAAGAATTAAAGTGATTCTGTTTTCAGCAAGCTCAAAGACCACATTCTAAGGGTCACTCAATGCTAATACCAGGTCTCAAGGGAAGGGGGTCTAACAAGAATTAGTGGATTAAAACAGCCGTGGCCAACCCACGGCTCGCGAGCCGCGTGTGGCTCCCCCCTTCAGGGTGTGGCTCGCGAAGCCCCCCCCCCACAGCTCATAAAGCCGCTTCCACATCCCCTGAAAACAGCCCTCTCCTCCTGGATCCCTGTGCTAACTGGGGCAGGGGAGCCATCCAGTACGGCCATTAAAGATGGCATCGGCCAGCAGGCACCTGAAGTGGCCAAAAAGACTCTAAACGTGTTTTCTTTAAAAAGGGGCAGTCCCTTTTTTTTCCCACCACCTCTCAATCAAATGCAGCCAGGGACTCTTTTTTTTTTTGCTCTACAACTTTGCCCCAGCTCTTCACGCTGGATCCACTGATATCTTGGCTCTTTGCCCGGAATGGGTTGGCCACCCCTGGATTAAAAGGTCAAATAGCCACAATCACAATATTTATGTAGTGATGAGTCTCAAATGTGGCAATAAAACATCTACAGCTGACCATGGCTGCACAAGTGGCAAACTGTGTAACTTCTGCCTACTCTTCAAAAGTTGCTCCTTGCACTGTTTCCTTGTCCTTCCCATTCTCACATTTTCCCCTTTCCATCAGTTTGATTGTCCACCTGATGAGCTTTGCAATACCCAAAAATGAATCCTTTAGGGGCAGAAACAGTCTTATCACTGCAACATGTGGTCTCTCATTGGGAGGCTATGATCTCCAACTGGGTCCTATAGATGCTATTATAATTTAAAAAAATAAATGTTTCTTCTTAATTTTTGCCAATCTACAGGCTGATATTACCCAGTTTCAAAACCTGGGAATTAATTCATCATCTTCTGACAGAAGCTCATTCTACTCTGTATGTGATTATGTCCTATAGAAAACCTATTGAAAAATCAGATCCAGATTGCTTAGTAACTCAGCTTCCTGATGTCAGGAATATATTTTGGTACTTTATAAACTCTAGAATTTAAGTTGTATGGATTTACTATGTGAATTGGAGAGCTGAATCACCAAAACCATGATTTAGGTTTACTATGCATAAGTTAAGTCTTGATATTTCAGATGCCTCAAGTGAACAATCCCCATATTAACAGTATGCAGACTTAGTTTTATAGACTTATACGTACTTTAAGAATCGTCTTGTTGGACTGGGACTAGGGCTTGGAGGTAATCCACTGCTACTCACCAAACTTTGCAAAGACGGTGAGAAACATTGCTGAAAACAAAATATATTGCAATATTTAAATATTAACATCATGCTTCAATGCTTACTGTAATAAACTAATCAGAATTCCCGACATGCAGAGAAATAGAGGGACTTAAGGAACACGAGTGTCTTAATAAGAGGATTTTACAATATTAGACCACGCAACTCATCATTCATCTAAAATAACTACCTTATTTACTTTACTTATCACTTTTGATTAAGTTTTGAAGAAAATTCCAGGACAATTTAGACTGATTCATCATGTACATTAGGGATGTACGCGACGAGTCGACTATCTGATAAAATGGTTATCGGATAGTTGACGAGTCACTTCCTCCTCCCCTTATTGCCTCTATCAAAGAGAGGCAGCAAGGGGGGGGGGAGGGAGGGAAAGGATCTCGTGCTGGGGGAAGCCGGTTCCCCCCAGCACCATCTCCGTGGGGAAAAGGGGCAGCGGCACAGCAGGGAACTGACAGCACTTCCACATTTGAAATGTAGCAAGAGCAGAGCTACATTTCAAAAGCAAAGCACCGCCAGGAGCATGGGACCAGGCGCATGGGTAGCCTCCTGGGGCTCTTGTATATTTCAAAAACAGAGAGCTGTGTCTGCCTTTATAATGTAGCAAGAGCTGGCAAGGCTCTTAGTACATTTCAAAGGCAGACGTGCCCTTATCGACTAATCGAATAGTCGATGCAAATTACATCAACTATTCAATTAGTTCAGTAATCTAAATTTATCATCCTTAATGTACATACGGAGTGCATGCAATTTGGCAGTATATTGATCAGAATATGTATGTATCTCTTAACCTTTCAATGAACCAACCGATTTAATTCTTAAAATCCCCCTCTTTTCCCCAAAGAAAGACAGACAAAGAAGACGACTTATTTACAACCAAGGTACCAACAATTTATCAATAAATATACCTGCTTGGTATTAATATTTGAGATATTCTATGGATAAATTCATGGATTGTACTGCTGTTAACCTTTTTAATATTTTAGTTCCCTGTCTGCAGTGAATGCCCATGCAGAAGTCAGGGATATGAGAAGTTTCATCCTTTGCTAATGTTAGTTAGATTTTTGTTTAGCACTATTGGTACTCTATCACTTCATTTTTCTTACCTTCCCTATTCCTCTGGTGGGTGAAGGAGCTGGAGAAACTGGGACAAAGTCTATTTGCTTGGGAGAGGATGCTTTCTCAAAATCATTGTCACTCTATAAGCATAACAGATCATGTAATTACAGCCAATTGCTTTAATGCAATATTTAGTGGGCCAGGCTAGATGTTAAATATTATACAAAGGATTGCTTTGTTGTGGAATGGAACCACATTATGGAAGTCACCCTCACAAATGACTAAATGTAAGAATTTGTTACTATGACTACATAGAAGACAAATTTCATACTTTTGACAAAATAATGTTAAACATTATGTGCTGATATTAAAGCTTCTATTAACAGAAAGATTAGATATGAATAGAACTACCTTTTAATGTATCAGGCAAAACTATATTCTAATAGCTTTATGACAGTCATGTGTCATTGAGCTACTTGTGATTTCAAGCCTTATTAGTACAAAACTTGTGGTAAGACAGCAATAACAAGTGTTACTAGACCAAAACCATGTTAAACAGCAAGCCTAATCTGTGCAAGTTTCCTCTAAAAGAAATTAAATATACTATGTACAATAAAATGCAGCAATACAAGATGTTAGAACATTGAAGATAGAAACTCAAATCTAAAGCATAAGCACATTACCAGGCTCAAGCTTTCCTCCCACGATTGGCTGATCTGCATTGCTGTTTGCACTTCCCTACAAAAAAGAAAAAAAATCCATCATCACTGGCCCAGAGAGACAGAGTTTAGGTATTCTTTTTGCATACCAATACTCACCGTTCATGTACTGTTTCTCTGTTCATCAAATCCATTCCTTCTTCCTGAATAATATCAATATAAATATGAACAGAGAAATAGTTACGAGTTGGTTTATAGAACTTTCTTTTGCTAAAATGAGTCAGACAAACTCTTCCTCTTCAAGTCACAATTTGGATGGGCGTCTCACCTCATTCCGTACATAAGTATACCTAGGGAGTGTGTAACTTGTATAGAACAGAGCATTTTACTGACCATTAGAAAACTATTCTATGCTACGGAATTTTTTATTGTTTCTTCTAAAAAACTAAGACATTATTTAAAAAAAAAAAGTGTTAAAATGTATTGATAGCAAAACAAAGCTTTTTTTTAAGAAAAAAGAAATACTACATTTAAAATTGCACACAAACTTCCATTCCCTCCCTGTATGTGTGCATTACAATATTGTTTTTAAATACACAAGCATGTACCATTCCTCAGAACTCATTAAATGCATAGATTGGACACTGTGCAAAGAATCATTGTAGGGATCCACTTATTGAACAGAGGAGGAATAAATATAGGTCTGATGATTAACCTACTGCACACTGGAATCCTAGGCAATGAATGCAGAAGTCTATGATTGAAGACTATGAAAAAGTATTTTTAAATGCACAAATGGAAGTGCCTATGTTTTTCTCAATTTCACCCTAGCATAACATATGTTTACAAGGAGAGCAGCTTTTTCATGATTTAACTTTAACCTTCAATGATTCACAAACAATTTTTAATTGAGCTTTTGTGTGGAATAATTGCTATGATTATGCAACAATGTAATTCTCAAATTCAAAAAAAACCTGAAAATTAGCAAACAATTACTATATTACCTTACAGCTAGAAGTTTTAATAGAAATACTGTGCCAAATAAGAAATACCTATCGTGTCTTCCCTGCACCTCTATTCCATCCCATCCATGTGTACAGCTTAACATTAGTCCTTTCCTATATTAATAAAAGGAACTCTTCAATTACTTCATGTCCATGTTAAAGCTAGTCAATACACAAATTACACAATAAAAACAAAACAGGATGTGAATTTTTTCAGGATTACTATGTTCCTCAAGTGTTTGAGGAGGCAGGAAGCTGGAGACCAAGTACCTTCAGCCACTTGCAAACCTGTACAGTGGAAATGTAATGCTTGAAGGGTTTTTCTCATTTTATAAAAGCAGTTTAAAAGTCACAAGATTTGCAAGTATTTGGAATTCATGTGTTTTCTGAAGTCATACTTTAAAGGGCAGTGTATCCTATGGTACAGCTTTAACTTAAGCTGTTTTAAAAGTGTTTAATCCCTATTACAGTTTATATTATTAGAGGTTTCAGTCTGGAAATTTACGTTCTATGATTCTTCCCTTCCAAATTAAAACCAAGATAATTGTATTTATATGAAATCTAACTGTACTTTGAAACTGGCTTGTAGTCAAAAAAGAAGTGCATTCTTATGTTACAATTTTAACACGCTTACTGCATTGATAGGGAAGGGTTTTAAAAAATATTTTTAAACAAAAGTTCACAACTCAGCACCAGCAATGTTTCACAAGAAGGAAAATTTAGTGGTACAGAAAGTATGAAGATGTGAGAAGCCTGGCTGGATGGACCATTCTCCTGATATCCCTCAACTTGACATTAGCTTCTCCATTTTGAGAGTCTCCAAGCTTAACACGCAGCAATCAGCAACAACCTTCTTGCCTTGATGGATGCTGGCACCCAACTGCTTCTGTGCTGAACATTGGTATATCTCTTGTCAGTTTCTCTGACCAATTAAATATAGTATGCTATTCAGCACTACACAAAACTTTTAGATATTCCAAACCTTTAAGTTTTCCAGAGCATGAAGACTGAAATTTGACCACCACAAAAGCCACAGCAAATCATTTCATGGTTATGAACAATTCAATTGGGAGGAATGCAGGTAGTATATTTGAGCCCAGCAAAATACCTTGGACTTGAAGTTCTAGATTGCAAATGGGGCTGCAAGAAATAGAACAACCAGCTTTCTATGTGGGGGAAAAAGGTGTCTGATAGTTAACCACTTTTATAAAGGAGACAAAAAACTATGTTCAGTAGAATATATTAGGAAACATTCTATATTTTCTGTAAACTTTTTGCATTTCTGGTAACCAATTCAACCTGTGACTATTCAATGCACCTTGAAGTGACAGATTTTGCTGAACACTTTTTACAGCTCAGCTACTGCTTCCAAGTGAAGTCATTAATGATTATTAGTAGGATACACCATCTTGTGTAAAGTCAATAAAGCAAACTTTCTAGGTCTTATTATTTAAAAAACTGAGATAGAATCTTCTCTTACCTGTTTGATTTGATGAAGGCGGCTGCTAGGAATACGAACAGGAGACGATGGCACCAACTGCAAAACAAACACCATATAGCTGAACCATTTTTAAAACTGCAAAATCAGTTGCAGGAGGTTTGACGCTACCTTTTTTCTAATGTTATTTCATTCTCAAAATATTACCAAAATAGCATCTATCACACTCTGCATATATGTTATATGCAGTACATTTTTGCACACATCTATAAATGTGTATTAACGTAGTCTAGTGCTCTCTCACAATTTCATTATTAAATTGCTCCATATGCTTAGCAATGACTCCTAATTATGATGTGCCAAACTCCATCCCACTTCAGTTTTAGACTACTAAAAACCATCACCTTTCATGGATTGTGTTGTCAATATCAGCCCACCCATAATAGTTAAAACAGCACAATAGATAAGGTGCCATAAGCACTTCCATCTGAAAGCTGTTGTAAGTTGTTCATAATGCTAAAGCAACAATCTATTGAGCAGGAATTTTCCAGGGACGGTCTCTGCCTGCAGGTGATTATTTCTGACATAATAGATCAAGAGAGATTCAGCCATTAAAGCACAAGGGGTGCTCTTTCCCCCTCAAAAGCTCTAACTTCAAATGACAAAGTTGAAAATTGACAGGGAAATGGCTTCGCTAAGAATGTCTGTGAGCATTCTGTTACCATTTTCTTCCTTGCTGCTGCATATGACAAATCAAAAACAAAAACCCATAAAATGATATCTAATAACAAGGAAAAATCTGAAGGGTCAAGTACCAATTTAATCTGGCAGAGACGTAAACTGCACTCCAGAGATTTGAACAGATTCTTTATTTTTATATTTTACTTCTAGTTTGATAAAAATGATCATTTATTAGTTCCTAGGTATTGAGCCAATGGCTTACTGTAGTTCAACAAAGAAAGCAAAACTTTTATAATGACTGTCAACATACACCAGTAAGGGCCAACGTAGGCTAGTGAATGGGCCGCATGAGTGGCCCTCCATCTAAGCGGGCTGCAAGAGTGTCATAACCAAGACAATTAGGGTAGATTTGCTAACTAAAATTTGCAGAACGTACCCACTGAACTATAGCAGCGCTTTGACTGGATGCAGAGGAACGCAGGGTTCTCACAATGTTGTTTGCAATCACCTCACTTCACATGCCTTTGCTATAAGTGCATGCCACTTTTGTTATACTGGTAGAAAATAACTACCGGTATATGGACGAAAACTGGCAGAATCGAGCAACTCTGTGCATGGGCAACATTAACAAAATATCTCATGGGCCACACATAGAACCCTAATGGGCCGCATGCAGCCCACCACTAGCATAG
Organism: Apalone spinifera; assembly: GCA_030068395.1. Classification (NCBI taxonomy): domain Eukaryota; kingdom Metazoa; phylum Chordata; order Testudines; family Trionychidae; genus Apalone; species Apalone spinifera. The sequence goes on from JANRFK010001158.1 coordinate 13,494,332, forward strand.
ATAATTCAAGTTGCAGGACAGGTCCTACGTATTAAATCTTTTTGTTGAAGTTCACTCATTCACCACTACATATGATAATTAGTTTCATGCACATTTACTTTAAATCAATTATTTAGTCATTCTCTTTCCTTTAATAGTACACATTTGAGTAACTTATGATGCTCATCACAGTCAGGGACCAGAAGCCTTAGGTATGAATCACATAGTTCTGTTAATGATCTAGTTCTCTTGTACAAAGATCAAACTTGCTAAGTTGTGATGTGGCTTTGTAATGAGGATGAGTGTCAACAGGGGTGAGGACCTCATTCTTTAAGTGTCTGTCATTATTTCATACTGCGTGGAATCTGCCAGATGAAAAATAAAGGGAATCACGTAGCATAAATTACATGCACTTTCCAGTTATTAAAGTCCATCCCGCAGATAGTGGGCTTCCTCAGTTTCCCACAAAACATGCTTTAAGTTTTCTACAAGTCCAAAGCTACAGGATATGGATCAGCATCAGGGTCGATTGATTTAAACCAAGGCAATTTAAATCATGATTTAAATCACCCAAGAAAAAACCCACATGGTTTTAAATCCAGTTTCTCACTGATACTACTTCACATGTTTCTTAAACACTTGTACATATCTGATCACTAAAACATGTCAACTTACAACTCAGTACAGCATTTTACAACATCTAAGAGGGTATACTTTATGTAATTTTATAGATAACAATTTTCATTAATTTGGGAAATAGTACATAATACTCATTACCAGGGCTCGCCGAACCACGGTGAGCCCCGCTCGCCAGCCACGCTGTCCGGCGATCTTCGCATGCACAGATCGTTCTGCGCATGCGCAGATTGCCCAAACCCGGCTCTTCCGGGTTACAATCTACTCGCCATGGGCGAGTAGATTGTATAATTTGTCGAGCCCTGCTCATTACTTGTGACAAGCTGCAGATGCAGCACAGTACATTAGGATTGATAAGAACTAAATCTCTCTCACAAACACAACAGCACTTATATTTTACTAAACAAAACTGTAAATGTTACATACATGTTTCACATGTGCAACTGTAGCAGTCTCCTGAGTTGCCAGGTAATGGCTATCTGTACACACTTTTTTTCAAA
>JANRFK010001158.1:13501646-13515863 GCA_030068395.1 Apalone spinifera
CTCTGGGGCACCTGGTGCTGGCCACTGTCGGCAGACAGGATACTGGTCTAGATGAACCTTTGGTCTGACCCGGTACAGCCTTTCTTATGTTCTTATGTAAACTGGAACTCCTTGCCTGAGGAGGTTGTGAAGGCTAGGACTATAACACGGTTTAAAAGAGAACTAGATAAATTCATGGAGGTTAAGTCCATTAATGGCTATTAGCCAGAATGGGTAAGGAATGGTGTCCCTGGCCTCTGTTTGTCAGAAGGTGAAGATGGATGACAGGAGAGAGATCACTTGATCATTACCGCTTCGGTTCACTCCCTCTGGGATACCTGGCACCGGCTACTGTCAGCAGACAGGATACTGGGCTGGATGGATCTTTGGTCTGACCCAATATGACCATTCTCATGTTCAGCCTGGAGCCCCATCTCCGAGCCAGCATCCCCATCGCCACATCCTCCTGCATCCAAATTCCTTCCCAGAGCTTGCATCTCTCACCCCATCCCACACCCAAATCCCTCCTTCCCATCCCACACCTCCTGTCTCAGCCCAGTGAGGGTACAGCTAGACTTCAAGAGTTTTTCCAGATACTTCCAGTATCCCGGAAAAAACTCTTCCACATCCAGGGACGCGTTTGTTCCTCCACTTTTTTTAGTGGAAGAGCAAACACTCTCTTTCGGCAGCCCCTGTATTCCTTGTTCCACGAGGAATAAGGGGCCTTCTGAAAGAAGGGTTTTTTCCGACATTTGGCCCATTCTAGACAGGCCAAATGTCGGAAAAACTTCTTCCGACAGAAGGATCGAAAAAAGCAGCAGTGTAGCCGTACCCCGAGAAAGTATAAGGGCTGGGGTTAGCAAGTGATGGAGAGGAGGAGAACAGAGAGAGAGGAGCCTCAAGAAAGGGATAGAGTCTTGGGGAAGGGATGGGGTAGATCTTGGCTTGTCCTGACATTTAAAAAGTGATCTTGGGTGTAAAAAGGTTGGAGACCACTGATTTAGCAGGTCTAATAAGAACCCACTAAATTGAACGATGGGGGTGCCCCCAGTCAGCGCCAGCACTCTTCACAGTCACAAGTAGTAAGGGAAATCAGCAGCAGCATTTTCTCCCATTGACCTCCTGCTGGAGACGGCACCAAGCTTGGCTTAAGGTACATTGACTCCAGCTATGTTATTTACTACACATGTTATTTACACAGCTGGAACTGTGTACCTTAAACTAACCTTTCAGGTCTAGTATAGATTTGACCCAAGATAAACTTTTTTTCCTAACAACATCCAACATAACAAACAGATTGGGAACTTACTTATTAAATCACACTTATACTAAAAGGCACAGAGAGAGTCTTGAGGAATGAGGAAAGTGAATTGTTACTAACCAGTTGATCCACATTGCTCTTCAGACACAGCCACACCTTCATCCACATCATTTTCTCCCAATAAGCAGTTTTCCTTATGATGTTTCATCTTGCAACTAGACCCTACATCATCTTCTTGCACTGTTTACACCCAACACATTTTCCTTTTTTACCCAGGTAACAAATTTTCAAAATATTTGCAGATAGGGTCTCTCTCATGCTCAGAAGCCATGACAGTTTTTCTGTGGCAAAAGTGTGGAGGAATATAGGAAGCTGTGTGTGCGCTAAATAATGTCATCCCTTTTTCTTTCCTGTATACTCCACTGCTCCGTTCTATATTGCCTTCGTCCTTTGCTATATGTTGCCTCTCTGTCTTTAAGTCAATGTCTTAACTAGTTCTTCTGCCGTGCTTGGCTCAGGTCCACCACAGAACAAAAACACTCTTAACCAGCATGTGGCTTTCTTTGCATATTACTCTAGTCTGTTGAGAAAGAGAAATTGAAAGCCCAGAACTTTCAAGAAGTAAGAGCTGGTAGTTAGGCTGGACAAACATTAATTCATTTGTATGAGACTGAAAGTATAGATTTAGCATGTTTGTGAAGAGATTTAACTCATTTTAAAACAAGAAATGTAAAGAGTTTTATTGATTTATTTTTTTTAAATCTTATTTTTAATTTTTTTAAAGCATTGATTTTTGTCCATCCTTGTTCCCAGCCAGGGAAATGGGATCTCAATCAAAAAAACAATTATGTGTTCCCTTGTCTGTAGCAGTTCTTTGTGGCATCTTGTATATACTCTCAATTATCTCTCCCTTTCCTGGGAAATATTTGCCTCCTATTAAGTAGGCACATACCTCATTCTCTGAAGTATTCTTACTACTGCTGTTGGTATGACAATCCATTGCTTAACAGTTTTTTTTGCTTCCCAACCTTGTTTATATTGGCTTCTTCATCTTCATATTTTGGGTCACTTGTGAGGTCTCCAACACCCTTTTCTAAACCACTCAGATTTTATTTTTTTTAAATAACAAAATCAAAAGGATAACTTCTATTAAGTACCTAAAATATCTTTGGTTCAGTTAATCTTCAGAATAGACTAAGAAACTAAATCATCACACTTGCTTCTCTTTGGCTTTGTATCAAGGTCAACTGAAAAAGAATCTTAGTGTTTTAAACTTTTTTTAAAGTTCTACTCCCTCTTAAGTGCTGACTCTTGCTGACCACTGTTTAAGTGAATCTCTTCAATACTGAAGGAAACCCAAATGCATGACTGGAAAGGAAAGCAATTTATCTTTGGTCTGAAACCAAATATAGAAATTATAGCCTAAAATGTAACTTAAAAAATAAAAAGCCTAAAAAGAAAGGCTTCCAACTAAATGTTTCTTCAACCATAGTTACAGTGTCATTAGCACTACATCATGTTTTGTTGCTTAAGCAGTACAAACACTGCTTCCATGTTAATGCTCATCAGCTGGTGTCTTTAAATAAAGGATCTCAAGACTACCTCAAAAACAAATTCTCTCCAAACGAGTTGTCTGGCCTAGTTTTAGGAATGTGAATAGATAACACAAGGGTGATGCTTACTGGTAACAGTTAACTGGTACCAGCACTGCTGGCAGCCCCGCCCACATCCTTCCTCCCCAGGCTGGAGTGGCCCCTCTGCTGCAGGTAGGGACTGCTCCAGCCAAGATGGAGCAGCTCCTGCATGTGTGCCCCCACTTCGCTTTTAATCAATTAACTGGTTAAACACAACATTTAACTGGTTAACCAATTAAACAAGATTGTATATCCCTGCCTATTTTTGAAATAGGATTTTAACTTGGAGGCAGTGGAGGTTCTTTATGCAAGAGAGGGGATGAATTAAAAGTTATCCCACCTAAAGTAATCCAAATAGCAACAATCAGCAAGTTAGCAAATGTCTAAGCATCTTGTTTATTTTATGTAAGAAAAACTGTCATTAACACAAGACATTCCATCTTCACAATACATAAGTTGTGAACTGTATGAAATCAACATGTTACTGCACCTCTGCCAATTTTGTTAAATTCAGAATACATTTTAGAAGAAATGTACCAGTTTTCAGTGAAATTATATTTTTATTTTTAAATTCTAGGCAAAAATCCTCGTCTTTTTAAAAAATTTTTTTTTAAATAAAGAGAACTGTTTCCTCCCCATGTCCTCCAGAAATGCACCTTTCCACCAAAGCTCAGACTATGAATGCTTTACTTAAAAGAAACAATATTGTTAAATAGAAGTTACATCTTTTTTGGGCTCATAAATAAGCACTGTACTAAATTTTGATGAAAATATTTGCTAACAAAGTAGTTTAAGTCTACAAAATTGTTACAGTGGAAAATTTGTAATTAAGATTGGATGTTTTTCTAAGAGATACACTTTAGTTCAAATAGGCAAGAATTCAGTGAAGTTTTATGTTCTGTTTTTTACTGGAGGTCATCTATATTATCATAACATTCCTTACTGTTTTATAATCTATGATGTAATATAAAGGTAATTTTAGTGGATTTATTTAAAATCATAAACATTCAAAACAGAGGCTATTGAGACCTAGGAATAGCTGATTGGTGAGTCTAAATACACCAATTATCTTTCCAAATCGGACTTCTTATTCAATCTTAGAACATATGCTTAAATAAGTTATGAACTAGGTTGTCTTCAGAATGACACAAAATGTTTCCTAAAGCCAGATGATCTTTTAAGTGAATTTCACTACAGCTGCAAAATATGTAGTATTAATTTTCAATTTACAGCCTTGTTCATCTTTAATGCTGTTTAGATCCAAAAAACAAATGAACAATATGTCTGCACTAAGTACTTTCTTACCAGACTATGACGATTCATCACTGTTGTACTGTTTCTGCGGGTTCGCAAAATGTTGGACTGGAACACCTGTGAATTATCACTGTGAAAAGAAAAACTTGTCAATTCAAGAACCATTTCCCTTCCCCCACTAAATATGCCACAGTTTAAGCTATGTGTGCGTGCTTTCATCCTCTCTTAAGCCAAAGCCAAATAAACAAGTCTCTGTCCCCAAAAGAATTTCTAACCACTCCACTTAATGACATTAATCACACTGGCTATGTCTAAACTTGCGGCTTCTTGCGCAAGAATGAGGCTAAGAGTGGAATATCGCAGAGCCTCATTTGCATGAGCCGCCATTTTTACATCAAACAATTAATTTACTATAATTTCAGAGTATGCATAATCCACAGATAGACTGACGCAAATCTCAATACCAGTGGTGTCAGTCAAATCACACTGCTGGTCAGCAGTGTTCCCTCTAATTTTTTATGTTCCTGTGCAGAATGGCTTTCATCATGTGCATTAATATGGATGTGATAGATCACATTAAAAAAGTCATTCTGCACAAGGACAATGTGTGGCAGTGGTGGCAGAGAAATGTGGCCCTGAACTTTGGTAGATTTAGGCCTCAGGCCAGGAATATTCCTGGTGTCCATTGTAATAGCCCCTCCATGCTTTATGAAAATTGGCTTCTGACTATGAATACAGTAATTCCTCACTTAACACGTGCCTGCTTAACACATTTTCACGATAGCACGATTTTTTTTTTAGGGAACATTTTTCAAACAACATGATCCCGTCCCCGCAACAACATGATTTCCCCTAGGGCTGGCCGGCAGCTGCGCAAGGCTTCACCTGCCTCCCTGCAAAGCGGCAGAGGTTTGCCGCTCGCAGCGCCATTCCCCGGTGGCCGCCTCTGGCCGGACGCAAGGCATCTGGCCAGAGGGGGTCACCGGTGAACTGTGCTCCGAGCGGCAAACCTCCGCCGCTTTGTAAGGGGGCAGAGGAAGGCCCACACAGCTGCCGGTGACCGGCCAGCTGGGGAAACCCAGCCGCCGGCTACAAGACCCCTCACCTGTCCTTCCCTTCCCTTCTCCAGAGCCAAACACCTCTCCTCCCTGCTATAACCCAGTCCCCTTTCTCCCCCAACCTTATGTGCCGGTCCCAGCTGCTAGCAAGTGCAGGCTGGAGCTGCGAGTGCATGTGCGCTTGAAACACAACCCCCACCTTTTCCATTATTTTCAATGGGAAAATTGACCCTGCATTACATGTTTTCACTTAGCATGATCATTTTCTGAAACGTATCTACCATGTTAAATGAGGAATTACTGTATGCATAATTCAAAGATGTTTTATGCAAAACAGACCACATAACATATCATTTTTAAAGTTACAATCTGCTGAATCTAAACATCCTATATTTGTGCATGTATCATTATTGGATGTGAAGTTAGAAATATGAAGCGTGAATCTGTTTTTAATTCTAAATGTCTAATGAGGGCCATTAACGATACTTTAGGAATTTAATGGCTCAGTACTCAAACCAACAACTGATGAAGGGTTTTATTTTCCCAACAAACTGTGGTTGTTCCTACAAAGACATGTGACCATGATGCTGATGCTGGAAACCATCTTGAATCTGATATTTTCCATGGGGATGGGGAGTACTAAGTAAAGGATTCCTGCCCTGGGGGACAGTCTATTTAAGGAATGGAAAGCAGTCAGTCCTTTTGTTTTCAGCTGACTTTTGAAATTGTCTCCCCACTAGGGATGTAAAAGTTTAATCGGTTAACCGATAAGCATTAGCTTATCAGTTAACCTAACTGCTCAAGTTTCCAGCAGCTGGCAGGAGACTGCAAGACCGGCAGTCTGCGGGGCATTTAACTGTGTAATCAATTGAATTTCAATCAGTTACATGGCTAATTTAAAAAAAAAAATTATATCCCTACTCCCCACCCTAAGAGGATGCACACAAAGAGACCTGGAAACAAAGAACTGTAGGAAAAGGATGAAGGCAAAGCTGCTGGGCCCAAGTCAGAAAAAGATCATCACTTGTCTGAGATAACTGTTTAGGGTTAGAATTTATATGTATCAAGTTTTTTAATATATTCAAATTAGCTGGTGTCTTGTTTATTTTGGCTTAGTAACTTACTTTGATCTGTGTGTTTTCGCTTGCAATCACTTAACTCCTACTTTTTACACTTAATAAAAAACACTTTTTTTTATTATCAAGCCTAGAGTAAATAATTGTTACTGGCAGAGGGTGAGTGTAACCACCGGGCACACATCTCTTTCATTGATTAAAGGGGGCAAACATCTTTATAAGCTTTTTCTATGTAAAACTTTTATACAGGGTGAGATGGATTTATTTGGGATTCTGATTCCTTTTGGGGGGTACCAAAGGACTTATAGCGGAGTCCTCTCAGAGCTGAACTGGTTCAGTGTCTGTGTTGGTCTGCTGGGAGGCAATTACTCCAACTCTGTGTGTTGGTTGGGGAAAGCCAGAACTTCTGGCCCAGGAGGACAGGGTGGTGGGGAATCACAGAGGGCAGGAAGGCAGGCATCAACAGCTTGATAAATACACTGGTAGGCAACCCAAAGAGGATTTCTGTAATTCAATCCACATCACACCCTGTCACATAGGCTCATAGAACTTTCCACCTTTGTCTGTGGGTGCTCTGGGGTAGGAATAAATGGTCCATTTTCAGCATGGAGAGAAGTAAATAATGTCCCCCCTCTCTGGGGGGGCTTGTACAAGTCTGGGACCAACAAATTCATAAGTTATCTGCAAAAAGGTGTAAACAGTGAGGTGGAAAAGTTTGCAGATGATACAAAATCACTCAAAGTTAGGGCTGTGGATGAATCACAGTAATGCACAAGATTACTGGAAAAATTAATTGCAGTTTTAATTACACCATTAAACAATAAAATATTAACTGAAATGTATTAAATATTTTGGATGTTTGTCTACATTTTCAAATATACTGATTTCACCCACCATACTGGGTTGTCCCCTTTATAGTGTACGCACTCCCCCGAGACAGAGCTCTAGCACTGAACATACAACTCCAGGCAAAGTGGTGACAGAGGTGAAAACCACAGAACACAAGCTGTGCAGTGCTCACTGTATATTATTTTATTACAAATATTTGCACTGTAAAATGATAAACAAAATAAACAGTATTTTTCAAATCACCTCTTACAAGTACAATATTTCCACAGCACTGCAAATTCCTAAGACTCCTTTTCATTGTGCCTATATCATCCTGAACTCATTCTCCAACGTCAGAAGACTTAAAAATTATTTCCAGTCATCAATGGGACAGACAAGTGAATAATGTAGCAGTCCTTAATGGGCATCAAAACAACACCAAGGAACCAAGGTGTAAATAAGATTGCTGACCATTTCATTCAGAAAGCTACCGTGAAACAAAATAGCTTTCAAATTAGTGAAGACATCTTGTGACTGCAATGATTTAGTGAACTGTATGTAATTCATGTAAGTGTAATCATATAGGCCAAAACTGAATCATTATTAAAACAATAAAGGTACCAGCGACACTTTCAATACTTAGAATATGAAAGAAATGAGGAAATATACTGAAAATAGCATTCCCCCAAAATCAGCAAAATCCCCTTCACCCAACAGACACACATCTCTTCAAAAGCAACAGGGTGGATAAAACTCAATGATTAATTTTTAAAATTATCAATAAAATACTAAATCTCTCATTTAAAAATAAGAGTTACAATTAAATCTCATTACTAATATGCTATACATTCATTTACAGTCTCATAAAAATGAATTAATGGCTCTAGTCTGTCCGGCCTGACTACCAGCTCTTGCTTTTTGAAAGTTCTGGGCTTTGAATTTGTCTCTCTCAGCAGACTAAAATGTGAAAAAACAGCCATAAATTGGTTTTTTATCCTGTGCTTTTGTGGTGGTGGACTTGGGCCAAGGATGGCTGAAGAGTGAGTTAGGACACTGTCTAAAGATAGATAGTATATAGGAAAGGATGGAGGAAGCATAGAAAGGAACACTGGACCGGACTAGAAAGAAAACATTCATCACAAAAGACATTCAGCACAGACACAACTTCCTGTATTTCCCCACACTTTTGCTGCAGAAAAATTGTCATTACTTCTGGGCGTAAAAGAAACCCTATTGGAGAATATTTTGAAGAAATTTGTTCCCTGGATAAAAAAGGAAAATGTGTCAAGTGTAAGCAGTGCAAGAAGATGATGCAGAGCCTGGCTGCAAAAATGAAACATCATAAGATACGATGATGCTTATTGGGAGAAAATGATGTAAATATGGCTGAAGAACAAAGTTGATCAACTTTGCAATGTATCAGTCTTCATACCTTTTAGTACAAGTAAGATTTAACAAGTAAACTCACAAGCTGTTTGCTATGTTGGATGTTGCTAGAAAAAAGTCTAAGCTAATCCTCACGGCCTGTTTACTTAGTTAACTAGGTCTAGAATCTATCACCCAAGTATACAGCAAAGAAAGCTGCAGTAACAGAAATCTAGAGTTGAAAGTCTATTCCCTATTTTACTTCAGCATAGCGCAGCTCTCCTAGAGAAATCCCATCCAATATTTGCTTTCAGTGGGGCTTACCCCACAATTAAGTGCATTGTTAGCACAGTCTTAGCTTTTTTTGTAACTTGGAATCAGACTGGCATCAAAATGACAGAGGGAGTGGAGAAGATGAGACCTAGATGTAGATGTTTTAAATACACTGTACAACATTTAGGCTACATCTACACTAGCAGTTTCTTGCGCAAGAACTCTTTTGCGAAAGAGTTCTTGTGCAAAAACTCTTCCAGAAGAGCGCGTCTACACTGGCATGTGCTTTTGCGCAAGAACATCCATGCCAGTGTAGACGCTCTCTTGTGCAAAAAAGCTCTGATGGCCATTTTAACCATAGGGCTTTCTTGCACAAGAAATTCATGTTGCCTGTCTACACTGGCCTCTTGTGCAAGAACAGTTGCGCAAAAGGTCTTGTTCTTGAGCAGGAGCGTCAGAGTTCTGGCGCAAGAAGCCCTGATTTCATACATTAGAACGTCAATTTACTTGTGCAAGAATACACGGCCAGTGTAGACAGGCAGCAAGTTTTTTCGCAAGAGCGGTCGCTTTTGCGCAAGATCGCGCCAGTGTAGACACAGCCTTAGTGTTCTGAGGACTTGTCTGTTAGAGTTAATAACATTTCAAAATTTAAAAAAAAGTTTAAGGACAGCCCTCAGCTGGCAATTCAGGAGACTGTTGTAATTGCAAATGTGAAATATTTATGTAACATTTAAGATTTAATTTAATAAAATATAAGTACTATTGTATGTACTACTGCTGCTGCATCTGCAGCTTGACACAGGCAATGAGTACTATATTTCCTAAATTAATAAAAATCATGTTATCTACAAAAATTAAAGTATAGCCTCTTAGTTGTTGCAAAATGCTGTACTGAACTGAAAATTAATGTTTTAGTGATTAGATTTGCACCAATGTGTGAAGAAATATGTAAAGAACTAACAGTGGGAAACCTGATTTAAATTGGTGATTAAAATAAATGAAAAGCACTGACTGGCAAAAATAAGTCAGCACCTATAAGTTCTCACTTGAATTAAAATATTTTACTAGAAAATCTAACCAGTGTCCCTGTTGCCACAATTTGTCAGAACTGGTCAGTATCAGAGCTGAGCCAATAGTCATGTGGCAAAGCAGCAGCTGGTTCAAATCCACTCTCGGCCTGGGGAATGGGTCACATATTTAAAAATTGATTTAAGAATTAGATACAGTGCTCCTGTCAGATTTCAATTAAGATAACAACATATAGAATCTTGAGTTGCCTAAGTTGCCCCATGAATCACACTTAAACTTCTCCTGCCCCCCTTTTCCATGGTTGAAATGGTGCCCATGTGGGACAGCACAGAATTCCCCCCTAACCCTCATGTGCAGCCCCACTGGCTTAACTAGAGTCACCCCATAGAAGTCTAAATACATCTACAGTGATGAGGCTGTGGGTGACAGAGGTGGGAAGGCTGTTGGCAGGGAATGGTGCCTTTGCAATGGGTTTGGCTTGTGTTTGGGGCATGCTGTGGAAGGCAGTGCAGCTTGTGAGACTTGACACTTGGACCAACACCTAGGTACCTACAACTAGGAGTCCTCCGCCTCCCTGCAAAAAGGAAGCTAGAGATACGTGTCCAGAAAATAGGCCTCCTCGCCGCACCCTGGAATACGACAGGATGCGCCCCTGGATGGGGGGGAGGGGCAGCGGTCCAGGATTTCCCACCACAGCTGGGGACGCGGACAGGCACCAGGCCCGGGTCTCCCCTCAGCCCGCGGGGGATGCGGGGGGAGGAGCGGGACGGGGGAGGGGCGCCGGGCTCACCTCAGCCCGTGGATGAGGGGGGCGCTGTTCGATCTCCTCAGGCTCCCCACGTCGCTCGGGGCCGGCGCGCTCCCCGCCGGCAGCTCCAGGTCCAGCTCCATTTTCTCCTGAGCCATCGCGGCGGCTCGGGCTGCTCCTGCTCCGCCGCCAGGCCCATTCACTGGGGGCGGCCGCAGCGGCTCCTCATGCCGCCCCCTGCCCCGCTCCGGCCCGGCCGCCCCTACAGGCCCCGCACAGGCCACTGCAGGCGGAGGCCGGGGGCGCTGCGAGGCCGGCGAGGGGGGCAGCACCAGCAGCGCCCCATGCTGGGGGGACCCCAGGGGCCGGCTCCCGCCCCCCAGCCGCCGCTTCCTCGGCTGCTCTCGCCTCCCTGCGCGCGGGGCCGCCGCCGCCTCTTCTGCGAAACAAACCACCGGGCCCAGAGACTCGCCGGGAAGGAGTACGCATGCGCCATCTCGACCGCGAATGACACAGTAGAGGCAAACGGGTTTACGCGCATGCGCAGTGTAACCGCAGCAATGCGCCGCCTGAGCTGCCATGGCTGTAAGACCATAGGAATGGCCATTGTGGGTGTGAGCGGTGGATCAGCTAGCCCAGGGCCCTGACTTCTGAGTGGCAAGAGAGCATGACTGGCACAGTTATCACCTCACCTATTCTCATGGTGGTCTACTGCAGATGCATGTATTCCTTACCATTTGCCTGGGGTGGGCTTTGTCTAGGCCAATGGTTCCTGACCTGTTCAAGCACAGGGACCCCTTTTCAAGTTATTAAAATTTCGCAGACCTCCCCCAAACAATACAGCTATTTTCAAACATTCCATTACTTTATAATAATTTGAAATCTATAATAGTTCATGTTATCTAAACAAATATAGTAGTATTGAGAGATAATACAGGGTGTCCAAACTGAAATGTAATATCGTTGAGGTGCCATATATTTTTATTGAATAATACAAACAGAAGAATATGTACACAATTCATAGGTAATATATGCTTAAGGCACATTTGGCATATAGGTACACATTATTAGGGTACATTAGGGTACACATTCGCCATGTCTACCATTTGTAGCACAGACTATGTCACACTGAGCCTCAATTTCCCTCCACACATTGTCTCGGTGTGTGAAAGGCATGCACAGAAGGCAAGCATTTTCACCTCACTCCCTGATAGTCCAGGGAACGGGATGAAAAGCAAGCCGTGGCCTGGAGTGCACAGCTGCTGACCTCCTGTCCCCACTTCTGGGGAGTCCCTGCCACCCTGTGCTGCTCCCTCTCTATCAAAGGCAGCAGCATGGGGTGGCAAGTGGTTGCTGGTCCTTAAGGAGAGCCAGTTAAAAAACCAGCCCCTCAGGCAGACCAGCTGCCTATATCAGAGGCAACAGTGTGGGGTGGTAGCAGCTTCTGTTGGGGGGGGAGGGAGGTCCAAGCTCCCCGTGGACGGAGGCTACTCTGAGGCAGCAGACCCTTGTTCATAGGGAGCTCAGACCCCTTGCAGACAGGGGCTGCTGCCATGGACCAGCCTCTGTCCATGGGGAGCCCAGGCCACCATGGTCAGAGGCTGCTTCGCAGCAGCCTCCCCTACCCTCCCTCTTCCCAGTGCTGCTGCCTCTGACAGAGGCAACAGCAGGGGGGGGGGGAGGGGAAGCAGGCAACACTGCAGAGCTGGTGCTGGAGGGAAATTGGCTTTTAAGCCAGCTCCCCCAAGCACTGGCTCCTGCCTCCCCCACCCCCGATGCCTCTGTAGGCAGGTCTGCAGGAGCTGATATATCAGAGGCATCAGCTCAGGGGAGGGAGGGAGACGGATCTGGTACTTGTGGAGAATCTACTTAAAGCCAGTTCCTCACAGGCACCGTCTCCTGCTCTTCCCCCTTGCTGCCTCTGTACCAGAGGCAGCAAGGGGGGGGGAGAGTGCGTGTAGTCAACAGGATTAACCAATAAACCTAGACTTATCAGTTAATCTTTTTCTCAAATGTACACTAATATCCCTAGCATGCAGACCTCTTTGGAAATCTAAAATATAGTCTGTTGATGTCCCAGGGATTTCAAGTTTCTATGGTAATGATTAAAAAAAACCTTAGAAAACAACAATGGTCCTGTAGCACCTTAGAGACTAACCAAAAAATATATAGATAACTTTTGGGGGCACAATCCACTTCTTCCCTTTCGTGAACCCCTTAGACATAACTACAGACTAGTGGGGAATCTGCAGATCACAGGTTGAAAACCAGTGCTGGAGACAAAACCTGAGTTCAAATCTCACTGAAATAAATGGGACAGTTCATACCTTTCAGAACTAATTTTTCAGGTTTCTTGCAGACTCATCTCAGCTTACATTTCCCTCCTACAACCCCTGATAACTAGATTTTTCAGAAATAAAAACTAAGATTCTGGAGAAAAAGACAGAAACTTTATAAAGGTGTCAGCAAATTGTACTGGTGAATGTGACATTCCTCACGTAACTTTACAGGCAAACAAAAATAGAAATGCTATCAAGTAGATTGTTTGACCTTGCTTTGCTTGGTCATCAAAATACATCCAAAAAAAGTACCTGAAAAACCATTGCGGGAGTTGTACAGATTGTGGCAAATGTATGTAGAAAATCCCTGAAGATAAGGGGTAAAGTGGGGAAGGATGGTGCCCCCGATGATCTCTGATGATTTCTGTTGTCTCTGGCAATCATTTAAACACAAAGGCTATGTCTACACTGGCATGATTTTCCGGAAATGCTTTTAACGGAAAAGTTTTCCATTAAAAGCATTTTCGGAAAAAGAGTGTCTAGATTGGAACGGACACTTTTCGGCAAAAGCACTTTTTGCGGAAAAGCGTCCGTGCCAATCTAGACACGCGTTTGCGCAAAAAAGCCCCGATCGCCATTTTTGCGATCGGGGCTTTTTTGCGCAAAACAATGCCGTCCTGTCTACACTGGCCCTTTTGCGCAAATGATTTGTGCAAAAGGGACTTTTGCCCGAACGGGAAGGGCAAAGTATTTCCACAAGAAGCACTGATTTCCTACAGTAGGATGTCAGCGTTCTTGCGGAAATTCAAACAGCCAGTGTAGACAGTTGGCCAGTTTTTGTGGAAAAGCGCCTGATTTTCCGCAAAAACTAGCCAGTCTAGACACAGCCTAACAGATTGGAGTGCCACCAGTCTATGTGGTGTGGTTATGGTCATATTGTAGTCTAATAGAACGTAACTGGAAAGCTGCTATGGCTTGTTGCAAACGTCAGGGACAATATTATAGTAGAAAATATGCACAGGCAGAACCGCAAATTGACACGTCCCAAGCCAATGTCACCACGCACTAATGGTAATAGCGGGACTCGAACCCATTAACTACGATTCAAAAACTAGGGCTCAGCCACCGACTACGCCACAACGGCAAAGTCTTGCTATCGATTGGGCATTTTTAAATACACGCCCTCCCTATGCAGCCAATCAGCGAGCCCGCCTGTTCCAGGCGCCGGGGCCTCTCAAAGTCAAAGCGGCCCTGTGAATCGCTTGTACGCATGCGTAGTGGCATGGTTCGGCTACCCAGCACATGCGCCTCTACAAGGCACCATCTTCTACCCTTTGCTGGGCTTCGTGTGGCGCATGCGTAGTGCTTCCCGCGGAGGCGCGTATCTGTGTGGTGGCTCCGCAGGCCGGCTCGCTGGTTTCGCAGAGGAGGAG
>JANRFK010001158.1:13515963-13547623 GCA_030068395.1 Apalone spinifera
CCCGGAGCACTTCCGGGTTCCTGATGGTGCCGGACCATCAGGAGTGCTGGACCAGCAGATGCCGGAGCAATGGAGTTTTACTGTATTTTCCCAGGTTCTCAATGTAGGCTAGGTTCAGTTTAACTGTCACCTCTTGAAACTTTTTGTGGCTTTTTGTAAGGTTAGCATTGTATAATTGGTATAAACCCTAGATGGGATAGGCAAGAGTGTGGGCACCAGCCTAGCATCTGTTTGCTAATCTCAGTCCAAGGGACTGGTCTGCTGAATACCACACGGTAATTAAAAGCAATATCTCTAGGTGGTGAAAGAAAAAAAAGTTTAGACTTAAGGTAGATGGTTGTCTACAAAAGGTCCCTGAGCTGTCTAGCATTTCAGATACTAAAATTAGAATTTCACTCAACCAGGGCTCGCCGAACCCCAGCGAGCCCTGCTCGCCAGCTGTGCTGTTCGCTGATCTGCTCATGCGCAGATCGCCCGAACCCGACTCTTCTGGGTTACAATCTGCTCGCCCATGGGCGAGCAGATTGTATTATTTGTTGAGCCCTGCACTCAACTATGGAAAAACTTGAGTCTAGCTCTACAAAGATAACAAGCCAGTGTTTTCCAAGGCTTTACCACCTTTAGTTTGTGAAGTAATACGCCAAATGAAATGGGGAAAAATAAAAATATTGAAAAATAAACTGTGCCTTAACGTAACTATTGTAATCTCTTTCAGTGATAATTCACAAGTTTTTCAGCCTTATGTGTTGCGAACCCGCAGGAATAGTACAACAATTATGAATCGACACAGTATGGTAAGTTAACTTAAATACAGTGTTCGTACCTCTGCAATGTGTAATTGAGTGAGAGAAATAAAAAGTTTAAAGTTCATTTGTAGCTATACTGAAGTATTCTTCTAGATCTAGCTGTAAAATGGATTTAAGTTACTTGCAAATGTTCTCTGAAAAATCAAGTACTTTTATAGATGTAAGCAGAATGCCTCACAGAGCATATTACTGATTACTATCCCGCCTTTTTGTTATGGTTAAAATTGCCTGTAGTTGGGATGTCATAGCAGAGTGGAACTCAACATCTATTCTGGTCACAAAACTCAAAGCATGGAATTTGTCTGGGGGATGGGAAAAGGTAATTGCAGTCTCATTTTAAAATAACCTTGCACGGTTGAACTGTCTTAAAAAACAAAAAATCCCCAAAACCTTCCATTTACTTGACTCCCTGATAGGGTGACTAGAGCTAGAGGTGGACAGCAGGCTTCACAGGATCAGATTAAGAGAAGGTAACTTTAAAGTAATTCATATGCTGAATGTTAGTCTATTTGTTACTGTTTAGGGCTTTCAGCATACAGTCCTAATTTTATTTCTCAAAAATGTTTGTAGATCACTCCTAAGCGTTTCCCAATTAATTGCTAACTTGGGCAAATCATGGGAAATACATTATTGTTTTTCAGCAAAAATCACTTTTTTCCTGTTTTTATAGGAAGTAAAGAGTAGGTCTTGGCTCGAGACAGTTTATGGGACTTAAAAGGTCCTAAAAATCTATAAAATGTTTATTGATTCTTTCTTAGATTCAGCCTAGCAAGAGAGACAGAATTCTGGTTTTAAGCATTTTGTCATGGAGGTGTTGATTCACTGCCTTATGCTTGATGTTGTTAGTTGTCATAGTAAATGCTTATTTTATGATAGAGCTCAAAGCCCTTAATTAGACCTATGTGCTGTATAAACATAGCTATGAGACAGTTTTTGCCTCAAAGGGCTTAAGTTTATCCCAAATGGCTATTTACAATATTTATATTCCCTAGACCTGTTTCCACTGGCACTTCTGAAGATTTGTGATATGATTTAACTTAATCTTCATAGATCCTGAGTTTTCAGAGTTGGGTTGTGGGACCACCCGGGGAAGCCATTGTAGGTGGTGTGATGTTTTGTTTATCTAAGCATTTATAGGCATGGAGCCTTGCAGATACCATTGGCTGCGGGTCACCATTTCCAGCCAAGGGGAGCTGCGGGAAGCAGCATGGCCCATGCTTAGATAAACAACATGTGTCTCAGCCTGCCCCCAGCTTAGGAAGGTGAACCCATGACTCAGCATTTTAAAACCCCTGCCATAGATTATCTGAGAGAAACAATTAGTTAAGACTTGTGAACAATATCTTACAATTTTTTAAAATATAAAGTTATGTTTTGAAATCTGCTAACTCCTGCTTACATTCTTATTACAATATTCCATTGTTTTGAATGGTTTTTATTATTGTTACTACTTTTAAGAACTATGTATTCTTACAAGTGCTAAGAACTGTGCCTTCCATTGATTAATGGAATGAATTTGGTGAGAAGAGAGCACTAGCTGCTGTAAGGTCTACTATCATCTTATTACAATGTGGTCTGAGTTCTGAGAACTTATTGACTCCTGGTTAGCTTAGCCTATTCTCAGTCATATTCTCTTTAAATTGAAACTATGTGCAGGCTACTGGTTTGTGATTAAGTGGATGTTTACTCTTTTTCCAGTTGCTATCATCCTCTCCAATTCGAATTCCTAGCAGCAGGCTTCATCAGATCAGAAGGGTAAATTGCATTACTTTGCTTTACATGTGATATTTTATCAACACGTTCCACTTTCCTTCTGTTCGTGAAGTATTTGGTATTTCCTTCTCCATTAGATCTGTTTAGCTCTGTTTCATCCCCTAATATAGTGTCACCTATAGTCTGGAGTGGTGCCCTCAGAGGGGATTATACTTTTTTTCATATTGAAATGCTTTAGCATAGTTTTTCTCAGTCGGTGGTACAGGTACCCTCAGGGGTACTCAAGAGATCTGGGAGGTACATCAACACAACTGAAATTTAGAGAAAACTGAATTTTTGTTTTAAGTTTTACAGCGCGTTGTTGTTTTTGTCCTATTTACACCCAAAATTTCATCATCTGCCTGGCTACAATGAAGTTGTTTAAACGAATGTGTTGCAATGGTAGAAAAAAATTTTGTGCCTGAAAACCATAGGTACTGGGGGTACTTACAATTAAAAAAAAAAAGGGGGGGGGATACTTTATTTAAAAAAAAAAAAAGTTGAGAAACACTGCTTTACCACTAATGACTATAAGAATAGTGTCTGCACGAGGGGCTTTAGGATGAACAGGGAGAAGTGGTGAGTTAGGATGCATGACAGCCTTCTGAAGTGTTACTTGGTCATTTAAAGACTAATGACTAATCTAGGGAAAGTCATTCTTTGAGTGTCATGAAAAACTGAAATGTGAAGTCTTATAGAGTTTATCTTCTGCAGGAAGAAGGAGTGGATTTAATGAACAGAGAAACAGCACATGAAAGGTTAGTGTGACTGAAACAAAATAAAAAAGTAACCAGTTTTCATCTTTGTAGCCACTGATAGGATTTTTTGTGTTTTAGGGAAGTGCAAACAGCAATGCAGATAAGCCAGTCATGGGAAGAAAGCTTGAGCCTGGTAATCTCTTTACAGATTTTTTTTTTAATTCCAATTCTGCACATAGCCATTGGATTTAAGGAGAGTGGAAATAACTTTGGAAATAATTTCAGAAAGCATAAGATGGGTGTTCTAATTTCTTCACTGACTTGGCCATTGAAATGTGGTAGTTCAGGCTCTAAAGCAATGTTATATGTCAACATGTGTATGCTATTTTGTGTTTACAGAGTGACAATGACTTGGACAAGTCTGAGAAATCTTCCTCTCCAAAGAGAATAGACTTCATCCCAGTTTCCCCAGCACCTTCACCCACCAGAGGAATAGGGAAGGTGAGATAAATGAAGAACAAGGGGAGAGAAATACACATTTCCAATTAAGATAAAGTGCAAAATAATTGTTTAAACTCCCCAAAATAATTTACTGTTCCAAAAGAAAGTCTATAACCATTGTTAATCTAACTCAGTTGTCACCTTAAATGCCCTCCTCCCCCACCACATCCCAAACCCCTGCCCTGATGCCTCTCCCAGAGCTAGCACCCCAAACTTCCTTTTGCACATCAGCCTCCTGACCTCCTTCCAGCCAGCACCTCATACCTCCTCTTGCACCAGAATCCCAGTAAAAGTGAGAGAGAGGGGTGATGGGGTGGAGCAAGACAGATCTTGGTTTGCCTTTAAATTTGAGGGAAGGATCTTGGGCATAAAAGATTGGAGACCACTGATCTAATTACTCTACTAAAGCTTATTAGCTAAGCCTGCAAAAGCTGACCTGCTGACTTCTTGGTTCCTTTGCCATGTTAAGGGACATTAAAAGCTGCATTTTTGTTCGCTTTGAGTATAGGGGGCCCTAGGGAAGCTGATATGGTAATCAAATTGAAAGCCAAGGCCCTGGACAGCAAAAAGAAGATGGATATTAGAAATACAGTGAAGGAAGAAGCACAAGAGGGAGGAATTTACAAGCCCGAGTGCTGGAAAACATGGTGATGGTGTCAGCAATGACAGCATGGGTCTTTGGAGCCTCTTTGGGAACAAAGATTAGGACTTCATCGGTGGCTATGTTAAGTTTAAATGAATGTTCCTTTCCCTTTAGTCTTGTGTTGCTCCCTGGTCTCTTCATTGCAGATCTAGCAAGTAGAGAAGGTGGAAGGGAGAAAGAGAGCCTCCCCCAGCATCACTTTTTTTCCCCCCAGTGAGAAGCAAAGATTGAGATGGAAATCTGCAACCATGGTTACAGGCAGATATCTTGGCCTTGTCTTCACTAAGAGTACGTCTACACTGTAACACTATTTCGAAATAACAAGCCCTATTTCAAAGTAACTTAGTACGCATTTACACAGCAGGCAGTTATTTTGAAATTGTATCAAAATACTGTCAATCTGGAGGACTACTTACTCTGACTCCTGTAACCCTGACTGTATGAGGAATAAGGTAAGTCAGAGGAAGAGTGCTCTATTTTGAAATAAGTGCTGTGTAGATACTCCCATTTCAAAATAAGATATGCAATTGATGTAGCTCAATTTGCGTAGTTTATTTCGAGTTAAGCCCTACAGTGTAGACAAATCCATGGTTATTGTATCATGGAAGCTCAATGTGGTAATTTTAGGAATGGTCTGTGTTAACACTCACTATTTCTAGAGTAGAACAACCGAAATATTTTTACCTGTTAGGGAAACCTGCTCTGAGCCGTGCTGGTGTATGTGATGGTAAAATGCTGGCTGCTTATTTGTATATTAATGTTTTGTTCTGGGAGGGTTGCAAAGGTCTCAATCAAACTTGACCGAGTTTGCCACAAATCCATGTGCATGCCTCTCCTTGGGGCTGAGTTTTGTTCAGCTGCAGGAGCACAAATTGGATGCGAAGAGACTCTTTGACAAATTGATGTTACAATCTTTTCAATGGGTAAAAGATGTTTTAAATAAGCATGGATTGTCCTTTGGAAATAAGTAGTTTAAAGATTGATATAGTCCTCTGTACTGATGCTTTTAGATGCAAGTGCACAACAGGAACCAAAATCTATATGGATAACGTGCTTAACTTGATTTCAGAGTGTTTATTGAAGCATTTTGACTATAGCTAATTTGAATGAAGGAACGGTATTAGAATATTTTGTAAATTCAGTTTTATAGACTTCTTAGATTTGGTTTTAATTTCCTGTTCAAGGTTTCAGTGGGTTATTGTGTTGCTTGCCTTGTTACTTTCATTGGGCATTTTGTTTGGGGTGAGAGAAAGTATTGAATATTTAAAAAGAAGCTGCAGAAACATTTTACTGTGTAATTCTTTTCCCAGCAATGTTTTTCGCCATCATTACAAATGTTTGTGAGTAGTAATGGATTACCTCCAAGTCCTATTCCTAGTCCAACAAGGAGATTTTCGAAGTAAGTCAATTGGTCTTAAACTAACAAATACATACTGACTTAGTTTCAGTAGTAGTTTGGCAGATTAAAATAGTTCCAGTGTTAAAATTCAGGTCTAGAAATTTACTTGCAATTTTCATTACTAATCTTACCTGAAATCTGTTATTAAAATGGCTTCTGGTTGGTTCTAATTTTGTCCTGTTTCAGAAGGTGGCTGAAGTGTTCTTTCAATATTTTGTCAGTAAATCATTTTAAAGCTTTTTTTTTTTTAACTCCTTTGATGTTGAAATTAGAGACTTCACCATTGCCCACCTCCTAAATCTTTGAATGTTAAATTTTACTAAAGGGAATTGAATGCTAACGTTCTTTGAATTCTCTTTAAATTGAGACTAGATTTGGTCCTTCATAGAGAATCTCAAAATGCTTAATAGACAAGGTTGTTAAATCCCTCAGATATATTGAAGGAGTATTGTCTTACTTACAAATGGATAAAGTGAGAGTGACAACCCATAGGTAAAAATAAGTGACCTACCAAAGACAGCATAGTAGATATTCTGTTCTAACTGAACAAAAAACCTTTCAGAAGTTAACTTTGTTTACCTACACCATCAGACTTCCAATTGCCTAAGTGTTTGAACTGCACAATATTGTTTTTAAAACAGGAATTCACTTTTTAAGATGTGATTGCACATTGGTTTAGTGTATTAAAATATTTTGAAGCTCAAACTTTTTAGTTTTTGATACCAGTATTGGCTCTTCTTTTTAGCAGGAGGAGTCAGAGTCCAATCAACTGTATCAGACCCAGTGTTCTTGGTCCCATTAAAAGGAAAGGTATGTCTAAAATATCAGAAGCATGTAAAAATTATTATGTGAATTGTGGTTACTAGACAGACTTTCTGCCTTTAAAGTGTAATGCTAAGCAGTAGCCTTTCCTCAAAATAGCGTATGCTCCTCCATTATGTACTGGAATTTGCTAAACCAAACTTTCAGATGTAATATGAAATTAGTGGACTTGCCTAGAATACTGCAAATTAATTTATAAATTTGAGTTATATTAAACTGTACAATTAGTCAATATGACTGGCTGGCTATTTTAAATATATTTAAATCTTGGAATGTCTTTCACCTGCTACTATTAATAAAAATGGTCAGGAGACTGGAAAA
The DNA here is from genome assembly GCA_030068395.1 of Apalone spinifera. Classification (NCBI taxonomy): domain Eukaryota; kingdom Metazoa; phylum Chordata; order Testudines; family Trionychidae; genus Apalone; species Apalone spinifera. The sequence goes on from JANRFK010001158.1 coordinate 13,522,906, forward strand.
ATTAAATTGCTAAATCTGATGCAAGTCAAAATATGTGCTATCATTTTTAGCTACAGGCAGCTATAAATTACTTTTCAAAGAAACATGCTTCACCTTCTGAGGCTTTTAGATTTTTCTGGCAGGATGGATTAAAATTGGATTTTGATTTAAATACAGGCTTATGTCTTTAAAATAAACCTAATTACAATTAAATTTGAAATTGGCAACCTATGTTAACGCTGAGACTAATTTTATACTCCATTTAAACACACATTATTAAGCAGTACATGCTTGCTGCCTCAATCTAACTTCCATCAGTTTAGTGGTTGTAGTAAGTGAGGATTTACTATCATGATGTCCTGACAGGTCTCCTGCTCCATCAGTGATGATAACCAGAAGGCTGCATGTGTGCCAGGTTGACTTGTGTAATTAGTCAACACAGCAGACTCCGAGAGAGCCCCCCAAAGACCACAAATCAGATAAAGACTGAAGGCGCCCAGCCAGGTCTATTAAGTGAAGTACAATAATAGTTGTCAGTAGACTCTGCTGAACCACTACGCATATGTATCTGTAACAGTGGACTCAACTCAGTCAGTGGGACGTCCCACTGTCCCCTAGGCTGGACAAAGAGTGGCCCTCCAAGATACCATTTTATATACAGGTACAAACAAGTTACACATCACTCCTGGCATGTCAGATTGTCACCCTCCGAGGATATTTACATACTACCCATCACCCTGTACCTCATGGTTCTATTAGAACATCTCTATCCATCATGCTGTCATTTTAGACCCTTTCCTGAGCCTGGGTCTGTATCTGTGGGGAGTGTGGGTACCAAGGTTTTTCTTAACAAACTGGTGGTGCCATCCTTTTGGAATGTGCTTACACCTGGGCCGATTACCAGTTAGTGTTTTACACACTCAGCCCTGTTTGTGCTGAGTTCTATGAGCAGGAGCCTGCTTCTTGCTCAAAGCTTAGTTTTGCTTTATATTAGCCAAGTTTTGTCCATTGTTAGCTAGGCCTCAGGCATCACACCAGGCCTGTGATATAAGGGCTTTTGTTTCAGGTCATCATCTTACTACAGAATATTTCTTCTCCTACTATAGAATTAGAATTTATAATCCCTACACCTTGTTGAGATATCTTTTAGCTTAATGTATCTTAATTAAAACTATCTTTAGATGTTTCAGGCTGTACATGAGACAAAATATCATTCAGCATTTTAACACACACTAGAAAGTGCTCAGTTGTGGGTTGAAGCCCAGCACCTCTTGAATAGCATAGTGCAGCAGTTCTCAAACTTTTTGGGCTCTGGAGCCCTTTACATGTGTAAAAATTTATGAGGAGCCCCAGTGGATTGTATGTGTTGTACCTATCGATGTTTCCAGTTTGTCAGCCTTGTGGAGCCCCTGGAGATGTCTCGCGAAGCTCTGGGGCTCTGCGGAGCACAGTTTGAGAAACACTAGCATAGTGCAACACTACACAGGGCAAGGAATGAAGAATGCAAATTACATTTCAAGAGGAGTTGATATAGGCAGAAATAAATCAGGGTTTGAATTTAGCAAAACAACTGGGTCTAGATTCCAACTCTTAGCAAAAAGTGCTGTGAGTGTAGTGACCAAAAGGTTTGTTTTACTGTACTTACAGTAGGATAGTGTCCCTTAAAACATGTTGAAGAATTAGTTCAGTATAAATTCAAAGATTGGACTGAATAATCAAATCACTTTCTGTAGCTCCGTGGTCACCAACCAGTAGATCAGGCTCTGTGGGTAGATCCTGGAGCCTCTGACAGGTGATCCTGGCCAAACCAGTCAGGAGGTTATCACATACCAGCACTTTGGCTGCCCCTTCTCCCTCCCACCCCCCACTGCCATAGTTCTGCTGCGTTGGAGCTGAACACAGAGATCTTCCTGCTTGCTGTGCATGATGGGGGAGGAAAAAAAGAGAGATGGTGGTGTCAGGGTTTCCCCCTCTTCCTACTCCTGTGCCATATCTCCACAGAGTGAGCAGGGCGAGGCCTCAGAGAGAGAGAGTGGGGCAGGGGCAGGGCCACGGGGAAGGAGGTGGGGCAAGGGTATTTGGATTTAAGGTAGATCCTGGATTGACTTAAATTGAAAAAGTGATCTTGTGCTTAAAAAGGTTGGAGACCACTGCTATAGCTTCTAGTGGTGGTAGACTAAGTTCCCTGTAAGCCATGCAATCGCACAGCCATTTTCTGAGCTAGGTTCAGAATTTCAAAGCTCCTGCACAGGCAAGGAGCTCAGCTGACTGGCGGGGGGGGGCGTCTTGCTGAGCAAGCAGCTAAATGATGCTAGCTGCCTGCTTGAAACTGAGCAGTTCTCAGAGCAGATAAAAAGCAAGATAAGGGAATAAATGGCTGGTGGGAGGAGAGGGAGTGAGTAATTAATTAATTGGCCGAGGGGGAGTCTGGAGGGGAATTTGGAGAGTCCCATCTGGGGAAGGAAAGAGAGAGGTAGAAACAGCACTCTATCTCTCCTTCCCAGGAGGCTTGAAAGGGCTGACTGCATGGGGTAGGTGAATAACCACCAAAATAACAATATTCTTCTGTTTACTCTTTGGCTAAAAAACCCTCAAAATAGCAGACAAAAATACATCTAACACTGGTGATAAACTGTCTCTTTACACGTAATGGAATAAATAAGTACTAAACCAGAGAGTACATTTAAACCAGTATGTAATTAACAAACTACATAAAATCTGGGGTAGATGGAGGAGAGAGCAGGTGGGTGGGTGCTGGCATTTGGAAGCAGGGGGAAGTTTGTGCTGGGAAGTGTGGATAATTTGTTTGTGCTTTAGCTGGAAGTTAGGACAGGACAGACTGCTGTGCTTGCTAGTTTGTGAAGGATTTTATTCCAGCCCCCACCTATGCTGAGGGGAGTAGAGTGCACAAAGGTAGGTGAAGGAATGGGGGTAGTTGGGTGCTGGTATCTGGGCAATGAGGTGGATGTGTGGGCAGTTTGTTTTGGGTGTCCCTAACTCACTGCAGTCCTCTCTAGATGGCTAGGATAGAAAGGGGGGTGGAGGGAAGGAGGCTTCTGGGGGGGGGGGGGGGGGGGGGTTGCTGGACATTTGCATAACTACATTTCAAACAAAGTTTACATAGGTGTCAATGGCTTAAGATAAGAAAGGGGAAAAATCTTTTAACAGAAGCTTTTCGAAGTATTGCAAACTCTGGTCTTTTTTTAAAGAAATCCTGTGTTACTAATTAATACATGGTATATTGTATTGCATCAAGGCCAGATCTTTGCTATGTGGTAGAACTGTGTCTCTTATGAGTCAGAAGTAGCAAGTAGTAGGTGTGATGCTAGTTGTTTTGTAGGATCAACCTTATTTGGAAGCTCTTTGAAACATTCATCTACAAACCCTGAAGCGTGTGTGTTTGCTCTGGGGCTTCTACATTTATCTGTGTGTGGATTTTTTTTTTGTTGGTGGTCCACATCCACCTGCTACCTCAATAGTGGTGCTGCACATAAGGCATTTCAACATGTCTAAAAGAAAATTCAACCCACCCAAGGATAGAAAATTTTAGAGGGAACAATGGTGGTAGAGCTTTTACCAAGCAGTGCCCAGGCTGAATTCAAGATCACAGTGCAAGATTTTATGCATGTATATGCTAATAGAATTTTGAAGATATTTCATAAAACCAAACAAGTTTGAGTGTTAATTACTTTTTTTGCAGGTGAAATGGAAACTGAAAGTCAGCCAAAGAGACTTTTCCAAGGAACTACCAATATGCTTTCTCCTGATGTTACACATTTGACAGATCTCAGTTCATGGTAAAATACATTATAAACACTGAAACTCCAGAGCAGAGGTCATTTAAGTATCCTAAGCACCTTGGTATTTCAGAGGAATTTTAACTACCTGGCATTTCATCACAGCAGTAATAAAGTTTCCCTAACTCTTTCTGGAATTAGTTTTCTTACTTGCTATTTGGCTGATTTAAAGAGTTGCCTGTGAGTGGTTAAGTCTTCTTGCTCACATCTGAACATCTCACAAGAAACTTTTTTTAATACCCAAAACAAGCAGGGAATCCCCATTGCTCATATGTCAGATGTTTCATGGTAAATGTAACTTATTCTGTGGTGATCTTACTCTTCTGCTTTGAGGGAATCCCTCAATATTGACTAGAACTTGCTATCTGTGTCACCTGCTAGGTGCCTTGCTTTTCGAGAATGGTTTAGTGAGCAGACAGATATTTGTAGAATTATAGTACAACACACATAGTGGGCATTCCCATGAGCCAATAGTTGACACGAAGATAAATCCTTATTATGATATTCCACAGTTAAAATTATATTGGTGGTAATTTGAGGTACCTCAGTCTAATGTCTCTTTTGTAGAAAGAAGAAGGTGACTTGTCTGGCTTGAGTCTTGTCTCTTTCCAAAGAGAGACATCAGATCAATTAAGTGGTTCTCAAATAACAAATTTATTCGTACATTTTGTAGAATTGGAAAGTCACCTACAAGTGAGAATTCTTGTGTGTCATTTTCTCAACTCTTATGAAAGTGACAGTTTGCAAATTAAAACTTGGAATTACAATAGCCTTTAACATCCAATTGTGGGAGAATTTTCTTAAGGGGGGCAAACACTGTTTTGCAAGATACCACTTTAGTCAGTTTGCTCTTAAATACAACATCAATCAGTGGCATCAAAATGGCTGCATCATTGGAATCTTCATGAGAATGTTTTAAATTTCCCCTGTCATTGTTAAAGGCTATTTTTATTACCTGCCTTTTTTACTCTACAACTGGTTGAACTTGTAGTATCAATTTATTCTGCATGTTAAAAAAAAAAATTCTGCTCCTCTTTCTCTTAAGGAGCATGAATGTATCCATAACATGCTAGAGGAAAATAAGGAGTCTTCAGGGCTGCCAGTCTTGCAGAAAAGGCTGAGTGGTAGTATGTCTCTCCTACATTTTTATTTTCAAAGTGCATTAACTTTGCATGCCAATTCATAGTTAACATGTTTGTAAGTAACCATTTTCCTTTGTCTCCAGTCTGTCTTCAGATATTCTCGATAGGAGTAGCAGCAGTATTGGTTCTTCCTCTGATTCACTGGCTAAAGGCAGCATTACCACAGAATCTCCAGTAACATGCTCGAATTCATGCTCTTCATTCATTTTGATGGATGATCTTTCACCTAAGTGACTTAATCAGTTCTGACTCAGTGTTTGGATGTGCTGTTTCCTTGCTGTACATTTGTACAGAGAAAAGAACTCTATCCTTGAGAATCATTAATGTGAGGATAAAAATACTAATGGAAAAATTAATCTTGGCAACTCTTCCCAGTGGTTTTAATTTAGCCTCTTTAAAGGACATGTTATATCTTAATGTCTGGTTTTGATTATTTTACAAACAAGGTGTCCAGTTTATATGAACTCTTATTTGTTTTAAAGAAAAAACCTTTTGATTCCTGAATAGGCAACTATTTACAATATTAGGGGTTTTATTTCTAGGAAAAATGGCGTAATGTTACTATCATGGTCATTTTGTCTGGAGAAACACTTGGTGGTTGCAGAGATGTTTGGAAATACTCATTTATTCTTTGACTTTTTTTAGAAATTTAGATTTCTTTAGATTTTCATTTCATTAACACACAACTTCTGGTTATGAGGGGAGAAATATCTAATTTCTCCCACTATCTCAAAGTTATTTTTCCAACTTTGTCATTGCAGCTATTCATAGCCATTTCTCCCCCTGAAGGGGAAGAAATACTACTGGTAATTGTTTCATTGCAGTTGAACACTATGTTTCTGGAAGTTGTTTGCATTTAAAACAAAACACAGACACTTCTAGGGTGACTAGCATATTAGTTATTAATAGAGGAAATACAAATGCCCTGTGAAACATGATTTATATAACTGCATAGTTCTCTCCCCACACTCTTCATCCTACAGATTCTATGGAATATGGTAAATATTCATAGATAATTGGCCAAGAAGAAATAATCCCTGCCTTGATTTAGAATGCATGGTGCAAGTAACTAAGTTACTTAAACTACTGTGTAAAGAAGAATGTGCATGATGCCATCAATGTCTCCTGTGGCATTGAGGCCATAGGTATTTTTGTGCCTTGGGGGACATTGTTACAAATTAAGGAATGTAAAATGGGTGGGTGGGCAAAGGAATTTATTTATAGATTGTTTACCAGATGCTGTCTTCAGTGCTGCTTTTTCTTAGTGATTGCTCTTTTCCAAGGTGTTTCTTCCATTGGGAGGTGCTATGGACAGTCCCAGTTATTCTGTAAGATAGCAGTGTATGTGTTCCCCTCAAAGCTGCTGTATAGCTTTATGCCTTTGTCTGCCTTACAGAAGGCAATTTCTAGGGAAAGGCTTTAAGGTTGGATTGGATACTAGCTCTGCATACCATTTAGCTAAGGATTTACATTTGAGTAATAGTCTTGATATAGTACCAGTCTGAGGTAATACTTCTTAAGACCTAACTGGGCTAAAAAATCCATTTGTAATCTACTGTTATTTATTATTTATAAACTATGTAAAAAAGTCTGCGGTGATGAATTATAGTATTTTTTTATGATTGAATAAGGTTTTTTATGTTCAGTAATAATTTCTGGTTGGTTTCTATTTAATATGCAACGTTGTTTGCCAGAATCATAAGCTTCCAGTTTTGAATGTTTGTATTGTATTGTAACACAAATGCTTTTGTTATCTAAAAATACAACTTCTGATTTCTGAAAGAAAATAGCACTGAATTTAAAGTAAGAATATGCTTTAAAGATGAGCACAGTCTCTGGCAATACTGTCTGGCTAAGAAGGGGGAGGGAGCACCATACTTTTTCCACTCTAAAGATGTTGGGTTTCCAATAGATCTGTCATGCATAGCATTTTACTTTTCAAGTGTTTGTTTTAAATTGTACTAAATACCATAAATGGCCAATAGAGGCACTTATCTGTGTTATCACTTCATCTGTGGAGCATTCATTTCCCTGCCTCAAAATAAATGTGCATATTGTAAAATATTGTCCAGTGGTGCCATTTTTAAATGAGCTCTACAGTATTCGATGCTAATTTCACTTGTGTATGGACAGTGCTATTTCTTGCTTTTTGGCTGTATCTTGGATTGCTTTAGCTTAATGAATTTTTATCCATGTTAGTACTTTACAAGGCTGGGGTTTTGGGTTGGGGTGTGTGTGTGTGTGTGTGTGTGTGTGTGTGTGTGTGTGTGTGTGTGTGGTGGTGTGTGTGGGTTTTTTGGGTTTTGGTTTCTTTTGGCAATTTGCAAACTATTTGATCAATGGTCTGTGAAACTACAACTTACTGCCCTGATTTCATTATACCATGCATTTATTGGTACTATAACTTAGAAAACTGCACAAGGGGTAGCAAAACAATAAAGCTTCTGCATGCTTTCTTATAGCTGAGAACGCAGCTTTTGCTCATTTTTGTCTACCTAATGAAGATGTGTGTGTGTTAGTAGTGGGGAGTCATAAAATGCTGGCCTCTATAGAATATCATCTTCATAAACAAATCCACAACTATTCAGTTTTGTCACTGAATTTTTAAAAATATGGTCTGGCTGCTCTCCACACTTTAGAGATCTCTGCTACTCTCAAACTGTTGGGACATTGTCCACTTGTTTGATTATGAATATCATCATGTGGTCCTGACAGGCAGATTTGTTTTAAACTAGACACGTCAATCTTTCTTTGAAATACACTTTAGAATAAGTTGCATCTGAATTATTAGCATCTACACATCCAGTTATGGACCAATTTTGAATAATTTTGCACTCTATCTTGTTCCTTAACAGTATTACACCTTTTGCATGTCTATAGCTGGGTTAACACTTTGGAGTACAGAAAACAAATATAGCATACTACAGTTGCAGTGTGCCCTTTTCCTGTATTCTCATCCATACTTCTGAGCATGGTGTGGGGTTAGCTGCAGGTGCTCATTGTAGGCCTCTTCTGCTGGCTTTATTTTAGCCTTACTTGTTTCTTCTCACTGGGCTTCATCAGTCAGGGGTTACTTAGGCCACATCTGAGGGAAATGAGGTGGCTTATCTGGTTAACTGGACCACACTCAACCGGATTAACCTTGTCTAGCTAGTGTGATTGGGGGGTGGTTACCCCTACACTTGTTTTAGCAATTTAGTGTTTCCAGGAGACAGGTTGCCATGTCTCGAATTTTTGATGTTCTCAGATTGGAGTCAGTTCCTCCAAAGAATAAATTCAAATATATAATTTGAAACCAATATTAATAGCACATCTCAACTAGGGACACTTTAAAGTCCCAAAATATTAGCAGCTCCCCCTTCAAAGCGGTAGGCCTACAGCAAAATGGTGTTGATAATCTAATGTGTGTAGTTGAGAAGTAGTATGTGATGCAGGGTGTTGCTGTGAGGCATTGTATTCAAAGGTCCTGCTTGCTTGGCTGATACTGATTTATTTCCCCTAAAAGCAGATACCTTAGTCCATTTTGAAATTACCTTCTACAGACCTACATTTTTATCTTGTCATCTGTGGCAATCCTTTGGGGTCCAGGACAGTCTCTTCCACAAGATTTTTTTTTTTTTAAATAGGTCCTCTAGTGCCAGTACCATGCTCCTTGAGCTGCAAACTCACTGGCAGGCGTTGAAGGTGATGTTAGAAAGCAGGGTTGGGCCACAATTGCTGCATGCCAGTCATCCTTTCTTTTCTGGTATGTTTCTGAGAGAAAGGCAAGGTGATTTTCCTAAAAAATGGTCCTTCTTTCTGAGAAGTCTTTTGATAGTTTAGCCCTGCCCTGCCTTGGGGTGCAGTCTTCCAGTGGGTGGTATTGATGATACATTTCTTAATGTTTGTTTTTGAGGATGTCTTTGAACCATTTCTTTTGATTTCCCTGGCTTTTAAATTTAGTAAATTGGGTGTAGGGTATTTGTTAATCAAGCATGCGCACACTGTGCTGGCTCCACCTCAGCTGGTATTGGGTAATCAGAGCCTCAATATGGAAGTGTTGCCCTCCTGAAGACACTGTTAAAGTTGAAGAGCTCCACAGAAGTGTTAGTGTTCTGGGTTTTTCAGATGGTTTTCTATAGTCAACCAAGTGTGTCAGCCCTTGACAAGAACTGGGGTTACCACCGCTTTGTAAACTTAAGTTCTAGAGTATGTTCTGATGTCATCCTTGTTGAACACCTGTTGAGACAATCTGATGCAGTGGTTTGGACACCTCCACAAATTGAGAATTGACTCCTGCCAATAGGACTGGTTTTGCTGATAAAGGTTACTGATGGCAAGTGCAAAAATTACAAGGCCCTTCACTTTCCACCTCTAAAGGGAGGAGCTACAGAAGCCAATCCCAGGCTCTTAGTCACTTTGCACTAGATCTAGTGTCCCTCTAAAATGCACAGAAAAAGACCCCTTTTTCAAAGGTTCTAATCCATTGGGACTCAAGCACAGAGCAGCCCCATGCCATTTTAAGCGGCTTGCTGCTCCCTGTGACTCTGCTCTGGTGTGAGGCAGAGGCTTCGTGCACTGCACCCACTCTCAGCTGCAGAATCTCTATCTCCCCCCATTGGCCAGTTTCTGGCCAATAATAGCAGAGAGATTTTGCAGGGTGGGCAGGGCCAGTGCATAAAGCCTTCTGTGCCTGGAACAGAAAACCCCAGGGAGCATCCAGCTGGTATGTGAGAGGGTTTTTTGTTTTGTTTTGTTTTGTTTTGTTGACTGGTTTGGGCCTGTTGGTAGGCAGGGAGCCTGTCTTAGGGTCCTGCCGCGCTGCTGGCTGGGAGCTGCCTAAGTAAGTGCCTCCTGGCCAGACCTTGCCTCTAGCACTTCACACCTGCCCCAGGTCAACATTCCCTCGCCGCCTCTTCCTCATCTCTCTCCTCTTCTTCTCACCACCCAAACCCTTTCACCATCCCTTCTGGTCACAATCCCTTCCAGACTCTACACCCCTCTCAAGTCAGAATCCCAGAGCCCAGGTTACTCCTGATAAGGGGGACGGAGGGAGTGCCACAGCCCTGCTTCGTCCCTAGCTCTGCTTCAGCTCCACCCCCAGCCTCTGACCCGCCCCCCCACCTATGGTTCCACTCCCAGCCCTACCTCCACTTGTGACCTCAGTGTTGTTCCCTTTACCCCTGTCTCCCCCCACCCCCCAGAGCTGTGGCCTGGCTCTGGGGCAGGGAGGGTAGAGGCAATCATGAAAAGTGTGGGGATGACTGTCTTAATCAGATGCATAGGTCCTGGTTGGGGAAATCCCTTGGCAATCCAAGAGACCTGGGCTTGCATGTGAACCTCCTAGTGCTCAGAGCCATCAGGCTATCTTATACCTACTTGTCCTCTAAGACTCACTAGCATACATTTTCACAAATGGCACAACATGCCCAAAGCAAAGAGGTATTCACTTCTTTTGCTTATTGGATAGTTGGCTAGTCGCTTACATCCCTAATGGAAACAGGAGGGGGCAGTGTCTGAGTGGCGGGAGGCACAGAGCCCCCTCACACACACACCCTTCCTGCTGAGATGATACACCCCTCCTGCACCCTCCTTCCCACCCAGATCTTCCCACCCCCAGTTTGCTCCTGCACCCTCCCTCCCAGTCAGACCCCATATCCTCTTGCACCCATTTTGATATGGTTGGCTGGTGGTCGGTGGGAAGGTCTGCCTTAAGCGGAGTGGGTTATGGGCCAAAAAGTTTGAGAACCACTGCTCTATGCCTTTGGCCTTCATAAAGAGGCACAAGCTGCATGTTTTGGGGTTTTGTTTTAAATCCAGTCATACTTTCCTTGAGGCACATGCAGGCCTACAGTGAGATCCACCCTAACTACAGCCTCTTGAGGAGCCATAATTACAGTACAGTCAGCCACTGCTCTAATCATCTGAGAGATTAGGGTGCATTTGGTTTTCATTACTGTGGTGCTCTTTGCAAGACGCAGTTTTAAAAGGAGGGGAGAGAAAAGAGGACAAACATCTGCTTTTAGAAATCACACTGGTTTGTTATCAGGCTCCCATTTATCTAAGATATATAGGAAATAGGTTTTGAACATTTCTTAGGGTATCCCAGGGACAACATACATTATTGTAAAGTTAGCAGATAAGCACGTTTTTTGGTCACAACAGGGCCACAACATTTTCATATAGAACAAAAAGAGGATGTAGCCAGTCTCAGGTCACTGAGTAACACTTTGAAGTAGAAATCCCCTATGATCCAATAAGTCTGGTAATTATGCCAAGCTGTCTCAGACTTCCTCTCCTTATGTTTTCTATGATTCTCTTAAATGCAGTGCCTCGGCTTACAATACAAGCAAATAGCCTTATCTATTTTTGCCTGGTGTTTAACACTTTAGCTGTCCTTAAGAGCTGATTGCTTCTGATTTTGGAAAAATATATATTTAATATAAAATCTAAGGATTTTTTGCCACTTCCCATAACTAATAATGAGCTACTTTCCCTGGATTCTGACCCTTCTCCCTTTTGGGATAGGGGTTGTGGTACTGATTTATTTTTGAAGATAATATGATGACTGCTCTAAAAAGTTTAAAAAATTCTCCTTTGTACTATGCAATGCAAAGTTTAATTCTGGAAAGCATTTGGACATATTGCTTGTGCTGAATAATGCTATATGAAATCAAGGTGCGTTGTATTTATCAAACAACATGAGTAAATGAGCTTTGGAGGCAAGGACTTGACCTTTTTCCTACATCAGAGTGTCACCTTTTATGTTGCTTTTAAACTAGCCCTTCTCCTAATGTAACTAGTTTTAGGGCAAACTGCAGAAGTGCCAGAGTAGTATTTGCAGTGACATAATCTACTGGGTTAGGACAAATGTATTTAAATAAGAATTAAAGCTATTCTGGGTGTGGTGTGTGTTGCATTTCTCATGAGAAAATAGTGGGAAAGAAACAACTTTGTGCAGCAGTAAGAGCTAAGAGAAACTAGACTCGAATTAAAAAAAGCTTCTTTAGAAGTGGTACTGCTGGTGGTCACTCACTTTCTGATATTCAAAAATGTACACATTGTTTTACTTAGGCTGTAGGGCAGTATCCTGGCTGTGGGGTAAAGGGAGAGAATAAGGGAACAGGTGCTAGGAAAAAACAGAAAGGTCATCACTGTTACAAACAACCAGCAACTTAATCTTGCAATAACCAAGTTCTCCTGCTTGTCAGGATTCCTTAATTACACTAGATGTGAGATACTTTCAAGTTTTCGCTAAATGGTACTATGATACTGCCAACTTAATTTCATTAGTTGGTTCCTTTGAAGCAAGACATTGATCATGTTATCTGTGACCACAGGGGGGCGTATCACAGCATGCAATAGCATCTTAAAATATGTCAATTTAAGGTCCATAAAGTACAGCCAAGAGTTGTGTTCATTTTACTGTCATGGAATTTTTTTAGACCAGTTTGATTCTCTCTCATTCAGAATTTTAGCAGCTGCTTTCTAGAAGAAAAGACTATTTCAATACTTTCAGATGGATTTACTTATAGTGAAGAGATTAAAACTGATCAGAATAAAAGGGTAGACATTCTCTGGACTAAAAATAAGCTGGTGGTTTGTAACAGTGATGACCTTTCTGTTTTGGTTCCAGTGGAGAAAGCAATCAAATTTTGTTGTGATTTGCATAATTGGAAGGCAATGAATTTAATTGGAAGGCTATTAAAAGACCCTATTCTGAGACTGTGGCTGTGAATGTGCTGTATATTTGTTTTCCTTGAACATATTTAAAGCATTGTGAAGTATTGTAGAAGTCTACTGGTGTACTTCCACAATTAGCCTGTTAGTGTATAGTACAAACTCAGTTGCCTGGCAAGGTAAGTAGAAGCTTAGATTTTTATCATGTGGTGGTGCTGTTTTCCCACCTTGAACCTCTGCCCCCTTCTGCTCCCAGCTCTTCCCCTAGCTGCGTGATGTCTAGCACACTAGCCACATGTGGCTATTTGCCTAGTTCAGCATGGCTAGTTCGCTATAGCAGTAACCACTATAGAGTAATGCTTCAGAACTGGTTGGACACCATGGCTCTAGATGCATCTACTACCCTATCATTCAAGAATTTCAGGTACATAGAACTACTCAGCCTGAAAAGTAGAGGGAATGTTCAGAGGCACAGGATGAGTGACCAGGTACAGGTGTGCACTGACAGCAGGTCCAACTGTGGCTGCCCCGGCCTGGAATTTATCCTGAGTGCTACTATTTGTGAGGCCAAGATTTTTGTTGGTGCAAGTTTAGGTGCAAAAGGAGCTAAACTCGTGCATACCAACCCAGCAGGCTATGTCATATACACTTGGGCTATATCAAAAAGGGTCCTAGTCCTAATAATCAATGATCAGGCTGCTCTCCTTTCCTTTTACTTTCTGCATTCCAAGCAAGTCTCTTTTTCTGGCTGGTGGATGATTGGGGGGGGAGGGGAGAGATGGGGTGCAAGTCCGGGATTTGGGCTAGTGCCCCAAGTTGAGGGATGTTGCTATTGGCCTTCTGTGCAACTAAGTTAGGAGTGGCTTCTCTGCTCATGTCATCTCCTTTGTATGTCTATGGCAGGACATGCAGATTCTGCAAGCATTGTACTCGGCAGCAGGCTGCCAGCTGCTTCACCAAAGTTAATTCACAATTCAGGTCGTTCTGGGTATGTTTGCAAACAGGCATGCCAACAGGGTGAGGCAAAGAGGGCAGTTGCCCCAGCTCCCAGTAACTCAAAAGGGCCTAGGACTCCTGGCCATTGCTACTGCAGGAGTGGTGGCAGCCAGAGCCCTGGGGTTTTTTAAATCATTGCTGAAGTGTGGTGCGGCATTGCTGGAGTGAGGGGAGAGCTGTCTGCCTTTTTGATAGATGGGCCCTTGTACCAAAAATTGCAATGATATAATAACACTGCTACCTCTCGGATTACTTTCAGTCCCAAAGGCCCAGTGCATGCGTGTAAGGGAAGGAGAAAGGGCAGCTGGCCTCCCTGTATACCCTGTAAAGGGCCAAGACACAGTCATAGTGCTTGTGCTCCCAAAAGGGGCAACGATGGGGCTGCAGCAGAGTAGAGCGGGGGTGCACACACAGTTCCCCATGTCCCACGGCGTCCTAAAAGTTACTGCAGTGTGAACTCACTGTCTTCCCTGAAACACGGTCTTTGGGATACAACCTGGACTTTGGGCCCACCAAGCCAAATGTGCCGTACTGTGATGCTGATGTCAAGCTACAAACTTTATACTTACACAGCCATCTACAAGCATAGACACACCCAGCTGAGTTACATGCATGACTTTCCAGCTACTCATGAACCAGTAATAGAGGTTCTAGCCCATTCCTTCCAGCTCCAGTCCTACAGGCCTGGACTAGACCATTTTACCTTGGTCAAAGCTCCTTTGGCAAATTCAGTAAGTAGTTCACCACTCCCTCCATGGGGCAAGCTTTTATAAACGGAGATGAGTGTTCCCAAGCTCTTCTACCAAAATACTATAGTAGGTAAAATATAAATCAGCTTTAGTAGCTGTAGCAGGACAGATTATAAGTGATCAGCATAAAGGTCAGAGGCACATAGGGATGGTGGTAAAGTGTGGCGAAGTGAGAGTATATGTAAGGGCAGTATTGGCTCAAAGTAGACTCTTAAAACCACAGTGTGAGAAGGAACCACAAGGCTTATCTTGTCCAGACCCCTGCCAAATGCAGGCTTGGCTGTGTCTAAACCATCAAGACAGCCTCCTTTTCAAAACTCTCTGTGAAGGAGCTTCCACAAGTTCCCCACTGGTCAGAAACCCACTGCCCCTTATTTGTCCACTCAGCCACTTCTCTGAATTTAAAGTTACTTTTAAATCAGCTAGTGAGTAGTAGTCCAGTGTCCCAGGTCACAACTGCCGCCTTCACCCAAACTCCCTCCCAGACCCCGCTCTCCCTCCTGCACCCCAATCCATTATCCCAAGCTCCCTTCTGCTCGGACTTCTCACTTCCTCTATTAATATGGAAGCCCTCAACCACTTTCCAAAGTCTTGGAGTGGCCCTCCGTCAAAATTATTGCCCACCCCTGTGTTAGGGTTACACTACTATCTCCCCCGAGAAGGTTTTCTGCAGGCCATGCTGGCACACATTTATGGGCAGTACCTTTGCTTGTGCCATGCCTGGCTGTGCATACACAAGGCCTCAGCCTCTTTCAGAGGTGTTACATTCACCCACAAGGGACATCCATATCAGAAGAGAACACAAAGTACTGCACGTAAAGGTCTCACCTGAGATATGCTCTATGCACATTTAGAAGCCTGCTTCACATTTACACAAAGGCTCCTTTACAACCATCTGGCTGTGGGTGCAGATCACATTTACACTTGCTTGTAATCCACACTCACTTTGCAATGTCAGTGTGCAGGGTAGGAGCCTCAGTCTAAATGAGAATCAGACCTAATGGTGTTCGGAGCACAATGCAAGGCCAAATACAGCCATGAGTAATTGGACACAACCTAGTAGACCTGCCCCTCAGAGTGTCTTTAGATTTGATTCAGCGCTTGCTGTTCTGACTTCCATTAGCCCTGTGTGCTGAGCCTCCCAAAGCCACAGTCTACTGTTCACACCCTGCCAGCGGCAGGCTCTCAGGGGCCCATTCACTCTCTAGTTATGTTTTCAAATAACTTTGCTGACTAAAAGGACTGTGTGGGCAGCAGCCATGGTACGAGCTACCTCTCTCTACAAATCAAGTAATACGAGGGACTGTTCTAAAATGCCACTGCCTAAAATTACATGTACCCATCCGTTCCCCTTTCAAGTCATGTTTTAAACTGGATCCAGAAATGCTGGTGCTTTTCTGATACAAATGTACATCTTAGAGGTTTCCCTTCAGAGTTCAGGCTATAGAGTCATAGGATTGGAAGAGACCTCAGGAGGTCATCGAGTCCAACCACGTGCTTCAAGCAGGACCCAACCCCAACTAAATTATCTCAGCCAGGGCTTTGTCAAGTCAGGACTTAAAAACCTCTAG
Source organism: Apalone spinifera (assembly GCA_030068395.1). Lineage (NCBI taxonomy): Eukaryota > Metazoa > Chordata > Testudines > Trionychidae > Apalone > Apalone spinifera. Next base: position 13,538,799 of record JANRFK010001158.1, read on the forward strand.
GGAGGGAGATTCTGTCATTTATCTTCTTTCATGTCCCAGAAAGCATGTGCTATGACAGCTGGGCCACCATCAGCTGGTGATATTGTGCACACTGGTCGGAAGGGGGATGAGAGGTGCTGTCTGTATTATAACGTGCATGCTTATGGAACAGTCCGGAGTTCTATAGCTGAGCAGGGCATATGGGCTCTCATTGCACTGTATATCGAAATCAAATGGATGGTGAGGGGATCATGTGAGGAAAGATGCTGGCAGGCACCAAGGGCATCATTTTGGGAGGGGTGAGGGGAAGGTAGCAGCTATGTGCTCTGAGAAGTGGATTGCTTTTCAGCACACCAGCCGGGTGTGAGAGGTATGCATGGAACGCAAGTACTTTCCCCTCACTCCCTGATAGTCCAGGGAACCAGGATGTGGCTTGCTTTTCATCCTGAGTGTACAGCTGCTGTCTGCCCCTCCCCCCCAAAATGGCACCCTTGGCAGGCACAGTTATTGTTCATTTTTGAACAGACTATTATTACTCCCCAATACATATTAGCTCTGCCAAGTGGGGGCACTTGACCAAAAGCTGAGCACTTGCGTGATCTTCACCTCCACACTGGACACGAAGGTCTCTCTCTTTACTGCACGGGACTTTTCACTAATGATTGCCAGAGCTTCTCCAACTTTTACAAAACTTCTGGAGGGCATCTTACACCCATCGAATGCGTGGTAAATGCCGGGGCTATGTCTACACTCGCGGCTTCTTGCGTGAGAAATATGCAAATGAGGTTAAACGTGAAATATGGCTGAGCCTCATTTGCATACCTAATGAGCTGCCATTTTTGCAGAAGAGGCTCTTTCGCCAGAAGGAGCTGTCTACTCTGCCCCTTCTTGAGGGTTTTTCTTGCGCAAGAAGGGGCAGTGTAGACAGCTCCTTCTGGCGTAAGAGCCTCTTCTGCAAAAATGGTGGCTCATTAGGTATGCAAATGAAGCTCAGCAATATTCTATGCTTAGCCTCATTTGCATGTTTCTCATGCAAGAAGCCATGAGTGTAGACAGAGATCAGGTGACCATATTCCCCTATGCTGAATACAGGACACCTGACAGAGTGACGTGTATTCCAGTGCCTTCAGCGGCCATCAGTCAGAATAGGCAGTACAAATATTCAAGCTGGCATTGAGTTGACTGAGCCCATGTTAAAAAGAAATACTGTCTAGCTGGATTCTATTTACCTTTTTATCTGTAAGGCTTTAGGGTTCACAGGTGATGAAGATCTCTCTCTTTCCTCTCTCCCCCTTCACCCCCCTCCCCCCACCTGGATGCAGCTTGTCCCTTCCTGCCCACACAGTATCAAAAGGCAGATAATAACTCAAGGCTGCTGCTGGCCACCGACATAACCCGCCATTTCCTGTCCCCCGGCTACAGCGTGGGCAGGAAGCGGTTCAGCCTGAAGGATGAATTGTGCACCAGGACCTAGGGAAGCTGACTGCAGGGGCTTCAGTGAACCCATCCAGAGAAGAGGCTCTGCAAGGGAGGGTGCCTAGAAGACAAAGCAGCTCCTTGCTCTCTGGGGCAGGAGCCAGGGCTAGCAGTGGGTGAGGAAGGGCTACTGTGGAGCCTGAAGGGGGAGGCATGAACAGAACCCACCCCCCACTGCAGAGCTTAGCTGCAGGGCAGAGCAGCCGGCCCGTGCCTGTGCTGGGTGAAGCTTTGACACATGCAGGGCTTGGTTTCTCCTGGCCAGTGCCCTGGCTGCAGGGCCTGGGGCTTCCCTGGGGCACTGGCCCAGCCAGAGGCAGTGGGGAAGGAAGGACCCTGCTATTCAGGCTGTTGGTGAACTGAGTGCTCTAACCAGGGGTCGTTCCCCCCCCACAGCTGCTTTGTCTTCTAGGGAGTGAGATGTGCCCCGCCAGGGGTAGGAGCAGTGGGGGTGGGAAGGACTGAAGGGGCAAAGCAGGGAGAGGATGGGGGGGAATGTAAAGGGCAGATAGGTGGCCAGCAGATTGACACGCAGCTGACCACTGCCTTCCCTCACCATCCACTATAGCTCACAGCCCACAGCCTACAGCCAGTGCTAGCTGGTAACGGGATAAGGGGCAGGCCCCTGCTGGCCAAGAGCTGGCATGCAGTGGGGGCTGCACTGACAGTCCAGCAGGGGGAGCAATCTGGCCCTGTGCGCTGTAGCTTTGCCCCACCACCAGCCTTGTACACCCACCCCCACTGTCATCCACTGGAGCTCCTGTCTGCCCCCCACTCTCCGCTGGTGAGCAGGTGGCTGGTGAGCAGGGAACCGCCAGTACTGATGGGGGGGTGGGGGCAGTGGGAGAGAGACAGAAAATACAGGACAATTTGCCCATTTTTAAGAAAAAGTCAGAACACCTGCAGGAGGGCTTAAATATGGGCCTGTCCCTTTAAAAACAGGACCTAGGGTCACCCAAGGCATACAGCCATAGAAGCCATAGAAGCCATAGAAGAAAAGGACTAGGAGACACAGCCGCGGTGTTGGAGAAGGTAGTTAAGGGGATAATGGATGTCTTCTGGTCTAAACACAGGATGGGCATCAAGAGAGCTGGGTTTATTTTTGTGATCGTGTGCACAGTTCTTAGCCAACCCCTATGTCAGTTTATTTTATTTTTTATTTTACGTATTATTATTAATTATTTTATTATACACCACTTAGCCCCTGGAGAGCAGAGTGTTACAGAACATTAGTTCTCTCCATTGCTTCCAAACATGAAGCACTGCTTTTCCCAGACCCTCCCACTGATTTCCATTACCTCTGCAGGCAACATCGCCTAATAAACACGTATAATGCGAGCCAATCTGGTAACGTCGCACATCTCTCTTTTGAGACCACTAGAAGGCTTGATCAGACTTTTCCCTGCCCCCATCTGGTTTCCATGTAAAGGCAGTGTGACATGCACTACTACGTGTAAGGCTCTCTGTTCATAGGTTCACAGCCATGAGGGATGGGAAAGATCCAGGCTTGCTGGTGTTCGTTCCTATGCAGTGTGTCCCCCCATGGAGACCTGGAGTGATTATATTTATCCTTTCACAAAAGGCTGAGAAGACAGGCTGGGTGTCTGCCCTGCCCTGCAATGCAATGCCCCGGCATACACCACCCTAAAACGCCCATAGGCAATCACAGCAAGAAAAGCCAGACGGATGAGCATTTGCAGGAGGCAAGTCTCTTTCAGAGCGAAGGGCACACAGACGCTCCTCAGGACCCAGCTGTAACAGGATACTCAGCCTTATTACATTTTCATTTGGGAATAATTGCAGCTAGACCATTTACCAGGGTAAAGTGGTGTTGACTCACTGTTGCATGCCAACTTCTCTACACTGCACCTGGCTCTGAGGGGCACAGAGATGGCTCCCAGAAAACAGCACAGAGCTGCCACATTGGCTCCATACTATGCCCCACTCGCAGATCGCCACAGAGGGGTCTTGCAGCTAGAAGTTAAATTGGAGCAGCTCTAAGAACTTGTCCCAGTGTCCGTGTCACCAACTCCAAACATTCCCAACTCCTGGGCTCTTTGGAATCATCAGGTTGGCTTAAACCTCATGGGAAATTTAAAAATGTGGGGTTTTCATTTTATTATCTTTAATAATTATTATTATTATTTGTAGCCTTGTGGCTCCTAGGAGACAGACATGGATCAGGACACGTTTCTTTTCCTGCTGGTCACAGTCAAGCTTTTCTTGGCTACAATGAAGGTTAGAAATTTGCTTAAAAAAAAAAAACTGATATTCTCAGGTACTCCCTTGTCGGGCTTTAAGTAAAAACGTCAAATGTTGCAAGACCCACAATAAAATCAAGAGAATTGTGAAGCTATGGGATGCTGTGTTTTCCTCAAACTGGCCAAATCCTGGGCCATTGAGTCAGTGGCAGAACTTCCAGAGACTTCAGTGGGATCAGGATTTGGCCTAACAAAAAAAAAAAAACCTGGATCTGTGTTGTCAGCCAAACCCCGTCAATATCCCTTCAGGCATTTTCTTCGTTCTGCTCCTTGTGCTAAAGCCAACTTGACATCAAAGCAGCTGAGGGCCACCTTCATGCCAAGAAAGCAATACTAGATTTCTTGGGCCTGCTGTCATCACTGCTAGCATCTAGAGAGGACCATGACAGCAGAGGAGTCAGAAAGAGTTAATCTACAGAGGGAGTCAAAGTGGAAAACCAGAAGCAGTCTTCTGCAACCTCTCTAAGCTTAACAACAAGCTATTGAATTAAGCTCATGTTCTGTAGGTACCAAACCACTGAAACTCCTTGAATCAACTGTTTTTTAATGTACTTTGAGATACACAGTAGGTTTGGGTCAGAGCCTAAAGATGCTAATGAAAGTTTTTCCATTGGATTCATCAGGAGGAGGAGGAGGTGCATGGAATGTAGAATGTAAAATCAAAATTAAATTTTATGCTAATAGTAAAGATGGAAATAAAGATGCATGAATGTGTGAAACCAGTTCATAAAGGTTTGTTATATGCTAAAATACCTGTCCCGTAATGTATGTCATTTCATGTACAAAATTATTGCACAACAGCACTGGCTGTATTTAATTATTTATAAAGATGGTAAAATAATAAATTAGCAAAACAGGCACCACATAATTAATCCTGAAGCAAATAAAATACCCCTAGTGAAAGGACTGATCTGCCAGTTGATACAAGAATCCACTATTTATTACAAAGTGTACAGTTTGTGCTTACAAATTTACTGATGGTTTACTCTGTTAAAAAGGTATTTGACAAGGCCACTTTGTTTGCAAACAGCACTGAGAGTTACCAAACCAAGCAACTATGTGCTACAATCACTTTTGAGGCAATACTGTATCTGCTACTGCGATTTTTTTACTTGTCTGATGATATCAAATAGCCCATGTAGAACTATAGCTAGAAGTAGGGCTGGATTAAGGGGGGGGGGCTAGCCGGGCAGCTGCCCGGGGCACCAACCTATGGGGGGCGCTTGATGGCAGCTGTAAGGGCTGCCACACGCCTGGGGCTGGGGGCCACGCGGCAGCCCTTGGAGCTGCAATGAGGCGCCGCGCACCCAATTGCAGCTGTAACGTGTGCAGTGCGCTGGGGGCAGGGCCGCGCATGCGTCGCGCACCCGGGGGCGGAGCCGTGCATGCGTTGCACGCCCGCTGCCCAGGGCGCAGGGATGGCTCAAGCCAGCCCTGGCTAGAAGGTTGACGTCTATAAGACACTTTTGATATTATAATAGCACAGCAGCAGCAATGATGTTTTTTTTCCTCAATGACACCTTCTATCCAAGGATCTCATCATTTAACTTCACCTCAGCTCATAATACTTCGAAGAGGAAGGTATTTATCTCACACCCATTGAACAGATGGGGAACTGAGGCAGGTAGAAGGTGAGTGACTTTTTCTGGGCTCTGCAGTAAGTCTGTGACACAGCTGGAAAAAGAACCCAGGAGCTGTAGTTCCCTTTCAGATTAATAGCAACATGCTTCTCTTGGGAGCAAGGCTTATACAGGTTGAACCTCTCTAATCCAGCACACACTGGTTTGGGAACATCTGTGGTTTGGTATGATTTTAGTTGGCTGAATGTCCACTTATCATGAGTGTGACCAAGTTTGCTGTGGTCCCATAAAGTCTGTTTCCAGACACCAGTCCTGGGTCTCAGTGTTCTGTGTTGTTATTTAGTTCTAATATACCCCAAAATGCCTTCTAAGAGCCCAGTAAGCAGTGGAAGTATTGGTAATGCTGCCAGACAATATTAACCTACTGTGATGCAGAAAATTCTCTGGTTTGGTCTCAATCAGATCATGAGAGTTACAGACTAGAGAGGTTCAACTAGTACTGAGGATTTATAGCACAATATGCTGCTACCATCGGTGTACAATGTATACCTCAGTGGAATTAAATTTGGTTTTCTCTTGTAACAATAAAAAAAATCTATTCTGCCATCAGAAAATACATGTCTGGGGTCAGTCACATGGAATGGAACACTCATGTAGTGTAGTAGGAAAAGAGAGGTGAAATGATGCCTGAAACTTATAAGCGCTTACAGCCACTCATGACTCTAATTCCTCATGCCCTACAAGATAAGTTCAACGGAATTACATGGAACTCCTGTCAAAAACAAAAAACCCTTCACTTCCTTTAAAGGGTCAGGAATATGACCATGCACCTATACTGTATCTGCTACGCATGTGTTTGCACACGCTGTACCTTTCTGAGGAAGGACCATTCCTGAAAGAGCCAGAACAAGAATCTCACAGTGCTTCAGAAGGAGTGCCCCCATATGCCTCTACTCTACCCACTACAAATACATCTCGGATCATCGGTTCGGAAAAGAAACTCAGTGTCACAGCAGAGACCGCTCCCATCAACATTGTCCTACCTGGAAGCTACCCTTATAACTGAAAGCACATCACTGAAAAAAGTAAAGCTAGGATTTGTAACTGCAATTTTTTTAAGGTGGAAAAGATGATCTTTTAGATTGGGACTCAGGAAATCAGGGTTTCAGTCTCTGCTCTGCCACTGACTCCATCTGTGATCTTGGGCAAGTCACTTAGCCTCTCTGTGCCACAGTTCCCCAGCCGTTCAATGGGGTCCACTCTCACACTCTTTAAGGCGGTTACCATTTCTTACAGTGTCTAGCACAACAGGGCTATGATCTCAGCTGCAACTTCTAAGTGATACGGCAATACAAATAAATACTACAGTAAAACTCCAATAGTCCAGCATCCAATAGTCCGGCACTCCTGATAGTCCGGCATCAAAATGGTGAGAGTCTAATGAGTGAGCTACGGCAAAAAACGAGTCACAAGGTAACCGCGGCAGCAGATGAACTGAGCAAAAAGGGTAAAAAAGGCTTAAAAAAACTAAAACATTACAGTATACTGTATACAGTATGTACAATAAAAAGGGTTAAGAACACTTTATAAACAGTATATAATGTATACAGTATATATATAACCTGCTTATAGTACCTCCTGATAGTCTGGCATATTTGATAATCCGGCACCACCTAAGTCCCATAGGTTCCGGATTATCGGAAGTCTACTGTAATACTATGTTAGAATATGCTGATTATTGTGTGGGTGGCTAGACCCATCCTACAATATTATAATATTTACTGAATATAAGATGGATCCCTTTTCTGAACTTCAAAGCTGATTTCAGCTTGTTGCTGGCGTTTTCCATTTTAATCTAGATCACTGTCTCACCTTTGGTTTTATTTTAGTGCGATGGCTGAGAACAGAAGAGGCAGTCCCTTTGTGACTGTGAAATGCTGCCTCCGTGCCATTATTTCTGTTCAAAACAAATTCCAATGTGTCAATTAACTTTTTTTTCTTTTGGAAGAAAAACAACCGGTGTTGTGCATATTGCTGTGTAAGGAAAGGAGATGAACTTCTTCTACAGGAATCAGGAAACAGACACAAAAATGGGTGGAAATGCCTAGAGTGAGCAACTTACATAGATTTCCTCTTCCAGAAAGTGAACAAACAGGGGGAGGGAGGAGAACCCCTCTGGTGCATCAGTTAAAGCTGCCCTTTGGCAGATTTAACTTCTGTGAATGGTTAGCTTTGAACTCACTCATGTCTACCAAAGGATCCCGACTGGGAGACTCCCTTCTTCTTCATTTGTGGTCATCAAAGTCTTCAGAGGTATTTGTTTTAAATACCAATGTTCCTCACTGAGTTCATTATGGCTACAGAGAGGATTCATTCCAGGGCACCACACAGTGCCACTTCAATGAATAAAGTACAAATGTAGTGGTTGACAACACTTATTATTTTGTCTGTTGCTAGGACATACCATTTCTGCAGATGGACGGCTGCGCCCCACTGAAGCATGGCTAATGCAACTTTCAACTCCTGGCAAGTGCCACGCTGCTGGAGGACAGAATATTTATCCCATGAGCATTAACAGAAATCTGACTGTGTGTGCATTCCTTCAGTCTCAGTAAGCTAGGTATGTGGCCAGCATTGGATCAGAGCTGGCACCTGGTCACATGTTTCTAATCCTGATGCTGGAAAATTGATCCCTACTCTTATTTCTAGCTTGTTCTCTGAACAATATTGGAAAAACTTTCCGTTTCTGAATAACCAACCACATGTACAGCATCAGACCAGCAGAGAGCAAGAGTGTGGGGAGAGGTGCTGGAGGTTTAAAAGCAACAACACAGGGCAGTGACAATAAAATGTCTTCACCTCCTTAGACTGGTTTGTTGCTGGCCATTTTAATGTTTGGTGTAGCTGGATGCAGAGAGCTTGGTCTCTGCTGTGCAAACAGATCATTAGATAATACATCAGATGGCAAACAAAAGGCTTGTCCACGTGGGAAGTATTACCAGTTACACCAGTGCAATTCAGCAGCAAGAGTTAAACAAGTACACACCCTGTGTGAACACTCTTCTTCTAGAATAACAGTGGCTTTTTTTTTTTAGTTTAACTTAAACCCATTCCAAAGTGATACACAGAAGGCACGTCTACACTACACAGAAGCGAATTTAGCGAATTACACGGATTTAGCGAATCAAGTATGGACCCATACATCAAATGCTGAGGGCAGCTCTGGCCGGAATCTGGTACTCCTCCTTTTGTGAGGAGTAAGGGAAGCTGACTGGAGGCATTTGCTCCTGTCAGCCTCCCATTGTGTGAACAGTAATTTAAGATATGTAAATTACGTAATTAACATAGCTGGAGTTGTGTATCTTATTTTGACCTTCTGCTGTAGTGTAGACCAGGCCAGACACTGAAGAAAACCACTTGTTCCAGAATAAATTTCTAGGTAGCAGAGCTTATAACCATATCAGTTTAAACTCACAGGCTACATCTACACTGGCGCGCTTTTGCACCAAAGGTATGCAAATGAGGCTTA
>JANRFK010001158.1:13556455-13568151 GCA_030068395.1 Apalone spinifera
TCGATGACCTCTCGAGGTCCCTTCCAGTCCTAGTATTCTATGATTCTATCCCCACCCCTTCTGCTAGGACCCGCCTCTTCCCGCCTCTGGGAGGCAGAGCAGCATGCCATGTGCGTGCTCCCCGCCCTTCCAACCATGGGGAGGGTTAGGGTTAGGGCTAGAGTTAGGGTTAGCCTTCCCAGCCCCGGTGGAAGGCGCACAGCACTGCATGGCCCAGTGGAACCCAGCCCACCCTCTCGAGCACCGGGGAGGTAGGAAGCAGGGAGTGTTGCATCATGTGGTCCAGCCCCAGAGCACCAGGGGAGGGAGGAGGCAGGGTGTGCTGTGCTGCCCAGCCCAGCCTCTCCAGCACCAGAGCACTGGGAGGGCAGGTGCTAGGGGCAGCAACAGTCCGTCCCTATAGTAGGTGCTCTGGGGGCAAAGTGTGAGTGGGGCTATGCCTGGTGGTTTGGGAAGGCAGAGCCTGCCCCCACCTTACATGCCCGATGCCCATGGATGCATGTCTGCGTTTGTCTGCCCCCTGTACTGCCCAGCCAGTGTGAGGAATACAGCAATCTCTGCACTTTCCCCTCGCTCCCTGACAAAGGAGAATAGCCAGCAATGTTCCTGTATGAATTGGAGGAGGAAGGAGCTTCAGCCCCCCACCTGCCCAAAAAGATGCCTGGGAGATGGGAGGCTAAGGGCTAGGGCAGTCCCAGAGGAGGGGGCACCCCCAGCCAGCCCCTTTCACCTGCCTGGTGATTCTGTCTCTTTTCTGTATGTTTTATGAGAAACAATCCCATTCTGGACACATCCCATTTTCCTGCTACAACCAAACCCTGACCTTGATTTAAGTTACAATAAGAGAAAGCTGTATACCCAATTTGGCAGGCCTAGCTCTTACCTTTTAGGAGGAATTCTTGAACAAACAGACAGGCAGATGAACAGAGAAGACAGACAAACTCTCTCAAATATATATTAGATTGGGGGCATTGTATAAAAAGAGAAACCCTCATTTTTTTAAGAGATGGTTTTTCTGGTGCTTGTTCTTCTCCTGCACCTATTATCCTCCAGCATAAAGATGAGCAGCTCTGAAGACTGTCCTCATGTTTCTAGGATCACAATATCTGCTGAGAAAAAGCTGGTGCACTCCCAAGGGACTTATACTTGGTTTTCATTGAAAATACTGACAGTCATGACAAAAAATCCATAAAAAATAAGTTGTACTGGCAGAATGAGTTCTAAATAAATTCTCCATTGGTGCTGTCACACTCTGTACTTCAAGGGAGCACCCTGTAACCCCCTTATTCCTCATTTGTTTATAATTGTAATATTGCATATAAAACGTGCTAGGTGAGATATTGTGGGAAAGTTCCTGATCACCCATTGTCCCATGAATATCATTAATGCCTAAGAAGTCATGAGAACTGTGTTGTATGGTTGTCATTAAAACATGTGGTGGGTTTGGGAAGTGCCCAGATACTTGTTCTCCAGAGATGAGGACCAGGGAGTGTCAAACTTGATAAATTGTAACTTTTCCCTTGACGCCTTACATCAGGCCTGGGCAAAATATGGCCCCTGGGCTGGATCTGGCCTGCCAAGCTACCAGATCCAGCCTGTGGAGGCAGTGGAGAGCCCCAGGTAGGCTCCCCTGCTTGCCCCCAGACCCACATGACACTCAGAAATGCGACTGCAGGGCGTTTTCTCTTTATGAGTCCAGAGAGGAGTGAGGAAGATTCAGTTGCTGCTCCCACCCCCAGCACAATCCCATTGGTCGGTCTCTGGACAGAAACTGGCCAATGGGAGCTGCCTGTTTGAATAACAGGCAGCCAAGAAGCACAACAGTCCTGCTCAGTTACTCACTCAAGCACATGACCGAGCAGGCAGAAACATTTTAAGCTCAGCAAGACTTTAGCTCTGCAGGCAGGCAGGCTGGTTTGGCTGCTGGCTGGTAAGTCTCCTGGCCAGACCCTGCCTCTGGTACCCGAGGCCCTTCCTTCCCCAGCCCTCTGCCCCCCACTCCTGCCCCACTACTCCACATACACCCATATACTCTCCCAGATCTGGCACCCCAATCTCCTGCCCGAGACCACAATCCCCTCCTACCCTCAGTCACATCCCAAACCCCTGCACCCCAGTCCTCTGCCCTAGGTCACAACTGCCTCCTTCACCCAAACTCCGTCCCAGAGTCCATTCTCCCTCCTGCACCCCAATCCCTTACCCCAAACTCCATCCCTTACCCCAACCTCCATCCCAGACCCCGCATCTCCTCCATTAATATCATGGAAGAGTGCGGCCCTCGACCACTTTCCAAAATCTTGGAGTGCCATCCCCATCCAAAATTATTGCCCACCTCTGCCTTACATGATACATTTTGTACGAAATTTGTAGCAATAGTATCACAGTGGTAAAATAGTCATCTTTAAACCTATGGTATCAACCCTCCCCCCCCTCAGTTAGAGGCAGGTTTATGGCCTGAGCTGGAGGGTTTATCCTTTCCAGAACGCTTGGGGTGTGTTTTAAATCATTCCTATTAGTAAATGCAGGGTCTGACTCCAGTAGGGGTTACAGGTGCTCAGGAGCTGCTCACTTCCTCTCTGGACTAAGAAGAGCAGGTGAAAGAGAATGCCACAAAAATCCCAAGCAGCAATTCTGAGTCAGGAAGTGCTAAGCCTCCACAGCTGTATACTTCCCCACATATCCACCACTGTCTGCTGAAATGCAAGAATTGCCACATGGAACAGGCTCCCTCCTTTTCATCTAATAAGAGTAACAGAACAAGACAAAGATGTCTGACAAAGCTACCATTCCAGCCCCCCCAAATACTAAGGCCCTACTTTCCAGGCTAATGTAACCCTTCACTGTGTCAAGACTCTTCTTTCTAGCAATGCCAAACAATATAATGAACCAAATCCTCACATCTTTAATTGGTCAGGCAAAGTTCCCATTTAGGGACTGGGACCTCAAACTTTGGCCATGTGCATCAGTTGTACTTGGAAATCCTAAATTGCTTCTTCTGGTTGAGCCTTGAAGATCTAGATGTGCTTATTCATCTTGTTTGCCTTTTAATCAAAAGTGCCCTTTGGGTTGCAACTGTAGTATATTGTAGGACTGATTACAGGGAATGGAAACCCAGAGTTGTTCTCTTCTTGCTTCCTAAATTTCTCCCATAGTATCAAACTGATAAGACAGTCTGTCTTCTTTCCTCTGTCCTACGGACAATTGGTGGTTAGTTTTGCTGCATACTACTATTCATCTGTCTCAAGGATAGCAGATGAAGTAACACCTGTATATATAGTGTGACAAAGTTAAACCAGATGGCTGCAATGGAGTGGGAAAAGGAAGCCCTAGAAAGATAAAAAGCCAACTCCCCTGTTAATAAGAAGTGGGTTACTGCAAGTCAAGCAGGAGCAGATGACAAGGGGATGTCCCAGGCAGATTAGCTGGGACAGGGCTATCTTGGACAAATTAGGGTCAGCTGATTCTACTTCAGGCCTGCCTGAGATCTTTTAGAAGCCTCCTCCGTTGGGTGGAGGGAGGGAAGGAGAGACAGGTATGCAGAAACACCAACAGCTACCGAGATGAGGCTAGGTCTCCACTAGGCCCGGCAGCTCAGCTTAAGGTACGCAGCTCCAGCTATGTAGAATATGTAGCTGTAGTTGGCTTACCTTAAGCCAAGCTTGGCGGCATCCCCACAGCAGAAGGGCGATGGGAGCAAACACTCCCATTGGCTTCCCCTCTTCACAAAAAGAGGCGCACCGGTTGCCAGCGGGGGTGCCCTCTGAGTTTGATTTAGCGAGTCTTAACAAGACTAGCTAAACTGAACACCAGAAGATCAGTCATGGCAGTGGCATTTTTCCCTTTAGTGAAGACAAGGCCTAAGAGACAGCAGGGAGTGAGAAGCTCCAGAAGAGGCTGGGCTCCTTACCCGGGGGGAAGACTATAAGCCCAAACCCTACTAAGGGGGAAGCTGACTGCCCAGACACAACAGTTAAGGGGATGTTTTACCCAAGACTCTTCCTGCCAAGGAGAAAAGTGCAAAGGCTGGCAAGGGAAAGAGGGTCCCTTGCCACAACAGAGACAGTCAGATTCACCAGCATGCTTCAGCTGCCAGTTAAGTTTGTGGTTACTTTGCTCCACTGGAGCATCACAAAGCAGCCAGAGCACAGCAATGAATACGGTTCATTGAAGCTCTAGAGTCCTGCGGGACTAAAGACTCTACATAATGGAATGACATAGGATCATTTTATTATAGTATTTGTTTGGTTTTCCAAACCTATCCTAGAATCAAGGGGAAGGCCCAGCCGCAGTTTAGCACTATCCGGAAAAAGAAATTGAGATAGGGGCCAAGGTTTTAAATGTATCTTTTAACTATCAGACTTTGTTGGACAAAGGAGTCCCCAGACAGCTTCTTCAAGGCTCTGTTATAAATGTGATGCAATTTTTAGCATGTCTGTCTTTTTGAGTGTGTGTGAGAATGAATGTACGTTACACAATTCAAAGACCATTTTTGGTAGAGCCATCTCCTGCTATATTTGACAGAACTGGAGAGAGTTCTCATAGGCCTTACCTATATCATTGATTTGCTCCAATTCCAATAATTAATGGCCAGACACCCATGTAACTACATGGGGCAAGAGCCCAGTACAGACAAGAAAATTCATGATTTAAACTAGTGTAGTTTACCAACTCCACTGACGCTTTTGCACCTTTGCCGTCCATGTCAATGATATAGCTAAACCGATAGATTAGACTGGGGCAAATTCCCATTGCAGAGGAGGCCTGAATTTAAATAATATAAAAAAAAAAGTACAAACAACTAGTCCCGAGGTTAGTACAGGTTGAAAGGCTCCGGGTGACATGCATAAGTGTCATAATTACAGTGAAAGGAACAAACAAACTCACAGTGTGGGACATTGTAAAGATCCCGAAGCTGCTGGAAAGCAGCCAGAAGTCCATGTCTGTTCAAGTCAGAAAAGTATACCAGACCTAGATCTACCCACTTAGACAAGAACGGGGCTGTCTGGCCAGACGACATGCCTGGATTACTATCCAGAGTGGCCAAGTGCCAAAGGGGACTTTTAATTTCCAGATGCTTTTAAAATAAAAATAAAGACTATGCAGTAAGCTGGCCTTGAATGGACAAGCCAGCCCCCTGATTGATAGGGGCTAGATGGCTGGGCAATAAAATGTTTCCTTTCAATTTGGTTCATTGTAAATCTTGGCAATCTTTTTTCTAGCCGAGCAGAGAGCTCACTGTTCAGAATGCAGTCATGCCCTCTTCTGCTGAATCCCAGCCAAGAATTTCCTTTTTTCCATATCAAATTGTCACACCATTTTCATATGCTTTGGGCAAATGTGCTGGCGGCCACCCAGATGGAGTCAAAGGGCTTGGGAGAAAATGTCATCGACATCACATTGACTATGTGTATAAATGCATTCCACTGTGATAAGGAGGAGGCGAATGTGCTGCACTTGGATCTGACTGCTGTGTATTCCAAGTAATTATACTGTTAGGGAAAACTTATTTCATTAAAACGCTTTGGAGATCCCAAAGGCCAGGAACATTTGGGGTCCACATTACAACAATGCCTACAGCAGGGGTGGCCAACCTGTGGCTCTAGAGCCACCTGTGGCTCTTCTGAAGTTAATATGCAGCTCCTTGCTCAGGCACCGACTCTGGGGCTGTAGCTGCAACTGCCACATTGCCAGTGTTCAACTCCTGGCTCCACTTCCTCGTCCAAGCGTATTGTGCCCTCACTCCTTCCCTCCCCCACAGAGCTTCCTGAGTGCCATGAAACAGCTGATTGCAGTGGGCAGAAGGCATGGGAAAGGAAGAGGAGGCGCTGATTGGTGGGCAAAAGATGCTGGAGATTGGAGAGGAGGCATCTGATGGGGAGTGCTGACAAATTACTGTAGCTCTTTGGCAATGTACATTGGTAAACTGTGTCCTCTTCTCAGGCTCAGGTTGGCCACACCTGGCCTAGAGGGTTTGTCTTCCCTTCACCAAACACATCGGCCTTAAACATAATGATCCTAAGAACATTTATTTCAAAATTAGGAAAGTTGGGTCTTTTTTTCTTTTCAAAGTTGTGCTGGTTTAACTAGAGGTGTGCTTTTAAATTAACTCATTTAAGGTAGTACTTAACCTAGTGTGGACTCTCTTCACTCACTTTAAACCTGATTTATACCAGTTAAACTTAAATCAGCTAGGAATTAATTTAAGCTATGGAGGCCTAGACTACACTATAGCAGATGGTCAGAATAAGATATGCAACTCCAGCTATGTAAATTAGTGAGGAGCAGGAGTACTAGTGCCAGCCGGGGCACCCTCTGAGTTCAATGAAGCAGGAAGATCATCCAGAGCAGCATCAATCTTCTGCATAGTGTAGACAGGCCCAGAGTGTCCACACTGGGTTTTGTGCCACTTTAACTAAACTGATTTAAACACACATCTTTAGTTAAGCTGGTGCATCTTTGAATAGAGACAAGGTTCCAGATAACTCTCTCTTCTGTGTACTAGGTACGAATTAGAGGGACCTATGACTTGTACCTACATATTTTTCATGGAAATAGGTTTTTGAATATGAATATGTCTAACTTGAATATGCTTTATGCAAAATGGGGTACATAACCTGTCGTTGAAAACCTTGAAATCTGCTGAATGTGTATATTCCAGTGTGTGCATGTGTTATTTCTGTGTTTGAAGTTAGAAATATGAAATATAAATCTGTTTATATACCTAAATGTGCTAATGAAGGCCATTAGTAGTATTTGAGTAACTTAATGGCCTGATACTCATGATAATAATCTGTGAATAGTCTTGCTTTTCCTGCAAACTTGGACTATGGTTGATCCTGCCAAGACATGTAGCCTGGTCATCTGATGCAGGAACCCATTTTGGATGTGATGCTTTTCCTTGGGAGTGGGAAAGGGTTGAAACTGAACACAAAGGATTCCCACCCTGGGCAAACTCTATTTATAGGGAGGAAACCAAACAATAAGGGAGTTGCCAGACACTAAGGGCATGTCTACATAGCAGCATTATTTCAGAATAATGTCAGTTATTCCGAAATAATGTATTATGCATCCACACAGCAAGTCTGTTATTTCGAAATAAATTTGAAATAACGGGCTTCTTACTCTGACTTCTGTGTACCTCATTGTGCGAGGAGTAAGGGACGTTGGAGGAAGAGTGCTCTGTTTTGAAATAAGTGCCATGTAGATGTGCCCATATTTGAAATAAGCTATTTCAACTTAAGCTACACAATTAGTATAGCTCAAGTTGCATAGCTTATTTCGAATTTAGCCCTGCTGTGTAGACATTCCTTAAGAGACCCCTGCTTACCACTGAAAGGACTGCTGGAAACATGTAAATCTGGACGGGGGATGGATCAAACCAGGCTTGTGAGAATGAATGCTAAGGTAAAAAATTGCATGTAACAAGTTTCATAAAGTATTAAGCTTAGCTGGCATGCTTTGTTTTATTTTGCTTAGTAGTTTACTTTGATCTGTCTGTTTTCACTTGCAACCAGTGTTCCCTCTAAACTGCACAGCAGCACAGATTCACAGGGGATTAATCAGCCCCGCCCAGTCAGTCAGCTCCCTGAAGGAGCTCTGAGCCTCTCATTGGTCAGGGCTGATTAATCCCTGTGAAGCTGTGCTGCCCCACAGCTAAGAGGGAACACCGCTTGCAACCATTTCAATTTTACATTTTATATTTAATAAAGTCACTTTTACTCATTATTAAACACAATGTAAATAATTATTACCCAGGGAAGGGGGTGGGAGGAGGAACAATAACTATGAATCTCTTTCTTTCATTAATAAAGGGAACGGACAACTTATGAGCTTGCTCTGTATACAACTTTCATGCCAATTAGGACAGATTTCTCTGGGGTTCTGGGCCCACTGGGGCTGTGCACGAGGGTGCTCTGTCAAGGCCCCGTGACTGAGCCTTCCCAGAACTGAGCTGCTCTCAGTGTCTCTGCTGTGAGTTGCGACCCCAAGTCTGTGCTTTCCTGGGGAAGACCAGAACTTTTGGCTCAGTAGGAGAAGGTGGTGGGGCGCCGCAGAGGGCAGATAGGTGGGCTCAGCACATCAGGTGACAGCCCCAACGGGATCTCTGTGGCCAAAGCCATCACAGGACCCAACTCCAACTTACATTGTTGGGAAGTAACAAGCTCATTTTTCTAAGCTGGGCTCTAACCCTGCATGCTGACTGTTTTGGTTGTGCAATTCAGGGATCTCTAAATTCTGGTGAATGTATGCAAATGAGGATCTGAATTTACCTCCCTGATCTTCCTAGACAAACCCGGTTTGCATGAGCAAATCAGAAATATGGGGCAGCCAGAATATTTGGTTGCCTCCAAACAGCAAACCCAGGAGTGTTAGTGGGCATTCCGATCTAGAGACCAGCCCGGGATCGCTTTGCAAATATGTTCCATATGATCCAAGTTGTGAGGGAAGGTCTGTGAACAGAAAAGAGAAAGAACAGCAACTTCCCTAATGAACCAACCCCATCCTACCTTCTCTAACTGAACTGACCCCTGTGACACAAGAGCAAGTGCTCTGAAATGGGGGAGGGAAAATGGATTGAACCCATTTACACTGACAACAAATATCTGAGTTTATTGCAAATAGACACTGTCAGTACCTCTAGTTAGTGAAGAAGCTAGTTATTGGTAAAGAGTCCAATGTACCCTCAATAGCCAACACTGCAGGCCTCATCCAGAACAAAATAAAGATGCATTATAGCAGTTTTCAAGTATCTAAAAGGGTATTAGAAGGAGGAGGGAGAAAAATTGTTCTCCTTGGCCTCTGAGGATAGGACAAGAAGCAATAGGCTTAAATTGCAGCAAGAGAGGTTTAGGTTGGACATTAGGAAAAACTTCCTAACTGTCAGGGTGGTTAAACACTGGAATAAATTGCCTAGGGAGATTGTGGAATCTCCATCACTGGAGATATTTAAGAACAGGTTGGATAGCCAGCTATCATGGATGATCTATTCTAGATGGTGCTTGGTCCTGCCGTAAACTTCACCCAAAAACTAGCAGGAGTGACCTTGGGAGCTAATGCAAAAATCCTAAAGACCTCTTCCATGGCCCTCTTTATTGAATTGCTCTCTTATCTGGACATACAGCTCTCATACTTGTCAATTCTCATCTTCACACTAACACATGGATCATCATGAACACAGTAAAATCAATGCCATGACTCTGGCTGCCTGTACTGCTGCACATCCACCCATCCCAAATTCATTGCAACCTGACTCCTTTGGGAGTTTCATCATATTCAAGGAACAAATATCTCCCTACACATGAAGACCTAAATAACACACCAAGATTCCATCGCAAATATAGAAATCTTTTTGGCCTTCAGATAAAATACCTGAAAACTCAAGTCCTTCTCTCCACCAAGATCAATGGCAAGAAAGTTGAAAGGCCGACAACATCCCAAACAAGTGTCTCATCAACCAGAGAACCCAATGGCCTTTTGCTCCCATGGAAAATATGATCCACTTTGAACCACATCTGCACATCACATGGCAGATGTACCTACTCCCTCCTCCACAAACAGTGACTGAAACACAATCCTTTTTGCAACTGCAGAAATGGACTTCAAACCACAGAACATGTTGTCAATCAGTGTTCCACATAAACCATATCCTGGTGGTTTCTGTGTCATCCACTCTGTCATACAATAAATGGGATTGCCAGGTGGAACATCTAGTGTTTAAGCTGGGGTGGGCAATAATATTAGCTGGGGGGCCACATCAGAAATTTTTGAAGTGCTCCTGACTGCCCCAGAAGTGGTGGGGCCTTGGGCAGAAGGGGTAGGGGCAGGACATTTCTGTGCTTCCCCGCCCACAGACCCTGATTGGCCTGAGGGTGGGGGAGTGTATGAAGTCTTTGCCCATCCTCCTCCCCCCAGAGAAAAACCGCCACTGTTCTGAACAGCTGGTGGTTCCCTATAGACGCCCATGCCCCTGGCGCTGGGGGGAGACTTTGTGCACTCCCCGGTGCCCCCAGGTCTCCTCCCCTCTGCTCCCATTCTGCCAGGGGCATGTGGTGCTTAACCCACCAGCTGCTCAAGCCGTTTATCAGGGCCTAGGAACGGGGGAGTGGCAGTTGACTCTAGGCATGGTGCGCCCCTTGCAGGGCGGGGGCAGAGTGGGAGGAGACTTTGTGCACTTTTTTCCTCCCCGAGATCCTGATTGGGTTGACTCTAAGCGCCACGTGGCGCTGGCAGGGGAGGAGATTTCACTGGCTCCCTTGGCTCCAACCCCTGATTGGCATGGGGATGGGGGAGCGGTAGGGCCTCTGCGAGCTGGATAAACTCACTTAGCAGGCTGGATGTGGCCCTGAGAGGTCCTTTTGCCCACCTCTGGTTTAAGCGATATGAAAGAACTGCCCTGGCAAATTACTGCCCACTCATTAACTTCTTTTTCTTTGATAAAGTAACAGTAAAAAATGTGGTAAGAGATAAACAGCCGTTGCTATTTGTTTTAGCTTTTTTTAATACAGAAACTTCACTCCAGCACTTCAACTCCCCAGCAAACTGATTACTTCATCTGAACTAATCTTTGTAATTGCTTCCCTCTCTGTGGAAATTACTGCCTCCTACTCACTCTTGGCTGTCTAGCTGTGTCTCTGCAGTGTATTTTTAATCTTTAAAAGGCATAGTGTCAGGGTCATCCCGAGGGGGGCGTGGGGCCTGGGGCAACCCCCCACCCAGTGCCACAGGCCCTGCCACAGCCCCCTCCCCTCCCCTCTCCTCCCTCGACCCTTGTCCAAGCCCCGCCCCTGCTCCACCCCCACCCTGTCCCCTTATCTCCTCTCCTGATAAACACAGACCAGGAGATTACGGGGCCTGACACAGGTGGCATGAGCCGGAATGGCCCAGCAGCCTGCTTTGTCCCACTGCACTGCTCTCCTGGCCCACTGTGTCTCACTTCTCCGTGGGCAGCCGGAACTGGAGAAGCCACACGCAGTGGATGCAAGGGCCTCGGTGTCCCTGGGGGTGTGGGGAGGGTGGGGAGGAAAAAGCAGGAGGGGGAGAAGGAGGAGGAAGAGGAGCGGTAGCTGGGGAGGCAGCAGGGGCTGGAGCAGCAGGAAGCAGCAAGCTCTGCCCCAGAGTCAATGACTACCTAGGGGGCACGGACCATCCTGCCCCCCAGGATGTGGTCCATGGCATCAAAATAGGGGCAGGGGTCTGGGTCTGCCCCTGGTTTGGAGCTGCCCCCTGTGGCCCTGGCATATGCCTGCCGCAGCTCCTTTATTTTCATGTGAACCTGCTCCTGGGTTCACATGTGGGCTTTGGTGGCCAGGCTGGCAGCCATCCACTTGTAGATGGTTGTGTTCCTCCATTTAGTGTGGAGATCATGGACATTGGAGGCATCCCCCCAAACCTGAATTAGGGCCCTGATCTCCGCACTGGACCAGGCAGATGCCCGTCTTTTCTGGCCCCTGGCAGGCTCCTGGGAGCTGGCAGACTGGTCCTGGGGAGCGGTGGAGGGCTGGCTGGCACTGGCTGCCTGGCTCATGCTGGGGCCACTGGGTCAGGTGCAGCAACTGCTGGCTCTGGGCTGGTAGGCTTGGAGCTGGCACAGGCACTGTGGCCAGAGTCTTTCTCTTTAAGGGCTCCGGGGAAAGGGGGAGGAAGGAGAGGAGTTTTCTTGGTTGTGCCCAGAATGGCCACCAGGGCACCCTGGGAAG
>JANRFK010001158.1:13573245-13596071 GCA_030068395.1 Apalone spinifera
CTTGACCAAGCCCTGGCTGGGTTGATTTAGTTGGGATTGGCCCTGCCTAGAGCAAGGGACTGGACTTGATGACCTTCTGAGGTCTCTTCCATCTCTATGATTCTATGAACTCTAGGGGTGATGCCTATAGATGGGGCAGCATCCAGAGCCACCTGGCCATATTTAGCATCCATGTAGCATCCAGAAGAAAGAAGATGCCCCTGCTTCCGGGAGTTAATTGAGGTTAAGCACCACCTGGAGCTGCACCCTGGGTGCCAACTCCCAGCCCCAATCTCTCCCAAATCCATTGGTCCCAGCCTGGAGCAGCCTTCTACACATCAAACCCCTCATCTCCAGCCCCACCCCAGAGTCTGCACCTTAATCCCCTGCCCGAAACCAGTGCCCCTCCTGTACCCCAAATCCCTCATCCTCAACCGTACATCAGAGCCCAGCACCTCCAGCCAGAGCCCTCACCCCAGTCCCCTGCACCAGCCTGGAGCTACCTCCTGCACCATCATTTCTGTCTCCATCCTGGAACCAGCACCACCAACCCAGAGCCCAACCCTCTTCCCACAGCCCAACCCACTGCCTCGTCCTAGAGCCCCCTCCTGAACCCCAAACCTCAGGTCTGGCCCCACCCAAAAGCCCGACCCCCAGCCAGAGCCTTACCCCCTTTCACATCTCAACCCACTGCCTCGTCCTAGAGCCCTCTCCCACATTCTGAACTCATGTCCACCCCCCTCCTGGAGCCCACACCCCCAACCAGACTCCTCATCCCCGCTCCTGCACCCCAGACCTCTGAGCCAGCTTGGTGAAAATGAGTGAGTGAGGGTGAGGAGTGTGAGTGACAGTGGGAAGGGGGATGGCATGAGATAGGGTGGGCCTCAGAAGAGGGGGGGGGCACAGGTGGGACAAGGGTGTTTGGTTTTGTGCATGTAGAAAATTGGCAATCCTCATGCTAACTGCTAGCTAAGTCCTTGCCAGGCCTGGAGCTGAAAGACACTCAGCCAGCTTGGTACCCTGCCACCATTTTCCTAGCTGCCTATCACTTCTGCACTGACCTGCAGGGCAAATGCCAAACCTCCCACTCCTCAAATGAGTGACCAGCACCCCCACTTCCTCTTGTTGTCACAGCTCTGCCAGGCCTGCTGGCTACCAGCTGTCACATGAAAGTCATATGTGGGTCCTGCAGCTTAGCAGGAAGTTTCCATCCCTGCTGTACCCAGCTTAGCATAGCCTGGGACCCTGCAAGCCCAAACCGCAGCTGGGCTTTATCAGCTCTAATCCATGCCTTGAGCTGGGAAACTACTGAGCAGTAAACAAGTTTGACCTCGGTCTCAGCCCATAAGAGTGATAAGAGTGGCGTTGAGCCAGGTACGTGCACACCCGGTAAACAACTATAGTATAAGATCACTGGGAGTCCTGCCCCTCTGGGAGCCTCAATAGGGACCTAGGCCTTGAAGGTGCCCTGAATCCCTCTAGTTGGAACCACGTCCACTGCGGCCAAGTGCAAGGTAACGGGAACGGAATTCCCTACAGACCTTAAAGGGCGTAAGCATTTCCAAGTGCCAGTTACTTTTATATGCATTGCTTTGCCTGTAGTTAGATTTGTATTACTTTGTATTAGCTGTGTAACTATCTGGCAGTATTAAGCCTGTAATAGTAGTGATGTAGTGAATTTAATAAAAGCAACTATCTATCCCTAATCGACTCTGTCTTGAAGCGGATCCACAACCTGCTGGGCCCTGCCCCTGTGAGTCGTCATCTGCCATGGACACCCACCACTCATCTTCCTGCTTTGATGAGGGGTTACATTGCCTCCTGGGTAGTGACATGCAGCGGTAGGGCTGGAAACAGTCCCTCCCTCTCTGCTACTAGCTGTACTGTGCCTGGGATCTGAGATACTCCAGAGTCTTCCACTGGGTGGCTAGGAAAAAGAATACTGACCTTTCCTTAGTGGTAGCTTAAGTCCAGTGGAGGTTTTCGAAAGGAGGCCAGAAAGCCATCTGTCTTGGGTAGCTTAGATACAACAAATCCTTCATCTTCACAGTAGGTTAGGTCAGATGACCCTGGAAGTCCCTTCTCTCCCTTGGGTTCTAAGATGCTGTGACCTACCACTCCTGTCTCTCCCAAAAGAGTTCCTCCTCTTTCCCTTGCACCTGTTACTTGCGAGCTCCCAGGTCAAATCCAGAGTCCTTTTACAGCTCATGTCTTCATCCCCCTGGCAGTGTGCAGGCCCACCAATGGGTGTGGGATGGGGGGAAAGTGGGGCAATTGCCCTGGGGCGTAGAGATTCAAAGGGGCCTGGAGCTCCAGGCTGCTGCTTTTGCTACTGTGGTAGTGGTGGCAGCCAGAGCCCTGGGTCTCTTTGAATTGTCACAGGAGTTCCGCTCTGCACAGCAGTGAGGGCTGGGAGTGGAGGGGAGGGCAGACTGCATTCTGGGCAGTGCTAAGGGCTGCATATCCTTGGCCTTGCCCCTTCTGCCCTCTGCCCTGTCCCTTCTGGGAGTGTGGCACCTGGCCCCCTCTCCCACCTTGCATTGGGCCTGGCAAGGCTGTGGGCCCCACTGACAGTGTGGGAGTAACTTTTTAGGTGAGATGCTGTCTGTTTTCGAGGTAGTAGAGGAACCACTCTCAAAGGACACCATGTGTAGGAGGCATCACAGGTGACCATATGCAAACAGTACTGTGGAGAGAACATAACTCTGCAGCCCTGTGGTACAGCAGAGCCAGGCACATTAGCATATCTTGGCACATGTAACAATGCCTTGTACCAAAAATAGAACTCCCTCACTGTACTACAATGAAAACATGTGCTGTCTCTAAATCACACTCCACGGGTCCAGCCAGGCCAGCCCTCCATCACGTCTGTCATTATTCCAGTAAGTGCTTCTGTACATGTTCCTGTGCCCAATAATGACATGGCTCCTGTGTAAAATCAGTTCTGGGAAAGGGTTGATAGGATTCCTTGTGCCCCGTTACTGGAGCACAGGAGTTGCCATACCGGATTGCACCCCTAATCCATCAAGCCTGGTTCTGTGACTCCACTGCTAAACTATGCCAGAAGAAAGCACTCTTCTCCCCTCCACCCCTCGGCTCTACAGAATGCACCTGACCTTCTGAATCATGTCATATGGGAGAGCAAGACCCTCTCTTGGTACAGTAAGGCCACCGAGAAGGCCACCGAGAAGGGGGGAGATCTGTTTATTCCTGTGCCCGGAGGGTTGGCCCTTCGACACTGATAATTCCTGCCCTATACTGCATAGAAAGGTGAGGGGGGAAAAACCTCCTGGGGATATTCCTTCCAGCCC
Organism: Apalone spinifera; assembly: GCA_030068395.1. NCBI lineage: Eukaryota > Metazoa > Chordata > Testudines > Trionychidae > Apalone > Apalone spinifera. The sequence goes on from JANRFK010001158.1 coordinate 13,576,536, forward strand.
TAAATCAATTTAATCCTGCACACATGAGCAGGAATCACTTTAAATTCTCTGTTTCTCCTCCGGTTATACATTAGGTTCAGATGATCACATGAAGCAAGTATGTTTTTAAATGTCAGTACTTCCATGGTTACTGCTATTTATTTAATGTGATAGTAAACGGTACGAAAAAGGTCAGAGGAAAAAACAGGCTAAAAGAGGAAGATTCAGAAAATAGTTATCTGGAGGAAAAATAAACATAAGAAAAGCTACAAAGCTCAGGCACTTGCTGGATACTTAAACAACTTTATTCATGATTCAAAATGTATATGCTTGTAGAAACATCTAAGACATTGATGTTTTAGATTTTGCACTAAACAGTATTAGAGAACAAAAATAAAGGCACATCCTGATTCCATCTCTGGTGGCTGCAGTACTAGCAGCATAGCTATTAGGTAGCAACTTCATGCTATAGCTCTCAAAGCTTTTTTAAAAAGGGGCAATTATCCCTGTCTGACAGATGGGAAATTGAAGCACCGAGCAGTGAAATGGCTTGCTTAAGGTCTGATCTAACAGATTGGTGGCAGAACTCGAAGTAGACGCCTGATTTCCCAGGGTTTATTTGTCTCCCTATCTGTACACAGTTCTTTAAAGGCTACTCTGCTGTGACTGGGAGACAATACGTACACAGAGAGCTTTCATTGTTCTGTATTTCCATTGCATTGGATCAGAGCAAAGTAGCAGTGCTCTCATGGCCTCATTCCGGCTCCCACAGAAGCCACTTGACTGCAAAGTGAGTGGGATCGATCCAGGGATGTTAGCGACTAGTCAACTATCCGATAAGCAAATGCTTATCAGATAGTCGAGTAGCAACTTGACTAGTCGGTCCCCCCCACTTGTTGCTTCTATCAGAGAGAGGCAGCAAAGGAGGGGAGCAGGAGTCGGTGCTGTGGGGAAACGGCTTTAAGCCGGTTCCCGCACCATCTCAGCTAGGGGCAGGGAAGGCAGAGGCACAGCGGGAAACAGCGCCAGTGGAGCTACTTCAGTCCCTATTCGTGCTGTTCCCACTGCCAGCGCTTCTGCTTTTGAAAGGTACAAGAGCCCTCTTGTACCTTTCAAAAGCAGAAATGCCACAGAGAACATGGGGCGAGTGAGAACTCAGCATTCCCTACTCGCCCTGTGCTCTCTGTGGCGCACCCCTCCCCCTGCTGCCTCTATGAGAGGCAGCAAGAGGGGGGACAGGAGCTGGTGCTGGGGGATGCCAGCTTAAAAGAGAAGAGATTTGGAGCAATAGGGCAATAAGCCACAGGGACTGCTTAGGTGCATGAGAAGCAACAAGTAGTCCTGTGGCACCTTAGAGACTAAAGATATAAGAAGTGGGTTTTGCCCACGAAAGCTCATGATACTTGATATATATTTTGGTTAATCTCTAAGGCCTGGTCTACACTAAAGGGGAAGGTTGACTTAACATACACAACCCCAACTATGCTAATTATATAGCTGGAGTTGAAGTATCTTAAATCATGTTTTCAGGCCATCTACTCAGCGGGAGGTTAACGGGAGCAAATGTTCATGCCGACTTCCCTTACTCCTCGTGAGGGGCAGGAGTACCGGCGCTGACAGGAGGGTTCCATTTAGCAGGTCTTCACTAGACTGACTGTGGCAGCATCAATCTTCCGTGTAGCGTAGACATGGCCTAAAGTGCCACAGAACTACTCATTGTTTTTAAAGTTACATACTAACCTGGCTACCCTTCTGAGACTTTTTAGATGCATGAGATTCAGCACATGCATGAATGTTGGCAGGATTGGTGGAGTGTCTATGACATTCAAGAACATTATACTGCAGCCTATGATGTCACTTTATAATCATTAGGTTGTATGTGCAAGGTTCTGTGTCTCTCACCTTTGACAGGTTGTGAAGTAGTCTTTCTACTCAACAAATTGCAAACCTCTAGCAGGGGAAGGAGTACTGTGTTTTGTGATTCAGGTTACTCTCTGGATGAAGCCTGGCAGTACAAAGGGATTGCAGTGTAAATTGGAGTTAGTTATCTTTTGAAACTCTCACTCTTAATGTCTTTTCCATTGGAGACATGAATAATAAGTAAGAGGGATTTCTTAAGGAATCAGAAAAGAATCTTCTTCAAAGTAATGACTGGCCTGCCATTAAAAAAAAAATAGGTTCTTTTTTCTTAAACACCATAAAGACTATTAAACATATTACTGATAAAAGACTAGAAGCTGGGGAAATGATTGGACCAGACTATTTTTAGCAGCAGTGGCATCTGGACAGCATGAGAATTGCATGTTACAAATTTAGCACAGCTGATGTTTGAAGAAAATGTTTACTAGACAAACTGAAGTCACACAGCGCAATACCAGCTTCGCTCAAAATGCTAACTCAGAAACCAAAAAGAAAAACATGAAGCCAGCTACTACCAAGTCCCATATGAAAACATATTTATTCCACTAGATAAATAAAAAATAATTATGCTTTAGTCTGACAGCGAGGACTTGGTAATGAGCACTCTGACTAACCCTTATGAGCATGCTCACCTTGAGAGTTGAAGGGATTTGTAGGTAATCAGGAAGTAAAGTGGAGGGAGATTTTTCTGAGAACAGTGCTAGGTAAACCATGTTTCAGACAAAAGCAGGAAAGAGAACTGCTGCTCACACACTCCCCCTCTGCTGTTAGGCCCTTTGCCATGTCAGCCATTTATGCCAAATGCCAGCTGCTTAACTTCAGGTAGATTAAGAGAGGAAATCTATGAACAAGTCCAGTGTGTTTAAACACACAACAACAATATTTTAAATCCTGAAACTATTGAAAAACATGCAACTAACTTTTGACCTCAGATATTTGATCTGAGTGAGCACATAAAATAGATAAGTTATAGCTATAGGCCCTTAAAAAGTAGCTTCATAGTGCAAATGCTCACAAAACCTTCGCACAAATCAAACCAGCTACAAAAGGAGCTTTGTGCAAGTTGCAGAAAATATCTACTTCTTTTGTTAGGCCAAATCCTGTTCTATTTACTCACATGAGTAGCCATACTGAAGTGTAAGGTTAGCAGGCCCCAAATGGATGTTTAAAGGAGTGGATGTATGTTGTTCACTGTTAGCTTAGTGTGTGTGTGTGTGTGAGTGATGTATGTAATTCACTGTTAGGTCTGTGTGTGTGTGTGTCCCCTACATCAGCAGTATCAAAACAGTTCAGACATTTAACCTCCTCCCCAAAAAGCAGAAGAGTAACAAAGCGCCATAAACTGATTGTTGCCCTCTTTTTGCTTCTGGTTCAAAGCACCAGCCCATCTCGGTAGAGCGAGGATCTTGGGGCACTTACAAATTAATAAACGGAAATGCTTTGGGCTCCGATTTAAAACAGCATAAAAGTGAAAGTGTTTCGCTCAAGAATGGGATGGGGCATGGTGCTGCGGGAAAGCCCCACCGCCCACCAATTTCTGTAGTTTGAAAAGAAACTGATGCTCTTCCCCCTTGCCCCTTCCCCAGAACAACTTATTTTTACACCATAGCGCTTCTGTCTGTCCTAGGGCTGAAAGCTTTGAGTCATAATAGAAAGCATCCCACTCTCTGCAAGCTGCACTTTTAAAACAGGCAACCACCATATCTGTACAAACGTACTCAAGAAATGACATTGGCTCACAAGTATTTCTCAGCCATGAAAGTCAAAAAGGGAAAGTTAGACACCCAAAAAGGACATGCAACAGATTTAAGGCAAGCCCACGGCAGCCATTTAAATGGCCAAATGGCACAAGGCACAAATCAGGGACCTATCTCCCCGCTCCTACCCAAAGAATCCTCCTGCCTTATTACAGATTCTCTCTCACTCACCCACCCCTCTTTTGCATGTAATAATGGCTTTGATTTGAAATTAGCTCTTGGATGAAGAGCAGCTGTCTTAAGCTGAACTCAGGCAAGACCAAAGTGGTGCTGGTCAGAAGAGCATCTTTCACTGCCAGCTTGCTAGAAAATGTCAGCCCTTCCTCCTGGATGACAGCCTGGCCACAGGGACCCATGTGTGTTACCTTCAGACTGGATCACTGCAGCTCGTGGCATTGTAAGCTGAAGATGAAGACGATGCACAGGATCCAGGTGGTATGGTATGGACTGTATCTATCCCTTTAACATGGCTCAGCCTGTTGTGAGCACACCAGGCTGTGCCCCCAAGTCCCTCTGCTGACTCCCAATGCCAGTTTAAAACCTTGATCCTAACATCAAAGCAATTAATGGATCAAACCCAGCTATGTCATAGACTGAATTTGGATCTATGAACCTGTGATAGTTGTGCTCCTTTAGAACAACGCAGATCACAAAGCCCCAGCTGAGATGAATCTATGAGTGTAAGGGACACAAAAATATGTCCTGTCAAAGGGATCTGGCTATAGAACAATCTTCCACAGGAGATCAGACCAACCGAGAGACCATCTAAGGCACATTGCAAGAACTTCCTCTTTGAAAAAGCCATTCTACCAGAATGATGCTCCCAACAATGACACTCTCTTCTCTCCCTAAAGAAAAGGGGGGAGAAACCATTCCCACAAAGGGAGAAGTGCTGGTGTCTCCATAAAATCCACTTGGCACTTCTCTGTTGCTCTCGATTTCGTGTGGCAGGTGCCCAGAGAGCATGAGAATCTGCAGTAAGAAACTGTTTAGCTATATTGATGGTTAGAATCATAGAATACTAGAACAAGAAGGGAACTCAAGAGGTCATCAGATCCAATCCCCTGCCCTCACGACAGGACAAAGCACCATCTAGATCATCCCTGATGGATGTCTGTCTAACTTGCTCTTAAATGTCTCCAAGGATGGAGATTCCACAACCTCCCTAGGCAATTTATTCCAGTGTTTAACCACCCTGACAGTTAGAAAGTTTTTCCTAATGTCTAGCCTAAACCTTCCCTGCTGCAATTTAAGCCCATTGCTTCTCATCCTATCATCAGGAGGTCAGAGGGAACAATTTTTCTCTCTCCTCCTTGTAACAAACACCCTTTTAGATACTTGAAAACTTTTATCATGTCCCCTCTCAGTCTTCTCTTTTCCAAACTAAACAAACCCAATTTTTTTCGGTCTTCCCTCACAGGCCATGTTTTCTAGACCTTTGATCATTTTTGTTGCTCTTCTCTGGACCTTCTCCAATTTCTCCACATCTTTCCTGAAATGTGGTGACCAGACCTGGACACAATACTCCAGTTGAGGCCTAATCAGTGCAGTGTAGAGTGGAAGAAGTACTTCTCATAACTGAAGTTTGTTTTCATTCCAATGCAGGAGGAAAATGAGGCCTTTAGAAATTTGTTGTGAAAAAACCTAAGGGAGACAGAGACCCCAGAATAACCAGCAGCTGGGATAGTCTTTTTGGATGCAAAAGATCCCAGCTCATGATCCTGTACTGAACCAGACAGTGCAAGGACTTGCTCCTGAAGCTTCTATACAGGAGACAGAATCAAGTTTTGTTTCTGGCACTACAAAATTTGGGCAGTTAAAAAAAAACCCTGTCACTTACCCAGGAGCAAAAATATTGTGTCTACCTGGCACTTCTATTAGGCAGAAGTGGCCTAAAAGGTATCACCTATTTCCAAAATACACATAACTATAGTTAAAACATATGAATTAATATAACCTTCTACTAACTCTGTAGTCTCCTGTGGGCTGCCTCCTTCTTAATTTCCTGAAACATCAGAATCGAAACTTAGCTTCCGATAGATGCTACATCAGTGCAAGGCTAACTTCAGGTGCCCCACCATCATAAGCCAAATAAAAAACATTACAAGACTGACTTAAAAATGAGATTAAAGATCAGATAGATAGATAGACACACACACACACATATGTTTTGGGTCATTTTATGTGTCTTTGCTTTCTGAGTCTTGAGGACATGCTCAGATCATATTTTCAGCCTTTTCTCTGCAAACCTGAGGACTTAAAACACATTTTACATGAAACCTGAGGGTGCATCTACACTACAGAGCCTATGTTCACATGGCTCTGACAGCAGAGCCCCCTAGCTTAGATGTAGCCAACAGACATAGAAGGAGCATTTCTGTTGGCATAACAACACCACCTCACCAAACAAAGCCTTCTTAGTGCATGTCTACACAGCAGGGCTAAAGCCAAAATAAGCTAAGCAACTTGAGCTACGTCAGCTGCGTACCTTATGTCAGTAATAGCTTATTTTGGCTTTTGGCATTGTCTACACAGCAGGAAGTCTGAGAAAGAACACTCTTCCTCCAACTTCCCTTACTCCTGCTTGCTGTGTAGACAAAAAATATGTTATTTTGAATAACGTCAGATATTCCAAAATAACACTGCTGTGTAGATGTACCCTTAGTCTCCTAGCTTGGGCAGATATGCCCAGCAATCAGAGCAGTGGCAGTCAGAGGCCAAGAGCAAGCCAAAAAGCAGGTCTCATAGACTCAGACTTCATGGGCGTTCAGTAGCCTAGGCGGGGGAAGGCTTTGCCTTCCCAAACTACTAGGCATGGCCACACCCACACTCTGCCCCTAGAATTCCTGCTGTAGGCATTTGGGGACAGAGTGTTGCTGCTCCCAGCACCCACCCTCCCCTTGCTCCAGAGCACAGAGGCTGGAACCATGTGGTCTCCTCCCTTTCCTGGTGCTCCTGGGGTGGGGCTGCACCATGTGCCCTGTTCCCTCCCCAGTGCTCCAGGGCTGGGGTGGGCTTGCGCCCGCATGCTCACCTCCCCTGCCTCCTCCAGCCCTGTCTTCACCAACTTCCCATGTCAGACTTTAAGAGCAGAAGGAACCATCATGATCATCTGGTCTGACCTCCTACATGTTGCAGCCCACAGAATTTCATTCATCCACTCCTTGCTAAGTTACAATCCACAATCATGAAGTTCCTGAAGTCCGTAAATTGTGGTTCAAAGATGTGAAGTTATGAAGAATGCACCGTTTATACTAGTTGAAACCAGCAAGAGACCCAGGCCTCATGCTGCAGAGGAAGGCAGCCTTCTCCACCCAAGCCCCAAAGTCTCTCCAAATCTGACCCATGGGAAATTCCTTCCAGCTATGGGGTTCCTCCATCAACCCCAGAACATTTGACTGGGCCACTGCATGGCTTTTGGAGCTCTCTGCATGCATTCGAGCCAGATGGCTACAGAAAATCTATTTTATGCAGGAATGCAGAGCTGTGGGACACAGAGAAGAAGAAAACCTCTAATGGGGCTAAGATGAGAGATTGGGATAAGAAAGGCCCAGGACTGGCAATCAGAAGACCTGCCATTTTCCTGGCTTCGTGACCACGAGCAAGTCCCTTCACCTCTATGTGTCCCTGTTTCCCTACCTATAAAACAGAGACAATTCAGATGTAATTTATTGTCTCCAGTTCACACACACAGAGAGAGAGAGAGAGAGAGAGAGAGAGAGAGAGAGAGAGAGACTGACACACGATTGGGACTTGCTTACACTACAGAGCTGTGGTGCATTTGTAAGCAACTGACCCCCATGTGTTGTTCAGAGCCTATAGATAACACAGCTCCTAAACGTGTTTCTTCTGCGCTTAGCCCCTGTGTAAGACCGAGCCTGGATGGCCTTTTCTCGCTGGGCTCTAAGGAGTGGATGCTTGGTGCTAAGGCTCTGAAGAGGCTCTTGAGAACTAATTGTTTAATTAATTGTTATTAATGAACTGGAAGCCAATATAAAATCCCTGCTGGTAACATGTGTGGGTGGCAAGATCCTAGCCGAGTGGTAAATAAGGCTGAGGCCAGGGCAGTGACACAGAGCAATCTGGATCCCTTGGGAAGCTGGAGCCACGCAAACAAAATAGGTTTCCCAGAGCCAAACACAAGCCCCAAAGCCCGCAGGCCACACCCCGGGAATGGGGAGCTGTACCCAGGAAATCAGGGACTCTGAGAAGGATTTAGGAGATATGCTGGGAAAGCCACTCAACAGGAGCTCTCAGTGCCATGCTCCCATGAATAGGGCTACAGCCATCATGAGCAGAGGAGTGAGAAGGGCAGGGAGGAGACACAGACTCTGTGACACTGGATACTGCAGCCTGTTCTAGGGGCCACATTTTTAAAAATATGTTGAAAAAATTGCAGCTAGGACAGCAAAGAACCAAATATTTTGAGGGCCAGAGAAAAATACTTTCCTGTGAGCTACTGAAAGGAGCTTGATGTGTTTAGCTTCTACACGGGAAGGCTGACGGTGATGCTAGGGGGGGGGGGGGGGGGGGGGGGGGGGGGGGGGGGGGGGGAGACTTAGAACAGCGGTTTCAGCAGTTTTACTGACCATGCTCAGTGCAAGCCAAGCAGCAAAGAGGAGGAGGGGTGATTAACCCCATCCAATTTCCCCCTCCTCCTCGCCATACACATCACCTCTTTCCAGGGGCTACTAAGGCACTTGAAAACTCTCGTTTTTTGGCAGCTCCGCCAGTCCCCCTTACATGGTGCCCATGGGGAGAGGCAGGGTTCTGGCACTGTACAATTTAGCACTAAATCACTGGTCACAAAGCACGTCTGCACCAGAGCTGTGATATCCAGCTCAGGCACACATCCTAAGAACATAAGAACATAAGAATGGCCATACCGGGTCAGACCAAAGGTCCATCTAGCCCAGTATCCTGTCTGCCGACAGTGGCCAGCACCAGGTCCCCCGGAGGGGGTGGACCGAAGACAATGATCAAGCAATTTGTCTCCTGCCATCCCTCTCCAGCTTCTGACAAACAGAGGCCAAGGACACCATTTCATCCCCTGGCTAATAGGCTTTTATAGACCTAACCTCCATAAAATTATCTAGCTTCTCCTCACACAGGTTCCTAGAGGGCTAACGGTAGACGTGTCACCATGGCAGCACAAGCAGTGGGGCTTGGAGGCATGCGGGTTGGCCATCCCATGTACGATCTTGTTAGAGAGCCTACGTACAGACTGGAAATGATGCTGTCCTCCACCAGGGCTGGAGCTAAAGTAGCTCCTCAGACACCCTCCATGACGCCCCTGTTACACATGTAAACAGTTAAACAGGCAACCACGAAAGGGCCAGCAGGGGCTCCAGGATACATGTCCCAGTGCCTGGGCTCTGTGGGCCCAATTCAAATTGTGCCCTGCAACTGATTCCAAGATCTCTTTCCTGAGTGGTGTGACGGGGTGTGCAGTGGAGTTAATACACTGTGGGCGGAGGAAGTCCCCTGGCAGTTCAGTTCAGCACGAGGGTTGCCAGGTGTCCGGTATTGACCCAGACAGTCTGGTATTTTCACCTCCTGTCCAGTAAAAAAATTCAGAAAATACCAGACACCTAAAATGTCTGATATTTTCTGATTTTTTTCCTGGCCAGGAGGAGAAAATCCTGGCTCTGCAGGGAGCTGTCTGGCTTGCAGCAGGAAGACAACATGGTGGACGGCCGTCGGCAGCCTGGTAGGGCCAAAAAGCCTCAAAAGCATTTCTTAAAGGGGCCATGCTGGGTTATTGTGGTTGTTTGTTTGTTTTTTTTTTTTAATTTGCTTAGTAACTCTCAGGGTCCTTTTTTTCCTCAACAGCTTTGGTTTCCTGCCCTTTTTTTCCCCCTCAACAGAATTTTTTCCCCAGTGGTTTTTTTTTTGGGGGGGAGGGGGATGGGAAGAAGGGGAGTGTTCAGTATTTTTGGTTAAACCATCTGGCAACACTACTCAGCACAGCAGGCCAGGTGCTGGCCCACTCCATACAGATCTCTTCCCAGCCTGCCTTTGCCCTGAACTCCCTTCAGATCCTGCTTCTCTGGCTGCCCCCCCAGGTGCCCCAATAATGGGGTAAAGTCCCTAGGGTGGTGAGGAGTTCAGTTGTCCCCCCTACTCCCTCCACTAGCTTCCTCTTCTGTATCAATAGTTCTTGGCCCCTTCCAGACAGGACTTACAGTGAAACACAGCCCACTTTGGGCCAGCCTGGGCCTATCCCTCTCATATGCACTTTCCCTTTGGACAAAACACTCTGTGTGACATTCTCCTAGCCCAGGACTGTCCCAGATCTCTGCCTAATAGAGCTCTGGACCAAAACCTGGAGTCATTCTTCCATGGCCCGGCACCAGCTAAGCACTCAGCACTGTACGGAGTGCAAGGTTCATGCATCTACAGCAGTGGCTCTCAAACTTGCTTGCATGACCTGTTAATTACTACATGATCCAGGAGTGGGGACCAAAGTCCCCGCCTCTCCGCCCCGGTCAGGGGAAGATGAAAGCCCAAGGACTTTTGTGCTGGATGGGGGAGCATGTAACCTGAGCCCCCATGGTAGGGCTCAGATTTAGGCCTTAGCCCTAAGTGGTAGGGCTTAGGTTTAGGCCCTGGGCCCCAGAAAGTTTAACACCAGCCTTGGTAACCCCATTAAAATGGGTTCCTGACCCACTTTGGGGTTCCAACCCACAGTTTGAGAACCACTGATTTACAGTGTTTTTCGAACTACGGGTCGGGACCCAATACTGGATTGTGGAATATCAGACACTGGGTCTCGTTGCTGCAGGGGGATCAAGTGTCCAGTGGAGTGCTAAGGCAGCGACTGCCTGTCGTGGCACCACAGACAGCACACTGCACTGCACCCCAGAAGGGGCCGGGTTGCAGAGGATCTGTGGTGCCAGGAGAGGCAGGAAGCTGCCTTAGCACCCTCACTACACTGCTGACTGGGAGCTGCTCAAGGTAAGCCCCTCCTGCCCCAGCCATGCCCGCCTTCCCTCTCCTCCCCAAGCCAGAACCCTCTCTTACACCCCAAAGCTCTCATCTTCAGCCCCACCCCAGAGCCCACACTCTAGTCAAATTATGTCGGGTCACGGCATCCACCATTTTCTTCAACTGGGTCATGAGAAAAAAAAAAAGTTTGAAAACCACTGACCTACCCTTGATAAGCAGGCTGCGATTCCTAGTTAGGTCACTAGGTGGCAGTGAGTGTGAGATGACAGTGAAAGGACGCAGGGACAGCTCTAGTTAAGAGTGAGTGCAGTAGAGAAGCCTATAATGGCTGCCCTGTAATAATAATAATAAAAAAAAAGTACTAGCGTGAAACCACTGCCATCTGTCTTTGTTTTGCTAACCCACTTCTCCGGTCTGTGCTGGCAGTTTGATACTCTGTTGGCTGCAGACTCTTTTCCTAAGTTTGCGGAAGGCAGCACGAGCCGGCCTGATGTTGCTCAGGGCTTCCAAGTTGATTATGGCTCACTGGAAAAAAGTTTTGCCCAAGTACTGTTCAGGTCCTTTGGAAAGAGGCAAAGCAGAGTGGTTTGGCAACACTGAAATGAAACCAGGGGCCGTTTGGATCTGGATCTCATTTTATCTGAAGCCCCAGCATTTCAAAATCAGAACAGTCCGGCCACTCGGGACCATAGTGACCGTCTTCCCAGTGAGCTGTCAAAGAACAGAAGCACAGAAGTCGGAGATGGAAATCACTTATTGGGGTGAAATGCTGGTCCTTCTGATGCCAATGGCAAAGTTCCTATTGACTTCAGGGGGATCTCACTCTATAGTTTCAAGGCCAATGACAGGTTTTTCCTCAAATTAACATTTTTCTTGTTCTTTGCCCTGCTTATTGTTATTTGATTTAGCAATTATATTGCAAAGGATGTCTAGAAGCCAACCAGCTCAGGCTTCCAGCATGCTAGGGGCTGTACAAACAGTTAGTAAATATACATCCCCGTGGTCACAGTTTAAGAGTAACTGGACTTGTACTTCTTCTCCACAGCCCTTTGAGGGAGCCCACTTACGGTCTCAGAATTTCAGCTGTCACCTCCCTTGAGCGGAGACCTGCATCCCTCTTGAGTCTTGACTGGGCATTTTACGGCTGCAGAGCCCCCTGCCACACACTGATGTCCCAGCAACCAAGACTGGGCAAGGGTCAGTGACTGGGCTGTTTTCTCTTCAGGATTAATGACCAGCCTATGCCAGCAGTGACAGATTACCACACTGCTCTTTTTTAGCAGAGAACATTTATTCTGAGGATAAAGCATCACAGAGAAAAACAATAAAAAGTTCTACACACCAACTAATTGCATGAGAAACCGCTCATCTTCCACTTTGGGAGTCTGGTAGGCCCATGTCCCTTCAACAAAAGTCCTGACTGCTGAATCAAAAGGAAGATCCCTGCATCTGTTTTAGCTCAGCCTTTCTCCATCCCACATTCTTTCTTCACCTCTTGGTTGTGGGAAAAAATCTAGCTTGACTCAGCACATGCAAACCATGGGGGGAGGTGAGACCCCCTTGGGATTGTTTATAATCTTCATGAATCACCTTAACCATGACCCACTGTTTTGAGTTCCTAGAAGAGCTTTACCCCATAGAGTAGAACCATAATCACTAACCCTAACTGAACCATACATAAAACACTCATAAATGAAATACAATAGTTCTCAAAGATAATGCATGGGGATTATGCCACAAAGAGCTCAAAGAGTTTGCAACCCTGTCTAGATTTAAATGTCTCAACTGATACGTCTTCTATTGATTCCCTTAGCCTAGTCCAGGGTTTCCCAAATGGTGTTCCGCAGAACCCTGGGGTTCCGTGAAGTGAAAATAAGGGTTCCGCAAGAAAATTCCATTAGAATAACATTTTATGATTTAAAAAATAATATTAAATATTTAAGCATTTATGAATTTTATTGAAAACAATTTTGTGTTTGCCATGATAAGTGTCCTGGTGTAATGCCAGCTAGAGTGGGGACAATAATGTTACTACTCAGCGCTGCGCACACAGTCAGTCAGTGGTGCAATCGCTTGTTATGTGCCACCGTAAATCCCTGTACTCACTCTCAGGGAGCGTGGATCATGTGGGCGACTGAATATGAATATACTAATGCCGCATCGGACAAAGTTTATTATTATCGTTACTTATTTGTGGTCTACTTTTTCAGCTCCATATATAAGACTGTTATTAGGGGTCCCGCAAAATTCTTTCGAGTTTAAAAGGGTTCCCTGGCCAAATAAAATTGGGAAACACTGGCCTACTCCATAGCCTAATGCTCGGCGATACAAAGGGGGAGAGTGCAGAATCTGACCTCCAAGTTCTGTTTGCTGTGGTCTTTGGATTCATATTATTCATTACTACATTTATCCAGTGTTCAGAGTAGGGGGCTGAGGGTGTGGGGGATGCAGGAGTCAGGGCAGAGGCTTGGGAATGTGGGGGTACAGAAACCAGGGTTGGTGGGTGAGGAGGGGCTCAGGGCAGGGGGTGGGGGTGCAGGAGTCAGGGTGGGGGTTTGGAAGGTGTGGAGGGGCTCAGAGGAGGAGGGGGCTCAGGGCAGGGTTGAGGGGCTCAGGGCAGGGGGTGGGAGTGCCCAGTGGCTGCTCCCCGGGGCCAGCCCAGAAAGGTAGGGGAAGCACAGCTTAGCTGATGATTGCTTCCCAGGGCTGGGGCACTTGATGCCCTCTGTAGTCATTCAGAAGTATCACCGTCCTTGCTACCACAGCCTTGCCTTTCTGTTTGATGAGAAACAATTGCATTCCAGGCACATCCCATTGTCCTGGCAAACCATATCCTGACCTTGCTTTAGTTATGATAAGAGAAAGTTGCATACTAAACTTAGTGATCCTGTCTCTTAGGAGGAGGTCTTGAACAAATGGATTCACAGATGGATGGACATACAGAGAGACAGACACACACATTCTCTCAGATATATAGTAGATTTGTGAATATATGGACAAACAGCGAGGTACTGGTACAAAATTTCGTCCAAAAATTCACACCACAACATGTTATTTGTTATTCTCCTGTTTAAAATATTTCAGTCCTCCAATCAGGGAGCAGCAACAATGTCACGTGACTTCAAAGCCCACACGACACAAAAACCAAATCATCCAAGCAAAGTTTGCAAAAACCCCATCATCTGAAAAATGTTGCTCTGATATATTAGGTGAATACATACATGTCATTAAGACATTTGGAGAAAACCATGCTCAGCTCACAAACAAGTCACACCCCAGAAAAGGGGCTACATTCGTTCTGAGTATTTATAATAAATAGCTCTGCTAGTTAGCCAGAGCTAGTCTTTGAAGATCTGTGCTTGGCAAAATGAAGGATCTGCTCACCTTGATCTGGGGACCTGTGCATTTTGTTCAGTTTCTTCTTGCTGGATGCCCATCCACACTGATAGGCAGCTAAAACGAAAAGAGCGAAAGCACATACTGGACCAGATTCACCCCAGGCACCACTCTCAGAAAGTCTTGGCAGGGATGATTTTTGCCTATCATTTTTAAAACCAATTCAAAGAGGAGATTCTCCTTCTCCTGCCCACATCACCACCATCCCTGTACTAATTAAAAGGAATGGAGCCCCACCCCTCCCTGCCGCATGGAAGTGACCTGGCACGACCGCAAGAAGGGCAACCCCTCCATGCGTTGAAAATCCAAGAGCGGGGAGGGAGGGGGGAGGTAGAATGACTTTGTCCTGATGGGCTGGCACAAGCTGATGGAAAAAGAACACTGGCAGACATTCATTTGTACTGTACTGAGCCTTCAGTAGAATTGTACTTCCTTACCACCAAGGGGTGTTACACAGTTTGAGCAGTGCACTTGGAGAGGAACAAATGTAAGAAGTTGCGGGGAGGGCAGAGAAAAACAAGATTTTTTCTTTGACCATGCACATTTTAGCTCAATCTGCATTCTCCCTCTTGGCTTCACTGCAGAAAAGCTGAACTCTGTTAAACCTTTTATGTACCATTTTCTAAAAGATTGAATAAGAATGCACCCTACATATAACTTCGTTATTCTGCCTGCAGTGTGGTAAGGTAAATATACATGCCTGCCAGTGGCATTATCAGAGTCTTTCCAAGGGGCATAAAAGTCATGTGACTGTCTCAGATGAAAAATGTTGGCTAATGAATTATCCCAATTAAATACAGAGACTGAAGGCTGCTCTGTCTATCTGATATTAGTACAAACTTTTATTAGGTAACAGATCTCAAGTAGTTCTAAAGAGAATTCCCAAGGTGGGTTACACTGCACTAGTAACATTCCTGGGATCTGAGCTCTGATCTGTGAGGCTACATGGTCAATAAGGGTATCTGAGAGGATTACAACTTACTCACCTTCTCCTACAGAATGGTTTTTCAGTTTTGCATGTGAATAAAATATTAGAACTGGTTACTGGTGAATGACCTGAGCATAGTTGGCTTTGAGTCTGAAACTGCCATTCCTGCTGAGTGATGGCATCATCTTTCTTGCTAGCTGGCACCTTTCCACACCTTCTGTTTTTGCACGACTTCACACAGGCTAATGCTGTGAGGGGAAGCCTGAGAGAACCAATGCTCAACAGGATTTAGAAGCGTCCCAGGGTATTTGCTGTGTTTGTCCTGACACTCACCTGCGCTGTAGAAGCCTTTCTTAAACAGCTCTGAGATTCAAGAGCAAACATGGATTTTAATAACCTTCAGCTAGTTACACAAACTCAGAGAAAGAAGGACAGTTAAAGCAGAGAATCACACTACCTACTTAATGCACTTAGTTTAGTCTACATATCGCTATATCATATGTATGTCCATTTTCACTGCTCAGTTTATAGTACAAGTTGAACCTCTCTAGTCTGGCACTCTCTGGTCTGGCAACATCCGCGATCTGGAATGATTTTAGTTAGCTGGATGTCCACTTACCATGGATGTGGCCAAGTTTCCCACAGTCTCATAAAGTTTGCTTATAGCCACCAGTCCTGGTTCTCAGTGTTCTGTGCTGTTCTGTAGCTCTAATTTATCCCTAAATATCTTGTAAGAGCCCAGTAAGCAGTGGCAGTGTTTATAATGGTGCTAGGCAACATTGACCTCCAGTGGTCTGACAAATTCTTTGGTTTGGCACCAGTCAGGTCCTGAGGATGCTAGAGTAGAGAGGTTCATCTGGTTCGGCCACAAAATTGATATAGACCATGATATTGCTACTTCAAAATAAGACATTTCCTACAAAAATCTATTCTATGAATTCGCTGTATTCAATAACTGAAAACACCAGACCAAACTGGTATTTTGTGTGATGTAATTATTTGTTTGGCTATGTTGATACAGGCTGCAGGTAGCAGCTACATTTAAGAGGTGATTCAATGAAGAGACAGACTATGGCAGAACAGACTTCACGAGGGGATATGAACCCCTTAAAGATGTTGCAAGGAGATGCAGATTGCAACTGCTTTGAACACTAAGGAGAGGGGATCACCACATAGGAGTGGAAGGGGTTTGTTTATTGAGTTAAAACTGGGAAGAGGGGGGATTTCACTCATACGTTCAACCACACCTACAGTCCCAGGCAGATAAGGCAAGCAGAAGGCAGTTCGTGTTATCCTGATCTTCCCGTATCCCAATCTTCCCGTGTTGACTCCTGAGCTGGTCTGCTGGCCAGGCGATCCGAGCAGAGGCCGTTCTCTGGGAGGCTCCACTTGATGGTCAACCAACAACCTGTGTCTGCATCCCTCTCTCCTTTAAGGATCAGCCACCTGCAGCTTCTGGGTCCCTGGGCCTCTCCAGCCTTGTGCACTCCCTTCCGGGGTCTGTGTGCATTGTTGTTTACTCCCGCTGTTTACCTCAGAGTTTTTCCACCTCTTGTGTCCACCTCAGACATTCTTCTGCACTCACTCAGGGAAGAGATAGGGGGTTAACAGATAATACTTTAAGAGTTTAGGGAACCAAATAATATGTTAACAGGTGAGACAGAAAACAACATCCATTTTAACTCCTTCCTTGCTCCTCCTTTGCCTCCAACAAAAGACTTCTCGTTTTTTGCGGCTACAGACTAACACAGGGACCCCTCTGATAAGAGGGAATATGCTAGCCTTCTAACAGAACTGCCTCTCAAAAGACAAGAAGTTTTTCCTCAAGAATTCACCCCCATACATCTGGACAACACAACTTACAACCTTATCTGTAAGGCCAGCATTGTCGGACTTCTAAACCTTTACAAAAGGAACAAAGACCACAAAATGCTTCGTTAAGTTAAATAGATATGTGCCCAGTCCTGGAAGTCCTTGTTTCTAAAGCTCCCATGGCTGTCTGTGGCCTGCACTACTAGTAAAATTTCTCCCTGTGCAGAGGACCAGCACAAACTCAGTGGACCACATAAGAATTTAACTGGCCTCATGCCAACCTCTTACACAGGGCTGAATTTCAACCACAGTAAATCAGGCCACAGCCCGTGACCAATACGGAGACGCCTTTTAATAACTGTGGTGACTGTACTTTGGCTGGCTATGGGCCATAGCATTTTCCTTTTCATAAAAAGGAATAGATACCTCACCTAAGGAAAGTGGAAGGAAATCCCTTCTAATAATCTCCTTACAATTTACACGTAAGGTCTGTTAAGAGATAATCCCAAAACAAGTAGTTTTTGGCTCTAGCCACAGGTGTGCACTGAATCCTGGGTGAATAAGGCAGACAGAGGCAGACAGTCATACAGGAAGATCTGGGCTCACGGGGAGGCTGTAAGTTAGTGTTGTAGTTCTAGACAAGTCAAGGTAGGCATCACTGCATTAATCTTTTCTACAGATATCAAAAGGAAGAGAGGCATCCGGTCAGACCATTTGATTTGAATTCATTCATCTGGTAGTAGAAACCAGAGCCAAACTAACAGATTTTATGATCATTTATAGACCATCACAGAAAATTGAACATGTACATCGGCAAGGCAACAGATCCAAAAGCCCCAAAACTCATCTTCTTACTTGCCTCCTACGATGTTCACAGGTAATTTCTGGTCCAATCCACACGGCTGGGCATGCCCTAGACCTTGTCTTTGGCCCACATGTTAAAATAGGGAAATGGTCAGAGACCTTCTATCACCCAAGAAACAAGTCAGACCAGTTATCTTGGTTCAACCGTAAAGATTCAGATAACAAAAAATTCAAAGCCTGCTCAAGGACGACAGCACTCTGCACACAGAAGGAGTTGAGGCCCTGTTCAATCATTACCAATACCTTCCTACACTAACCTCGACCATTAATATGCTGGCCCCCAAAACAGCCCCTTCCTCCCATTGCCCACCCAGGCCTTATTTCCTTTCTGACACCCTGCACTGAATGAAAAGAGAGGGATGGGAACCTGAGCACCAATGGCAGAACACAAAAGTTGTGTCAGGCAGGATGGGGTGTAATGAATTCCTCAAAGTGGAATGGTATGAGGCTGTACTATGGGCCAGAAGCACCTCCCTATTGGCCTCCTCTAGGCAGCCACTTCCTGCCCCAAGGAGCTATCCAGGGGGCAAATTCCTGAATTCCTCCAAACTACATGGAACTGAGCCCCAAGTGCTGCAACAGACTAACAGCTGGCTGCGCTGAAAAGATGGGCTACCTCTGAGCAGCTGGATCTGCTCCATCTGCATTGGCCAATCCTCAGCCCCCCTGCATTCCCAGAGCTCGGTACAGTCATTTAGCAAGAAGTTCTAGACACCTTAAAGGAATCTCAACCCCAGACTTGTGAATCCAGCCTATGTGCTTCTTGGCCTGTGAAAGAGCCATGAACGGGGCACTGACAGCCTCTGTGAGCCCCTGGTTAGGTGGGGGAGGGGGATACGCCAGGCTCCATGCTCCCAAAAGGGGCAGGAAGAAGGGAAAGAGCCAGGGCAACCAGCCCTCCACACCGCCCAGATCGTGCCACATTCCTCCCCCGCCTCAGCCCTTACAGCCTCTCGGAGCCTGCAGCGCAGCACTCTCGTGGTGATTTAAAGGGCACAGTAGCAAAGAGACCCAGGCCCCTATGAATTGCTCCCTAAACCCCCTTCCCCATCAGTGGGCCTGATCATGAACAACTGGGTCCACTCCTGACCAAAACAGCCTGATTCAGGGAAGGAATTTTTCCTTCCTCCTTCAAACACATATGAGTCCAACTAACTCAGAAGAAGCCCCCTGAATACTTCTGTCCCAGCCAACCACTGCCCCCGTCAAACCTTCCAATCCTGATCACTCTCATAGGAACCTCTTGAAAGGCCAACTCCAAGGTCACCTGACTGAAGCTTCCTTTCTAGACCTAATGCAATCTGGAGTCAGATGAGCACAGAGAACGGAAACTGCTTTATCTGCACTGCTGGATGATTGTCTGCTGCTAGTAGATGGAGGGCAGACATCTCTTCTCATCCTCCTGGACCACTCCCCTGTATTCACACTGTTGACTGTGAGATTCTGCAAGAGGTGGACGGTATCCAAGTTAATGCACTAAAATGGTTTGAATCCTACCTGGAAGGAGTCTCCCCAAGTAGTGATGCCCTGCACCTGCACTGCTAAACTAAATATGGGTGTACTTATTGTTGTTCAAATCCTCTTTTTCATGTCACATTTTGTTCCAGCTGCTAAATAAAATTTCATTTCAGAAAGGCCATTGGTCAGTACATCCTGGGTCACAGGCTCCTGCAGGGAGGATCCACGGGTGCCCGAAATCTATTTGGACTTGCAGGGTGGTAAGTGGCTGGTACGTAGGAGGCGTCCCTCGTCTGGTCTAACTGGAGGAATTACAAGGGCCTACCGCAAGACTGGGCCTTTTCTGAGGCGGAGCACATGGAAACCAGGAAGGTAAGGGGGGGGGAGCTAACCCTGTAACCATGCCAAGCACCATGGCTTCGTCTAGACTGGCCAGTTTTTGCGGAAAATCATCTGCTTTTCAGCAAAAACTTG